>WOVY01004634.1:0-446026 GCA_013436015.1 Rhipicephalus annulatus
TACGACTCGTCTAGACGTCGCGTCTAGACGAGTCGTAATTCACAGACAGTTCTGAGAAGCATGCAGCCAACTGATTCTGCTTGACCAAGTTGTATGTGATCGATGACTTTATGAAGGGGAGCACCGGTGGCCTGACTTAGACCTTAGCATTTCGAAAATTGATTTCTCGAAACGGTGCGCATGACATTTTCAGCACACTTTCTACAATATCGTCGAGCGTAATATGATTTCTCATTCTGATTACCCATTGAACCTAGACTGTTGTTTTGACAGTCTGAATATCACAAGACGTTTGGCGTACCATACTGTGGCTGCGTCAAATAGAGCTGTTTCTCTCTCTCTTTCTCTCTCTTGCGCTCATCGGTGGCGTCCCCAACACAACTTATACGATTTTTTCGCTAATATATTGCTTCGGTTCACGCGTCATGACATTCAAAAAAGGAGGTGGTGTCACGCCACAGTTACGTTAAGGCTCAGCGCATTTTTTTCAAAGATTGGTGAAAGTCAAGGTTAAAAACTCTTCACAGAAAGTTCCTGGAGTGGCTTCACAGCGTTACATGTTTTCCTACACTTTTATTTGGGATTTTCAGTTACGCATAAACTAAAAAATACGCATTTTATATGGGACTTTCAGTTACGCATAAACTAAAAAGAACACATTTGTTATTTAAAAGTTTCGTTTCATTTATATTTTTACCGCAAAATTCTACAAAACATTTCAAGCAGGTCTACTTCTGTTCACATTTTATTCCATACGTTTATTAACTTTGAGTAAGTTCAGGGTATTGTCATTGAGTTGTAAAACTTAAACTAGCTTTTCTTCTGCACGGGCTTTTACTATTTACTGTATCATAGACGAGTGACTTGAATCGGCCTGGTCTTACAACAACAACAAAAAAAAAGGTTTGACCGATTCCCGGAAAGGCCTTCGTTTCTTTGTGGTGAAAACAACTCTGTTTTGTTGTGTGCAGCAGGTACCTTTTTTTCTTTCGCATGTACGTCACCACTTTATCAAGGTCCGTAACAGCAAACTGAATATCAAGAGACGTGAACACCCACTTCATCTCTAGCCGATATGCAACGCACTAGCTTCATCCCGGTTGAATTTGTAAATCTTTGGTAATTGAAGTCATTCACCCATTTGAATCCTTTGTAGCTCGCCTATTGAATACATGGATGAATGCAAAGCATTTAGTCCTGAGGTGCACAACTCAACGCACAGTGAACCGCTTCCACGTAGGGACAGTGAGGCCGAACTGCACCAACACATCATGAAGTCTTTGAAGCTCGCCTAATCAATGAATGGATGATTGCAAAACTATGTTAGTCATGAAGTGCACAACTCGACGCACAGTGGGCCGCTTCCCCGTAGGAACAGTCATGCCAAGCCCGACCGTCACATCTTGGGCCCTCTGGACAGCCCAAGTGAATATACTGCATCGAGATCCCCGACATTGGCGATCTTGATATGGTATAACCACTTGTCGTCATTAGATTCGTGCGGGCCCCGTAAAGAAAGGCAAAGCCAGTGCAGCTCGCCTGATACGTATTTTAGGGGGGGGGGGGGGTGGAGGCTCTGGGGGGAAGGGAGGATTCACAAGACTCGGTTTGTTCGAGTGTTTAACGTAAGTTTCTGCACCAATGCTTCGCGCGTTTTAGTCCGTTGACTGGAAATCGCCAAAGTTGTAAGCTCCGGGCCTCCGGTAGGCCGGAGCCCTTAGAAAGAACATGGGGACCACCCAGAACAAACCCGTATTGGGTGAGAGCGAGCATGAATGTGCGGTATGTGTGCGCGCCAAAGGCTGGCGTTCATGCCTCTCTATTCACACTGGCAGCCGCCATTGTCACTGGAACTTAAAGTTTGAACGCCGTTTCTTGTCGCTGTTAGTGATAAAGATATGGCACATTTTTTATAGCGACTCAGAAAAATTTCGCCGCTTTTGGTAATCCTTTTACGATGGAAAAAGATGAAGTCATTCAAATTTTGAAATGTAGCTCTCGAGTGCAGAAATAAAAACACGAAAGCATCATGCAATTCTCATCGTGAAATTTACCAAAGTAAGATTTCACCGACTTAGTTCATGAACTCTGATTCAAAGTAGAACCGAAATTCCTCTATGGCAATTGGAGACGCATATATCCAAAGTTATTTTTCAGCTACATAAAGTTGGACACGTCATCACTTTACTACTGCTCCTGCTTCGGATGTTATGATGAAGCCTAGGAAAAGTACTGTTCTGTGTCTTTGGGATTCCAGCGTGGAAAGTTAATTGCTGTTAGGAAATAAAAACTGCCCCCTGACATCACAAACGGCGCTTATGGTTCATCTTATTAGGTAGTGATGACGACCTAAATATAATGTTCTGCTAAAGTAAGCTTAGGCAAGTTGATTGTCCAAGTTATACGCTCATCAACAAGGCAGTTCTTTAGATACACTTGACTTCTTCGTAGAGACATATGTTTACAGTGTACCTCAAATAGCTGAACGGGACAGCATTTTTTTGAGTGCCAGTATCCACATTGTGTTAGCTCGGTATCTGGCGTGAAGTGAATGATGTTGCTTTTGTACTTTGAGTACGCAATAATCTAGGCGATACTGTTCTGCAATGAGTTGAAAGCGGCCCTGGTGAGTGCAGAGTGTCTCCTCCCTCCATATAGGGGTGCCTAAGGAAGAGGCATACATATAGTCTGCTTACATGCACCAACTTCTTCGCATGCTACTGTACGTGCACCCTTATGAGTTAAACGCATAGTATAATACAGACAGCCGCTGCATTATCAGCGTTCTCATGCACGATTGGCAAACCATAAGCAACTAACAGAGGCAGGCACTTGAAGGGTTGACATTGACTGTGATACAGTGTGGATACTTCGACATTTAGACGTCTGATCACGCAAACAAATGGGCGCGAGAATGCATATGAATGACATTAAGATTTATACCCTCTGTTATATACATTTGCTTAAAACAATGGCAGGCTTTTTGATCGATCATTGCCTTACTACTTGATGCGTAAAACCTTTGCAAGCGCTCAGTTATGTATCGCGCTTTGGTATTTCTCATCACCATAGTTATGTCAGTGTCTCGACGAACGCTAGAATTAGAATTTTACATATAATTAGATACACGTTCCGACGAGTTCCACGGTACAAGTGTAAGCCCTCTCCAGTTAGCACGCGTACTTTGAGTGAGTGAAGTCTGCCTGTTTATTCAGCGTAGTACACAGTTTCGCAAACAGCGTACACAGCGTAAACAGTTCCGGGAGGAGTCCTCCCTTCGTCAGGGGATGAGTTACTCATGCTTTGCTCGATCCTACATCGAATCACCATATATATATATATATATATATATATATATATATATATATATATATATATATATATATATATATATATATATAAAATAAGGGAAAGAAGTGTATACCTAAGGGCTCGTTTTTCCGTGTTTTAACACAATATTAATGAGATATAACAGACAGTAATGCCAAGGAATGTACAGGGGAAGTTATTAAAACCAATAGAATGTAAATAAGAAGAAAGAAAGTGGATGAAAAAATTACCAACTGTGAGCAGGAAACGAACCTACGACCTTCGAATTACGCGTTCGATGCTCTATAGATATATATATATATATATATATATATATATATATATATATATATATATATATATATATATATATATATATATATATATATATATATTGCAAGGGGGTTTATTAGCGACGCCAGGTAATAGGCAGACAGCCGGTACAGGAACAAATGCTCGGGCAGTCCAGTGTCTACAGCCCGTGCTCGCGCTTCGCGCCCAGCGATGGTCCCACTATCATTGCCTTGTGAATTCCCCACTACAATGCCCCGGCGACGAAGACGAGCCATCCTGGCGACTCAAGGTGACGAGAGAACAGGAGGGTCGCAACAGGGCTTGAGGCGACTGACGTGAACCGTCTCACGACCAAGGCGGCGCTTGTCCGTGGACGGCTTGAGTGGTTCAATCACATAGGTGACAGAAGAAGGGTGTTGTATGACGCGGTAAGGGCCCGTATACTTCGGTGCAAACTTGGGAGTCAGTCCAGGAGAGTGGAAAGGCAGTCGGAGCCACACGAGAGAGCCGACGGGGAAGGTATTCTGAACAAGATCATGGTCGTGGCGATCTTTTTGGAGGGCTTGGTTATCGGCTGTGAAGGACCGTGCAAGTTGACGACACTCTTCGGCATGTTCAGCCATTTCAGAAACTGGGCTGAACTCTGAGGCATCAGGATTGTATGGCAAAATTGTGTCGAGTGTGTTGCATGGGTCACGACCATATAAAAGAAAAAATGGAGAAAAGCCTGTTGTTGATTGAATCGCCGTATTGTAGGCGTACGTCACGAAAGGAAGAACAACGTCCCAGTTGGAGTGGTCGGAATCAATATACATAGCGAGCATGTCTCCGAGGGTTCTGTTGAAACGTTCCGTTAGGCCGTTTGTCTGAGGGTGATAGGCTGTTGATGTGCGGTGTACCGTACGGCATGAATGTAGGAGCTGCTGCAGAACTTCGGACAAAAATACGCGTCCTCTGTCACTCAGGAGCTCCCGTGGTGCACCATGACGAAGAACAAACCGGTGCAAGATGAAGGTTGCAACGTCACGCGCACCAGCCGAAGGCAGCGCTGCCGTTTCGGCGTACCTTGTCAGATGGTCGGCAGCCACAATCACCCATCGATTGCCACCAACAGAGCACGGTAGCGGGCCGTATAGGTCAATCCCAACACGGTCGAATGGGCGTGCAGGACATGGCAAAGGCTGCAGTTGACCGGGTGAATGAGGGAATGTCTTGCGCTGCTGACACTGGGAACATGAGCGAATGTGTTTGCGTACAAACGTGTACATACCCCGCCAGTAGTAACGTTGGCGGATCCGCTCATACGTCTTTAGCGCACCGGCGTGTGCGTGTTGCGGTTCAGCATGAAAATATTTGCAGATATCAGACCGCATATGGCTGGGTATGACTAGCAGCCATTTACGACCCGTCACTTGATAGTTGCGACGGTATAACAGGCCATCCCGTATGGCGAAATGCGTTGCTTGGCGGCGAAGAGCACGCGGGTAACCGGAAGTTGATGCGTCAGAAAGCATATTCAATAGCGAGGCGATCCAAGGGTCCTTGCGCTGTTCGGATGGCATGTCTGTGACGCTGACGGCAGAGAGGGGAAGGTCCAGGGCTGATATATCCGTATCATCGGATTTCACGGGTGATCGTGAAAGCGCATCTGCGTCAGAGTGCTTTCGCCCCGATCGGTAGACGACGCGTATGTCGAATTCTTGGAGGCGTAGTGCCCAACGTCCGAGGCGGCCGGAAGGATCTTTT
The DNA here is from genome assembly GCA_013436015.1 of Rhipicephalus annulatus. Classification (NCBI taxonomy): domain Eukaryota; kingdom Metazoa; phylum Arthropoda; class Arachnida; order Ixodida; family Ixodidae; genus Rhipicephalus; species Rhipicephalus annulatus. Next base: position 5,350 of record WOVY01004634.1, read on the forward strand.
AGCGAAGCCAACCAACAGAGTGCGTGATGGTCAGTTACCACATCAAAAGTTTGGCCGTACAAATAGGGGCGAAACTTGTTTAACGCCCACACAATCGCGAGGCACTCTTTTTCCGTAACAGAATAGTTGGCTTCTGCCTTAGTGAGGGCGCGGCTGGCATAGGCGACCACATACTCCGTAAAACCTGGCTTGCGTTGCGCGAGTACTGCACCAAGGCCAACGCCACTTGCATCCGTGTGTACTTCGGTTGGCGCAGTAGGGTCGTAATGGCGCAGTACGGGTGGTGAGGTAAGGAGTCGGCGCAGTGTTGCGAAAGATTCGTCACAGGCTGCTGTCCAATTCGAAAGATCTGCAGGGCCAGCAAGGAGTTTGGTAAGTGGAGCGATGATGGAGGCAAAGTTCCGGACAAAGCGACGAAAATAGGAGCACAGGCCCACAAAGCTCCGTAGTTCTTTAACAGTAGTCGGCTTAGGAAATTCGGCAACAGCACGAAGCTTGTCAGGGTCGGGAAGAATGCCGGCTTTCGAGACGACATGACCAAGTATGGTGAGTTGTTTAGCCCCGAAGTGACACTTCTTCAGGTTAAGCTGAAGCCTGGCGTTTGTAAGGCACTGTAGAATCTTGCGCAGACGAGTGAGATGCGAAGTGAAATCGGGTGAAAAAACCACAACGTCATCAAGATAGCACAAGCAAATGTTCCATTTGAGACCACGTAAAATGCTGTCCATCATTCGCTCGAATGTGGCAGGCGCATTGCAGAGTCCGAATGGCATCACGGTAAATTCATAGAGGCCATCCGGTGTGACAAACGCCGTTTTTGGACGATCAGACTCAGCCATTGGGACCTGCCAATAACCCGAGCGAAGGTCAAGCGAGGAAAAGAATTCTGCACCTTGGAGACAATCGAGAGCGTCGTCTATGCGGGGAAGAGGGTAAACATCTTTCCTCGTAATGTTGTTTAGGCGCCTGTAGTCTACGCAGAATCGGACTGAACCATCCTTTTTTTTTGACGAGTACAACTGGGGAAGACCAAGGACTACAAGAAGGCTTGATTACTCCGCGCTGTAGCATGTCGTCTACTTGTTCTGCGATTACCCGACGCTCCGCTGGTGACACACGATAAGGGCGCTGGCGCAAAGGAGTACTCTTTCCTGTGTCAATTGTGTGCACAACGGTGTTCGTTCTTCCTAGCACTGCTTGGGAAAAGTCAAACGAACGCTTGAATTCGTGCAGCAGGGTAACAAGCTGCTCTCGTTGAGCCGGGGCGAGATGGCTGTCAATAGAATGGTGAAATGCATCGGTAGACACGCTGTTCAAGGCAAAGTGAGGAACCAACGCGTTCAGCTCCATATTCGGCTTGGTGTCGAAGAAATCGGCAGGCACGATAGTACCTTCATCGACGAGCTGAATGTGGCCGAGCGTCTCGTTGCGGCGCAAACTGAGGGGGCACGAGTTGGGATTGGAAATAAATATCCCGGTAGTGTCTTGACAAAGCTCAAGAACGGCGAATGGCAGCGATGTGTGGTGGCGGCTACCGAAGATGTCAGATGGCGTGAATAGGACGGTAGCGTCAGAAAGTGAAGCACAGCAGGCAGGGACAAACTGGGCGCTGAAAGGAGGAAGGTCTATGTCCGTCGCGACGACAAGGTTAGCCACACTAGATACGGCCGCATCAACAGAAGGCGCATCACCAAACGGTAACAGCTCCACTTCGGCCCGAGCGCAGTCCACGACGGCGTGATGACGTGATAAAAAATCCCAGCCTAGGATGACATCGTGGGAACATGAAGCCAACACGTGAAATTCAATGATGTACAACACGTCTCGAATCACAACTTTTGCTGTACATGACGCGACGGGCTCAATTTGTTGGGCGCTCGCAGTACTAAGAGAAACCACGGGAGAAAGCATCGTCACTTTACGAAGAGAGCGGCAGAGTCTCTCACTAATCACAGATATCGCGGCACCGGTATCGATGAGTGCGAGTGTTCGTACACCTTCGACGATTACATCGATAAGATTGGCGGGAGACAGGCGAGGACTTGAACGATTAGACGATGACGCAGCTCGTGCCTCCGGAGCTGCGGCAGTTAGTTTTCCGTCTCAATGGAGGTGGGTCGTCGACGCATAGGCGACACAGAACGACGACTTGGTGAAGGTGAAGGCGAGCGGGAAGTAGAACGTCTAGAAGCGGATGTTCGGGCGCCGGAAGCAGTTTGCGCATCGCGTTCGTGAACTTCAGGTGGTACGTGAGGCGCGTGGTATGGAGGTCGAAACGAATAGTCGGGATATCTTGGTGCGTTAACTGTGAAGCGCCGACGACATAGACGTGCAACGTGACCTGGAATTCCGCAAAAGTAACATATAGGCCGGTTGTCAGCGGTGCGCCAAGGATTTCCGGCGTGTTGCTGTGGAAACGGCGCGGTGGACGGTCGCACAGGTTGTGGCGTATACATTGGCAGACGAGATGCAGGAGGCATTGCCGCGACGGCCGCATAAGTCAGTGGCGCGGCAACAGGCGTTGGTTGAGAGGCAGGCGTAGGTAATGGCAACGCCTCGGAGACCTGCTCCTGAATAGCCTGTCTTATTGTCGGCGTTAGGCGGTTCATTGGTGCTTCGGTGGTCGGCAGATACGAGAGACATGAAAGTTGTCGTGCGACCTCTTCGCGTACATATTCTTTTATCTGCTCCAGCAGGGAGCTGTCACCACCGACGGCCAGGGCAGCGAGAGAGTCGTCTGCAGTCGTCGACCTCCGAACTGCTGCACGTTGTTTCCGAATCTCTTCCAAACTCTGGCACAATGTCACAAGTTCGGATACGGTACTTGGGCTCTTTGCCAGCAACATTTGATAGGCATCATCGTCTATGCCTTTCAAGATATGCCTGATCTTGTCATGTTCGGTCATCTCAGGGTTGAAGCGCCGGCATAAATCGATTACATCTTCAATATAGCTTGTGAAGTTTTCGCCCTGCCTTTGTGCACGTCCGCGTAGGCGCTGCTCAGCACGCAGCTTGCGCACTGCGGGGCGATCGAACACAGCTGCGAGGGTGGTCTTGAAACCGGCCCAAGTGATAAATTCAGTGCGGTGGTTTGTGAACCACAGGCTGGCGACGTCTTTGAGATAAAATGGGACATACTCTAATTTCGAGGGGTCGTCCCACTTGTTGGCGGCGCTCACCTTCTCAAACAGCTGCAACCAGTCTTCCACATCTTGGTCCTCGGTGCCACTGAAGAAGGGCGGATCTCGTTGGCGCAGGGTGGTAGGCACGATGACCAGTTGAGATTGGGCCGTGCTTTGCTGGGTGGTGCCTTGCTCGGTCGTCTGATCAGGCATTGCTGATGTAGTGGGCAGCTTCCGGCTTCGAAGTTCCAGGTTTGCGTACCCAGCACACTTCCACCACTTTGCAAGGGGGTTTATTAGCGACGCCAGGTAATAGGCAGACAGCCGGTACAGGAACAAATGCTCGGGCAGTCCAGTGTCTACAGCCCGTGCTCGCGCTTCGCGCCCAGCGATGGTCCCACTATCATTGCCTTGTGAATTCCCCACTACAATATATATACCCAGCACCTCCACCAGTGTCGCGGTTCAACGTAAGCAGTGCACCGAGACGTTGAGTCCGAGAACAGACGGCGTGTGTTTTTATGCAGGAGCCAAGAGCAGGCGAGCCAAAAACGAAAGTACGTCGTCTTCTTCAGTCCTCCTTTTTCACGAGGCTGTTGGCGCGCACATCGTCTTCGTTCTTTGTTTCGGGCGTGGCATTATATATATATATATATATATATATATATATATATATATATATATATATATATATATATATATATATATATATATATATATATATATATATATATTGATATAAACAAAAAAAATTGCAGCATATCCACGGAGTGAATGATGGAGAGTGGGGCGAAGAATTCGTCCGTCCATGCGTCCGTCAGTGTGACCGTCCATGCGTCCATCAGCCCGTTCCTGCGTGCTTCTGTTCGTGCGTCCATCCCTGCATTCGTCCATGCAGCCGCCCCTGCGTCCGTTCATGCGTCCATCCATGCATCTGTCTATGTGTCCGTTCGTCCATCTATTCAACACTTTAAGTACCACCATCTCGCATCTTTTCATCATATATTCCCCATATAGAAGCACCGCCATCCAGCGGACATTCCAAGGACTAAACGAGAGGTGGCACACGCACGCTTTCCTACGGCTTGCGCTTCGGGTCTACTTCCCACATTTAACCACCTCGAGTTCATGGTATATACTAGTTCACTGTATTCATGGCACTGCGGCCGAACGCTCGCTAAACCTTTCGAAAACCAAGGAAGTTACGCCCAGCGAGTATGACGTAGCAAACTTTTTCAGTCAGATTGTGCTCAATGTACATGCCAATGGCTGCTAATGGGAAATGAGAGGTGGAGAATTCGGCTTTTACTTTCTTACGGCTTGCGCTTCGTATCTACTTCCCATTTTTAACCACCTCGAGTTCATTCATAATATATACAAATTCATTGTATTCATGGCACTGCGGCTCAACGCTCGCTAAACCTTTCTAAAGCTAAGGAGGTTACACCCAGCGCGTATAACGTATTAGGCCTTTCTTGTCAGATAGTGCTCAATGTACATGCCAATGGCTGCTAATGGTGATCGCAGCCTGCGCGTTAACTGAAAGCCGAATGCTCCTGTCTCTCATTCCCCCTTAGCAGCCATTGACATGTACATTGAGCACTATTCTTTATTGTTCAACAACGCACCGAAGAAGTCTCTCACCGGCACCACCTTGGAGGTCAAACTGTTATACTTGTTACATACTAAGGGGGACGAACGGTTGCCGCTATAAGAAGCTTCGCCCCTAAAAAAGAGAGACGGAGAGAGAGACGCACACATACCTTCGAACAATGGAGAGAGCGCATACCAGTGTCATCTCCATGAACGGCACGCTTTCGTTTCACTTTGCCGTCGTCCTTTCGCAGTGGATACGCTCGAACCTTCGGCACATTGTCAATATCGGTGGCAGTTGGGCTCACAGCATTGCCTCATTGTTAGAGAGAGAGATAAAGATGCAAGGAAAGGCAGGGAGGTTAACCAGACGCACATCCGGTTTGCTACCCTGCACTGGGGAGGGGATAAAGGGGAGAAAAGAGGTTGCAGAAAGATTAGAAGGTACACACAATCACGAGCACACTCGGGGAGCACACACAGTTTACAGGTGGTCGCTCAGGTTTGTTGACTTAAGGTAAAGTAGCAGTGCTTTAGTTGATTTCTGCGCAACTGAGGCAGATGCCCAAGGTCCTAGTATCTTCTGCACACAAAATGGTCCGGGGTCAAGTCGTTCAAAACCATCCGTAGCTGGCATCGCTGTGTGTCGTAGCAAGCGCAGCTGCACAAGACGTGTTCGATGGTCTCTTCATCTCCGCAGTAGTCACATGTAGGAGTGTCTGCCATACCAATGCGAAAGGAGTACGCCTTTGTGAATGCAACACCCAACCAAAGGCGGCATAACAGTGTCGCATCGGAGCGGGAAAGGTGTGATGGTAGCTTTAGCTTGAGCGAAGGATCCAGTTCATAAAATTGACACCTTTGGAAGGTGGTAGACGACCAGAACGTGCGTGTGAGATCTCGAGCCAGCAGGTAAAGTTTTCTTGCTGCATCATTCCTTGATAGAGGAATCGGGACTACACGGGTTTCTTCATGGGCTGAGCGGGCTGCATCATCGGCTAATTGATTTCCGGTAATACCGATATGTCCAGGCAGTCATTGATATATAATATCATTCCCTTGTGCTAGAGCTTCATGATGGCAATGTCTTATTTCTTCTACCAGTTGGTCATGGCTCCTCCTACGCATGGTAGACTGCAAACTCTGAAGCGCTACCTTCGAATCACAGAATATGACCCATTTTCCTGGACGTTCTTGAACGAGATATTGTAAAGCAGCCCTTATAGCAGCAAGCTCTGATGCCGTAGATGTAGTCATATGCGACAACTTAAACTTGATTGTCATTTCTGCAGCCGGAATTACAGCGGCACCTGATGAGCTGCTGGATGAGACGGACCCATCAGTGTATATCTGCGTTCGGTCTAAGTACAACTCATGTAATAATAGCAGTGTTGCTTGCTTCAATGCTACTCTGGAGTGACTGCTTTTATTTTTGATTCCCGGAATTTCTAGACGTACTTGCGGCTGGTCGAGGCACCACAAAGGGCATGCCGTTCTCGCAGCTGGCGTATATCCTGATGGAATGCTGTTTAGGTGCTTGGCTATGACGTCTGAAAACGTAGCACGCGGTCTTCCGGAAGATAGAAGGGCCTCATTGTTAGAGCTTACAGGTGTACTAATGGCCTGGAAAGTTCGCAGAAACTGCAGCTCGTGGCGGAGCGGAAGAAACCTGCATTGCGGCGCTGCCTACCGTGACGTGGCATGGCGTTGAGATTATTAGCCACGGCTTCCGAGATTATGTCCACCAGTGAGGCATTGTGTAGACACGCTTTTATCAATCACCGATAAGCCTCAACAGAACGCCGTGGCCCGGTAGGCGGCGCAGCAATGTAAGTTTCCCCCGCTCCGCCTCACGCTGCAGATTCCGCAAACTTTCGCGGTCAACTGCGCACTACGCGAACATTTCAAAGAACGAAGCACATCACAGACGCAGTATATATATGTATGATAAACCGCGTTTCCAGGTGCGTCTATCAGTCCGACGCCGCAAGCATGACCGATTACGAGCAACTTACACGTTAATAGCGGGCGCGAAACATGTGCGACAGGACGACAGACCAATCGCAACATAAGGATAACTCACAACTTTTATATTTGGTTTGCTTTTATTCAAGGCAAAATTGAACAAGATTGCCTTGGGGGACACGACTAAAGGCTAACTAAGAGCCTGACTAGGTCGTGCCACCCTGGCAGCAAAGCAGAAACACACCGCAAGCACAGCACTCAGAAAACTATATATATATATATATATATATATATATATATATATATATATATATATATATATATATATATATATATATATATATATATATATATATATATATATATTGTGGGCATTTAGTATACCAATCCTCTTCATCTGTACATTATCAACATTATCATGTGTTGCTCATGCATCCTCATCGTTGTCACGTATCATCATCATCTCGGTTCGTGCATCTCAGCTGTCGGCTGCCGGTTCCTCGGGCCTAATAAAGGTCTTCAAAACCAAGACTTCATACGTGGTGGAGCGTGCTGTTAGATCCCTCGTCATCCTCTCGACCACTCTACCCCCTGGAGCTACGTTCAGGTCGCCGCTTGGGCCAGGTGTCCGGAAATATGTCGCACCAAGAAGATGTCGGTGCTGCAACCGTTCCCACTCCGCCACCGCGTGCCGCGCCTTTTCACGTCATTAACAGCCCCCAGCGTGAGCCCCATCCCTTCGCTGGTATGCGCGGGGAAGATGTGGAGGAATGGCTGGACGATTTCGAACATGTCGGCGCTGCTAACCGGTGGGATAACACCTGCAAACTCGCTTACGTGTCATTCTACCTCACGGGTGTCGCGAAGACGTGGTTCCTCAACCACTTCATCGACATCTCCGACTGGTCAGCCTTCAAAAATAAGCTTCGCCATGTCTTTGGCACACTGACTGTTCGTTCGGCTCTCGCAATGAAAGCTCTCGCGGCTCGGAAATAGCACATCGGGGAGTCGTATACATCCTACATCGAGGATGTCCTTTCACTTTGCCGCCGGGTTGAAACCCCAATGACAGAGTCAGACAAGGTACGCCAGCTTCTTAAGGGGATTGCACCCGTCGCATTCAATGCCCTTGCAATCCAGAATCCGGCTACTGTTGCTGACGTTGCGACAACCTGTCAGCGCCTCGAAGAACTCGAGTCTATGCGCCTACAACCGGACAGTGACGCGGCCCGTATTACGGCAGATCCAAACCTACGAGACACAATAAGGGTGATTATACGCGAAGAATTAGAATCAATGGGATTCACAGTACCTTAAGTGTGTCCCATTAAGTCTTCTTCAACGTCATTGCGGGATGTCATCAGGGTGGAGCTCACGTCCATGACCCACATGGACCACCTGCAGCCCACTGTCGCTCGTACTCTCCCATAGTTCTCGCATGCCGTCGCCGCACCATCAGGCACCATCAGGCACCATCAGCTCGACGTCGCCGCCACCAACGTACGCGTTGGTTGCTGCCGCACCTCCCAGAAGCTTTCCCACGAGCTTTCCATCACCACCGCCTGAGCCGTCATCTGTCCCTCTCACTGCTCTCTCTGCCGGTGCATCTAACACAAGCTACTACCCTCCTTATCGATCGACTCGCCCTACGTGCTATTATTGCGGCTATCGTGGTCACATTTCACGCTTTTGCCGCAAGCGCCAGCAAGATGAGCGCCGAGGGTACGACATACGCGAACGAGGCTATACCGCAGGAGCCTTGTACCAGGGCCGTCGTTATTCGTCACCGCCGCGTCGGTCTCCATCTCCGCCAGTATCCGGTGAACTACGCAGTAGTGATCGATCAACCAGACGCCGTTCACCATCGCCCTACCGTCGCTCCTCTTCTCCTCTTCAGCCTGCTTCCCTCGCTTCTGATCGGCATCCGGAAAACTAAGCGATGCAGTTTTAGATGCGGAGCATCTAATACTCGAGGCTTGTAGTGCGGCGCCGTCCGCAAGCTTCCTCCTCCTTCTTCCACCATCTGTGCATCCCTTTCTCCTCTACACACCGCGCGCGCTTCACTCCTCCACCATCTGTGCACCCTTCCTCCTCTACACACCGTGTCCGACATCTACAATTCTCCTGATTCTCCAGTGGACGCGCATGCGCCGTCGCGCTTCGAGAACATTCAACAGCTGACAGTGCATGCGCCGTCGCGCTGTATATATACTCAAGGTCGGCGCTCGCTCGCTCAGTTGCCGCTCGTCGGTTGGTTTGTACGGCGCGTCGACATCCAAGGCCGCGGTGAAATGAATTCCAACGAATCCACAAACACAATAATCGACGTCCCTTCGACCAGCGCCGCCCTTCCGCATACGTGTGTACGTGTTCACTCATTTAACACCCCCTCCTACAACCACGTTAACCAATTTAGCCATCGACCCAAGTAAGTCGCAATTTAACACCCCATTTCACAACCACGTTAACCAATTTAGCCATCGACCCAAGTAAGTCGCACTTTAACACCCCGTTAACCAATAATATGCTCCGCATCCTCTTCAGTGTTCCCCCGAGGAAGCTGCGGGCAATTTTTTTGGAGGACAAACTGCATTCCAACACACTACTCCGATTCCTCCAGCGCGTCCTTACAATATGATTGCAGTCTCAGTTGAGGGAGTGGACGTTGATGCTTTGGTGGACACTGGGGCTGGGTTTTCTATTATTCGTGCTGATTTGTGTACTCGTCTTCAAAAAGTCACGACGCCTTATGATGTACCAACACTGGTTACAGCCCAGGGAACAATGATTCGTTCTTCCGCTCTCTGTACTGCCCGTGTACTAATCGACGACATTCTTCATCATATACAATTCGCTGTGCTATCCCCGTGCTCCCACGAACTCATTTTAGGCTGGGACTTTCTTTCATCTGCTTCCGCGGCTATTTGTTGTGCACAACGTGTCGTCCATCTTACTGACACAGACCACTTGCTTAGTGACGAAACCTACAGGCCACTTCGACTCATCGCTGCTGTAGACATCGAGTTACCCCCAAACGAACATCAATTAGTCACTGTTTTGTCCAACGACGTTGACTCTGGTGACATTTTGGTCACTCCATCGCCCCGTTGCCTTAATAAAGGCATAGCTCTCGCATCAGGTGTGGCTCGCTTCAACAATGGATCAGCTGTCCTCGCTGCTACGAACACCACACCAGATAAAATTTTACTGCCGCGGGGCACTACTGTCGCCTGCGTTGCCGATCTGGAGCCTGTGTGCGTCGTGCCTCTTACCCCTGCCTCCCCTAAAGGCCATCCTGGAGATCATGCTGCTTCCTCGGCCTTTACAGCAGCCATCAACAAGGACTTGACAGACTCGCAGAAGCAGCAGCTGCTTGATTTGTTGCAAAAGCATGCAAACTCTTTTGACGTTCATTCATCCAGCCTGGGTCAGACAAGTGCTACAGCACATCGTATTCAGACCGACGGAATATCCATTGTGCAACGTCGTCCGTACCGCGTCTCCCTAGCCGAACGAAAAATCATTGAGGAAAACGTAGACGATATGCTGCAACGGCAGATAATCCGACCCTCAACCAGTCCTTGGTCGTCTCCAGTGGTTCTGGGGCGTAAAAAAGACAGTTCCGTACAATTTTGCGTCGATTACCGAGCACTCAATAAGATCACTAGGAAGGACGTATACCCCATGCCACGTATCGACAACGCCCTCGATTCCTTTTAAGGTGCTGAATTCTTTTCAAGCCTCGACTTTCGTTCCGGCTATCGGCAAATCCCCATGCACGAAGATGACAAAGGAAAAACCGCGTTTGCAACCCCGGACGGCCTACACGAATTCAATGTTATGCCGTTTGGTCTATGCAATGCGCCCGCAACTTTTGAGCGCTTGATTGACACCGTGCTGCGTGGCCTGAAATGGAAGACTTGCCTATGTTACCTCGACGACATTGTTGTCTTTTCATCGACGTTTCCTCAACATCTGCAACGCTTGGACGAGGCCCTGACTTGCCTTGCGGGCGCTGGTCTTCAAATTAACACCAAGAAGTGCCATTTCGCCAGCAGATCTATCAAGGTCCTCGGTCATGTTGTGAGCAAGGACGGAATTCGTCCAGACCTTGAGAAAAATGCTGCGGTGCTTCGCTTCCCTCGCCCTGAAAAGCCGAAAGATTTGCGAAGTTTCCTTGGTCTCGCCTCTTACTATCGGCGATTCATACAAAACTTTGCCTCCATAGCCGCACCACTTCATAAGCTACTTGCTTCTGGTACGCCCTTTCAGTGGTCTCAGGAATGTGAATCGGGTTTCGACAGGTTGAAGAGTGCCCTCACGACCGATCCTGTACTTTCTCGTTTTCACGATGGTGCACCGACCTTCCTCTATACAGACGCTAGCGGCCACGGTTTAGGGGCCGTCCTCCTCCAGCGCGACAACTCTTCGCGAGAGCGAGTCGTTGCGTACGCCAGCCGCGTCCTCTCCGCAGCCGAGAGGAACTACACGATCACCGAGAAGGAGTGCCTCGCCATCGTTTGGTCAGTGCAGAAATTTTGTCCCTATCTTCACGGCCGCCATTTCACCATTGTGACCGACCACCACGCTTTATGTTGGCTTTCTACACTCAAGAACTTGTCGGGACGCCTCGGCCGCTGGATTCTACGCCTACAAGAGCATGATTTTGACATCGTATACAAGTGTGGCAGAAAGCATAGTGACGCCGATGCTGTTTCTCGCTGCCCACTACCAGCGGCTCCCATCAGCGTTTCCGCAATCACTTTGCACAACACACCCTCGGAGTCTACGTCTACGGATGTTTCCTCTCTCGCCTCTATGGACCAGCTGCCTTCGGATGACCCGCACGATTTTTCTTCTCGACAGCTGGCTGACCCATACTGTCGACGTATTATAGGCTACCTCACTGGCAGTTCCCGTCCACCTAATGCGAGGCTCCGTCGCCAACTCTCGTAGTTTAAGCTGGACAACTCGGTGCTTTACCGCAAAATTTACCATCCTGACGGTCAGCGCTGGGTTCCCGTTCTACCCGATCGCTTCGGTTCGAAGTGCTCAGAGCACTTCATGACCATCCGACGGCTGGTCACCTTGGTTACCACAAAACCTACGATCGCCTTCGAAGTCGGTTTTATTGGCCAGGTATTACCACTAGTGTAGCTCGGTACGTTGGGTCCTGCACTACCTGCCAATGTAGAAAACTACCCACATCCGCTCCAGCCGGTACACTACAGCCTCTTTCATACCCAGCCACACCATTCGAAGTTGTAGGCACCGATCTTTATGGCCCCCTTCTAGTCAGTGCTGCTGGAAACCGATGGATAGTAACAGCCGTTGACCATTTGACGCGCTACGCCGAGACGGCATCCGTCAATACCGGTTCAGCTTCTGAAATTGCCGACTTCATCCTCCGAGCCATTATACTGCGTCATGGTGCTCCACGTGTATTGCTCAGCGACCGTGGAAGTGCCTTCCTTTCACAGTGAACGAACTTCTTCGTGCCTCTGGCACAACTCATAAGACTGCCTCTAGTTATCATCTCCAAACTAACGGCCTCACTGAGCGATTCCACCACACTCTTGCTGACATGATCGCTGCCTACATTCAACCAGACCACAAGAACTGGGATGTAGTTCTACCATTCGTCACTTTCGCCTACAATACGGCTATTCAGCGGACAACCGGCTACTCACCATTTTACCTAGTTTATGGACGCTCCCCTACTTCTTTCCTGGACGTCTCTTTCTTTACCTGCCATGTGAATTCATCTCCATCCTCTTCAGAGAAATACGTTTTACGGCTCGCAGAGAGCCGCCAACGTGCTCGTATGAACACTGAAGCCCGACAGCAAGACAGAAAGCTGGTTTATGATGAACCGCATCGTGCTGTATCCTTTCAACCTGGAGACGAAGTGCTCCTTTTGACGCCTATTCGCACTCCTGGTTTGTGCGACAAATTCCAGCCACGATTTATCGGGCCGTACACAGTTCTTGAAGAAACTTCACCAGTGAATTATCGCGTGACGCCACTTGTAGCCCCAGCAGATCGCCGTTATTGAAATACTGAGGTCGTCCATGTCTCCCGTATGAAGCCCTTCATGCGACGTTCTTTGGCCCCTTGACTTGCCACGGCCAGGCTGGCCGCTTTCACGTGGGGGGAATAAGTGTGGGCATTTAGTATACCAATCCTCTTCATCTGTACATTATCATCATTATCATGTGTTGCTCATGCATCCTCATCGTTGTCACGTATCATCATCATCTTGGTTCGTGCATCTCAGCTGTTGGCTGCCGGTTCCTCGGGCCTAATAAAGGTCTTCAAAACCAAGACTTCATTGTATATATATATATATATATATATATATATATATATATATATATATTCTGTGTCTTGGGCCCCAATTCTCGAGCTGTCTACTGGGTCCCAAGCTGCGTTGGGTAGGTCGCTCGTGCTTTCGGGGGCTCAGCCGAATTCGATAACACAGTCAAACGCAGGCTGCGTCGGGTTAAACGCACGGGGCGCCACCAATGGCCAAATTAAAAATTTTGCGAGACGCGGGCCACATGGCGCCGTGGCTCACGCTGCCTCTGCTTCGTCTCGCTGGTGACCCAAGACGCCTTGGGGTCCCACGCTAGTTTTCAATTTTGGAGGCTTGCGTAAACACGAACGTAAGAGCCCAGGATGGACTTGGGTTCTGCGCACGCGTACTGGCGGGTAGCAAACATCTGGGGTCCCCAAGGTTCTTGGGTTCCCAATTCTCAAACGCTATAATAATTGTTTGCGTTAACGACCGAAAACCACCACATGAATATCATAGATGCCGTGATGTAGCACTCCGGAAATTTCGACCTGAGGTTCTTAAACGTGCACCTAAATCTAAGCACACGGGCCTCAAGCACATTCGTCTCGATCAAAACTACTGCCACCGCGGTATGCGAGCCACAACAAGCTTCGCTTGGAAACAGCTTATTCAAACAAATTAATCCCTGATATACCACAAAGGACACTTACAAATAATCATAATAAAGAGCCGCATGAAGTAAGAACGAGAGGCAAAAGGAATTACAGCATGGGTCATTAGGCCTTGCTTTTATAACGTTATTTAGGCAATGTATAGCACAATGAATTTTACAATTGACAGTCGGCGCTCTTCTCGCATTCCTCTTCCTTTTTCCTCTAGTTCTTACTTCGCGCAGTGTCTTATGCGTCATAGAATTTCCTAAAATTAACTAGAGGCGATTCTGGCGCTGCGATCGTTCAGCGATCATGGGAATGATATGTAGTACACGACTTGGTCTATAGTCTTCGTTCCTACGGGCACTGAATCGCACTTGTGGCTTCTTTTATTGCCGTGTTTCCGTTTTCTTTTGAACCGTCGACGCAAATTGCTATTGAACTTCTTTCGTGGTGTTTATCATTGTCATGTCCGAATCGATAAAGCGAAATATTTACTTGCACCATACTATGTATCAGACCTCAATGACCATAGGTTCAAGATAAGAGAAATCGCGTGCAAGATTGACGTACTTCAAAACTATTTTTTCACCCAAAACAATCAGGGAAAGAAACTAGTACTGCCTCCTAGCATTGCCTTTACCATGTCAAACAATTTGTTTTATTCTTTGTTTTGAATAGGAGCTACTTCTGCTAAATCCGGCGTATTTCAGTTGTAATTTAAGTCTGTTGATCATTTTTCGCTGCTCCCTTGGAGGGGATGGATGTAGACCACCCCGGGCGCCTGCCGGCACCAGCGGCGTCAGCGGCGGCCGCCTCCAGGAAGCGGATGGGACAGCGACAGTGAAGACACTCATGCTTACTATCTCAGCAGTGAGGACTTTTCAGATGACGGTTTCCAATCTGTGCTGAGCCGCAAAGCGAAGAGGAGGAAAATGAGGACATCCTCATCCTCAACTATTCAAACTGTAATTGAAGCGCCAAAATCGAACACTTATACCATCCTGTTTCTGCCTGCACTTCCTACCGTCAGCATGAAAGACCTTAACAGACAGTCTGTGTCGAGGTCTCTGGAAACGCTTGTGCCAAATGAGATCAGGGACATAAGAGCGAACGCCAGAAAGAATATACTGGCTGTGGACGTTTTGCACGCAAGGGCGTTGGGCATTCTGCGCAGTGTAACTGACTTGGACGGCAACCAGGTGCGCTCTCATGTTCCCTTGGGATGTGATGTAGTAACCGGCGTGATCTACGACATAGATGTGGCTATTTCCAATAATGACTTACAATTTCTTGTCAAGTGAACAACTGATACTCCAATTGTTGATGTCACCCGGCTAGGCAATTCTCGCTGTGTGAAGATTGCGTTTAAGAGCACATCACTCCCCTCTCATGTGAAGGTGGGGTACTTCAGACATGCTGTGCGGCCTTTCATTCCAAAGCCTCTCCAGTGCCGTAAATGCATGAAAATTGGACATGTGAGCAGTGTCTGTGAGAATTCGGTGGTATGCCACCGCTGCGCCGAGCCCCATGAAGCGGATAAGTGCGTCGCAACTGTCAAGAAATGCTCTAATTGCAATGGATCCCATGAAGCCACATCGAAGGACTGCCCGCGGATTCAGAAGGAAATTGCCATTTTGAAGGAGATGGTGCGCGGTCAGTCATCTCATCGAGAAGCCGCAGCTAAAGTCAGAAGGCGTCGTTCACGTCGACGTCGGTCTTCAAGGACGCCCGCTACCTCCTCGACACGTTTGCCAGATCCCTCATCAGTACCACCTCCTTTGCCTCCCAGACCGCATGCCGTAGGAAAGGCTGTAAAGGACAAAGCCAGTCAGCATACCCTAACTGCGACAGAGTGGCCTGCACTTCAAAGGGAAGCAGCATCAAGCGAACCGAAGGAGCTTCATGACGGCCAGTCCGCGATCCCGGTTCGAGATCTTTCCAACCAAGACAGGCAAGTGACTGCAATCGTACAATCATTAATTGCCACGATTCGCACGCTACTGAGCAGCATACAATCCCCGTCTGCTAAGAGTGCACTGCAAATACTGGATGCACTGAATCCAGTTCTTGCTAACTTCGTATAAGCACAATGGCTCAACAAAATCTCATCTTCCGCACTGAAGTGAAAACTGCGTCGATTTTTCAGTGGAATGCCAGTGGCATGAAGTCCCGTATCTCGGACTTTCGCCAATTTGTCCGGGCCCATCAATTCCCTATACTTGTCATATGTGAACCAAACGTATCAACGCCTTATAGATTGTCCGGTTATGAAGGTTTTTCTTCAGCCGCTTGCGAAGAACGAAGCAAAGTAATTGTTTACATTCGCACAGACTTGACTTATCTTTCGCACCCAATAAGTTCAAATGACGACAATCAGTACGTGTGTCTTCGTGTAAAGAAGAATGCAGTTTCGTTCACGCTTATTGGTGGATATATATCTCCGTCATTGCGATTTGACTGCGACAGATTAAAAGACATCCTAATGAGGACCGATGGGCCTTGGATCATCACCAGTGACTTCAACGCCCATCACATGGTTTGGGGGAGCACTAGGATGAATGCCAGGGGCCAGAACATTGTTACATTTGCTTCCAATTACGACCTTTCCATCATGAACGATGGTACCCCCACGTATCTGCTGGGTCTCACGTATGGCAGTTGCCTTGACCTGACATTGGTGTCACGGTGCTTCTCTCACAAAGTTAAATGGTTTCGCAATATTGAGACTCATGGGAGTGATCACATACCCACCTACGTGACGATCGATGGTATCATAAAAAATTCTCTTCCGGTGTTGTAATTGGCACTGACTGGTCGATGTTTACATCGCGTGTTGAGGACGCTTGCCAAGAAGGCCTCGCCTGCAGCCTGGAAAATACCATAGCGGAAGGTATGCAAGCGTCCAAATGTAAATTACCATTTTCGTCTAAAATAACACAGTTTGACATCGAACTGGAAAGATTACGAGTTATACGAAGGCGTGCTGAACGACGATACAGACGCACAAGATCAATTTACGATCTGAGGGAAGCAAGGCGGCTCCAAAAAAAGATTCAACGACGCATTTACAAGCTGGAGAGCGAACGCTGGAAAGCATTCTGCGAATCTCTAGACCCTCATAAACCGCTGTCATATATCTGGAGAACAGTTCGTGGTATTCGCTCCTCTCCGAAACAACGGCACCCTTTTAAAGCTTTGGCACTCCATCATGGAAAAACAGAACTCGAGCTGGCTGAAGAATTTTGCACGAAAGTTGCCGGGAATATTATGAACGAGAGCATCGACGCCGTGATCGTTCCTGAGACGCGATTACCAAAAATGGACATTCCATTCACCATGGAAGAACTGGAAGGTGCTTTAGTCGCTTCTAAGCGCATGTCATCGCCAGGTCCTGATGGTATTACTTATAGTGCGTTGGGACACCTTGGACAAAAAGCCAGAAAAGAACTTTTAACATGCTTCAACAACTCCTGGCTCAGCGGCAGTGTTCCCCGAGAATGGAAAATAAGTCGATTGATACCACTTTTGAAATCGGGAAAATCACCATTGGACTTGACAGCGTATCGCCCTATTGCCCTCGCAAGCTACCTCGGAAAAGTGATGGGAAGAATGCTTCTATTTCGTCTCGAGTGGTACTTGGAACGATACACCAAATACCTTTCTTGCATGGCAGGCTTTCGTCGGGGCCGCTCCTCCATCGACTGTGTGCTTGACTTATCGACATTTGTTCAACAAGAAAAAAGTCGCAAGCGCATGTCAGTGGCACTCTTTCTTGCCGTGAAGGGTGCATATGATAACGTAGCTCACGATGCCATCCTCACTTCTCTCGCAGCAATGGGCATTGGTGGACGAATGTTTCATTGGATAAAAGATTATATAACTGGCAGGTGTTTATTTGCGCAAACATATGAGCGTACAACTGCTTAACATTACACCTACTGTGGCGTACCTCAGGGAGGTGTTTTAAGCCCCACATTGTTCAATATTGCCCTCATTGGTCTGGTGAAGGTTCTGCCAAAGTCGGTGTGCCTATCCATATACGCTGATGATATTTGCCTCTGGAGTGCTGCAGTTACTCGCCCTCAGGTGCGTGCACGAATACAACGGGCAGCAACCCTCACAACAGCCTACCTTCAGAAACAAGGCCTAACTATATCAACTGTGAAGTGCGCGTTGATGGCGTTTACACGCAAACCAATGACGCCATACCCTGTTTACATCAATGGACAGAGTGTCAAATATGCACGGACGCATCGTTTTCTGGGCATAATAATCGACAGAAGTCTTTCGTGGAGCCGACATTGTGCGTACTTGAAGAAGAGACTGCTATGTATTGTGCATATAATGAAATTCATGTGCGGAAAAGCATGGGGAACTTCTGTGGCCTCCATGCTACAGCTCTACAGGGCCCTATTTCTGGGTCTATTGCGCTACAGCTTGCCGGTACTGACTAACACTTGCAGATCCAATACTCATTCATTGGAGAGTTTGCAGGGTCAGGCACTGCGTATGTGCCTAGGACTGCCCCAATGCGCTTCTACTTATGCCACAATCATGCTTGCCAAAGACCATCCGGTCAGGACATATAGACTTGTGGATTGCCTCAAAGCGCACATTCGACATGCTAGCCGTGTCCCCGACCACCACTTGGACCTTCTACTCTCCAGAAGACCACGTGCTACGTTTTCAGACGTCATAGCCAAGCACCTAAACAGCATTCCATCAGGATATACGCCAGCTGCGAGAATGGCATGTCCTTTATTGTGGCGCCTCGACCAGCCGCAAGTACGTTTAGAAATTCCGGGAATCAAAAAGAAAAGCAATCACTCCAGAGTAGCATTGAAGCAAGCAACACTGCTATTATTACATGAGTTGTACTTAGACCGAACGCAGATATACACTGATCGGTCCGTCTCGTCCAGCAGCTCATCAGGTGCCGCTGTAATTCCAGCTGCAGCAATGACAATCAAGTTTAAGTTGTCGCATATGACTACATCTACGGCATCAGAGCTTGCTGCTATAAGGGCTGCTTTACAATATCTCGTTCAAGAACGTCCAGGAAAATGGGTCATATTCTTTGATTCGAAGGTAGCGCTTCAGAGTTTGCAGTCTGCCATGCGTAGGAGGAGTCATGACCAATTGGTGCAAGAAATAAGACATTGCCATCATGAAGCTCTAGCACGAGGGCATGATATCAATGGCTGCCTGGACATATTGGTATTACCGGAAATCAATTAGCCGATGATGCAGCCCGCTCAGCCCATGAAGGAACCCGTGTAGTCCCGATTCCTCTATCAAGGAATGATGCAGCAAGACAACTTTACCTGCTGGCTCGAGATCTCACACGCACGTTCTGGTCGTCTACCAGCTTCCAAAGGTGTAAATTTTATGAACTGGATCCTTCGCTCAAGCTAAAGCTACCATCACAACTTTTCCACCTCGATGCGACACTGTTATGCCGCCTTTGGTTGGGTGTTGCATTTACAAAGGTGTACTCCTTTCGCATTGGTATGGCAGACACTCCTACATGCGACTACTGCGAAGCTGAAGAGACCATCGAACATGTCCTGTGCAGCTGCGCTTGCTACGACACACAGCAATGCCAGCTCCGGATGGTTTTGAATCAACTTGACCCCGGACCATTTTGTGTGCAGAAGATACTAGGACCTTGGGCATCTGCCTCAGTTGCACAGAAAGCAACTAAAGCACTGCTAATTTACCTAAAGTCAGCAAACCTGAGCGACCGCCTGTAGACTGTGTGTGCTCCCCGAGTGTGCTCGTGATTGTGTGTACCTTCTCATCTCTCTGCAACCTCTTTTCTCCCTTTATCCCTTCCCCAGTGCAGGATAGCAAACCGGATGTGCGTCTGGTTAACCTCCCTGCCTTTCCTTGCATCTTTATCTCTCTCTCTCTCTTGTTTTATTCTCTGTTAGAATGAGTATGTTGCATTTTTCTTGAGTGTGTTGCATTTTTTATTGATATTGGCATTTGGGCTGCGGATTGTCTTTGAGGTAACTTTCAATATTTGTTTGGCTGACAATGTATCTTTTTTTATTCTACTTTTTGCAAACGCTCCCCCACTGTAATGCCAATTGGCGCTGTGTGTAATGAAATAAACACATAAAATAAATAACCCTTTTGAACTTCTCGACCCAATTTGTATTGGTAAGGCTAAAAGAACAAGGTGGTGAAGCGCAGTCGCTGAACATTTGCCGAGTTTCTTTTTTGTGAAAACAGCACCAAGCCACGTCAACACACACGGAACCAGGGGTACAAAGATTAGACAAATCTGTGTACTATTCATCATGCTCATGCTCGCTGAAGCATCGTGTGTTGCAGCGCCCGCAGACACTGGCACCAGCGTTTCCTTTAGTGTATATTTACGAAACTCTATAGATATATACTACGCGTGCGTACTAACTGACGCAGCTTTCCGCGCTATTCAAATAATATATGTAGATAGTACGCGTCAATGCAACGCCGAATTCCTGATTGTGAAAGCGTAATTAGCACACTCAGAAGCATTTTTGCTTAACTTTATTCTCCTAATAATACCACCATATAACTTGATAAAGCATGCCCCAGATGTAGTAAATCAACTTGTTGTTTTTCTTCAGAAGTCCTTCGGTGGCGTTCGCGAGCACAGTGATATTGACAACATGCCACTCGACCGTGTTATCTCCACTGCGTGTTTTGTATGCAAAGTAGCCTTCGAAGCTTATCCTCGCAACGAAGTGGCATTTCTGGAATAAAAGAACAGCAATACTACAAAATTTTGTTCTTTCTTGTTTACCCTAAAGCGTACACGACGTACACAATATTGTGGCACGAATGGTGCACCTGGTACCTGCGTTCTGTATGGAATCTAAAGACCATGCGTGTTAGCGGGCTTCTCTGCAGCAGCAATTTGAGAAATAACGTAACCACCAGCCCCAGACCAAACACATGAGCTTTCATCCAAAAACAGATTACGCAAAAGAACCACACACCGGATCGAAAATCTTTTTTTCCTCCCTTTTTGTTCTCCCAGATTCACTGCGCCAGTCTATGTATACATGTTGTAAGGGCAGACTATTTAGATTGAGCTCCACTGTCTTCGGAGGTAGGTATGGGTACCTGACTGGCAGCGTGGTGTTGTACATAAGGCTGAAAGGACACCATATGCATTCATGGCAGTACCACGTAAAATATCCAACGCAATTATTTTGTGGTTGTCCTCGAAACACATGAGGGTGACAGTCACCGTAGATCATCCAGTCTGCCTTAGCAGTCACTGCTGGTCTGTAAAAAAAATAGATGGTTTTGTCATGCTGTTTATTATATACAAACATTGACACAGTAGAGTATATAAGAAGTACGAGAGAGAGCATACAAAAGTATTCTCATATTCTATCATATTATTCTCATATTATTCTCATAATCTATCGAGCCAAGTGCGCTACCATTTTCAAGTACGAAAACGCTGGTAAATAAAAATAACCTCGATTGTTATTACTCGTTGTTCTTCATAATAAGCATTCAGATATCTGACTTAAAGCAAAGCCTTCTTTGACGGTTCGCAGCAGTTTTGCAATTCCAAAATATATTAGGGGCGAAGCTCCTTAGGGCGTGGGCTGTGCGTCCCCTCTATGTAGCCACCTCTAGTTTAGTTTTTGCAGTGTTCACTAGATGGCGGTACCGTCCCCTGTATGTAGCCACCTCTAGTTTAGTTCTTGCAGTGTTCACTAGATGGCGGTACCGTCTCCTGTATGTAGCCACCTCTTGTTTAGTTCTTGTAGTGTTTACTAGATGGTGGTACTTGTAGCTGATGATGAAAAGATGCAAGATGTTATAAACTAGAAAGCGGTACTTGTAGTTGATGAAAGACGCGAGATCTTATAAAATAGGAATGATGTCACATATGGCGCGTGTCATTGGTTGAAGGCAATCGTTCGATTTAGTGCGGCGACGTACGCTAGGGGGGCGATGTAATAAAATCGAGTGGCCAAATGTACATAGGATTCATGGTTTACCAGGTTTACCTCCGGAGCTTCGCCCACTCATCATCATTCACTTCGTGGATATGGCGGAATTTTTTTTGGTGCTCTTTACTTTTAGCATCCATTTTGGTTAGAAAGTGTTTCCCGAGATCACTGGAACAATTTTAAACATCACTGTAGTTATAAATACCTGCATGTTTAGGGCAACTCTATGTTCTAACTTTTACCAATGCTTACCATCAACCGTCCAGGTGCTGCACCTGCTCGCATGTTCAAGATTTCTGGGTATAATAGTCGACAGAACTCTTTCGTGGAGCCCGCATTATGCGTACTTGAAGAAGAGACTGCTATCTATTGTGCATATAATGAAATTCATGTGCGGGAAAGCATGGGGAACTTCTGTGGTCTCCATGCTACAGCTGTACAGGGCCCGATTTCTGGGTCTATTGCGCTACAGCTTGCCGGTACTGGCTAACACTTGCAAATCCGATACTCATTCATTGGAGAGTTTGCAGGGTCAGGCGCTTGCGTATCTGCCTAGGACTGCCCAGGTGCGCTTCTACTTATGCCACAATCGTGCTTGCCAAAGACCATCCGGTCAGGACATATAGAGTAGTGGATTGCCTCAGAGCGCACATTCGACATGCTAGCCGTGTCCCCGACCACCACTTGGCCCTTCTACCCTCCGGAAGACCACGTGCTACGTTTCCAGACGTCATAGCCAAGCACCTAAACAGTATTCCATCAGGATATACGCCAGCTACGAGATTGGCATGTCCTTTGTGGTGCCTCGACCAGCCGCAAGTACGTCTAGAAATTCCGGGTATCAAGAAGAAAAGCAATCACTCCAGAGTAGCATTTAAGCAAGCAACACTGCTATTATTACATGAGTTGTACTTGAACCGAACGCAGATATACACTGATGGATCCGTCTCGTCCAGCAGCTCATCAAGTGCCGTTGTAATTCCGGCTGCAGCAATGACAATCAAATTTAAGGTGTCGCATATGACTACTACTACGGCATCAGAGCTTGCTGCTATAAGGGCTGCTTTACAATATCTCGTTCAAGAGCGTCCAGGAAAATGGGTCATATTCTGTGATTCGAAGGCAGCGCTTCAGAGTTTGCAGTCAGCCATGCGTAGGAGGAATCATGAACACTTGGAGCATGAAATAAGACATTGCCATCATGAAGCTCTAGCACGAGGGCATGATATTATATATCAATGGCTGCCTGGACATATCGGTATTACCGGAAATCAATTAGCCGATGATGTAGCTCGCTCAGCCCATGAAGGAACCCGTGTGGTCCCGATTCCTCTATCAAGGAATGATGCAGCAAGACAACTTTACCCTCTGGCTCGAGATCTTACACGCACTTTCTGGTCGTCTACCAGCTTCCAAAGGTGTCAATTATATGAACTGGATTCTTCGCTCAAGATAAAGCTACCATCACAACTTTCCCGCTCCGATGCGACACCGTTATACCACCTTTGGTTGGGTGTTGCATTCACAAAGGTGTACTCCTTTCGCATTGGTATGGCAGGCACCTCTACATGTGATTACTGCGGAGCTGAAGAGACCATTGAAAACGTCTTGTGTAGCTGAGCTTGCTACGACACACAGCGATGCCAGCTCCGAATGGCTTTGAATCAACTTCACTCCAGACCATTTTGTGTGCAGAAGATTCTAGGACCTTGGGCACATGCCTCAGTTGCGCAGAAATCGATTAAAGCACTGCTACTTTAGTTAAAGTCAACAAACCTGAGTGACCGCCTGTAGACTGTGTGTGCTCCCCCGAGTGTGCTCGTGATTGTGTGTACCTTATCTCTGCAACCTCTTTTCTCCCCTTCATTCCTTCCCCAGTGCAGGGTAGCAAACCGGATGTGCGTCTGGTTAACCTCCCTGCCTTTCCTTGCATCTTTATCTCTCTCTCCCTCTCTCAAGATAGATGAATACATCGTCAAGGTACATAGGAACTGCTCCCCCTTTACACTGTGCAGAAGCATCCTCCACGTGCTCAAACGTTGATAGACGTTACAGAAGCCTACCGACGTATTGTCTCAATACAAGTCGAACAAGGAGGCTCGAGGTTCGAATTCACAAAAGTATTAACGACGAATCAATTTGTAAAACAAATTTGAAATCTGTGTTGAACAATCTTCACAGCAAACGAAAGACAGCCACCAATTAAATGCAGTGAAACGCTCATAATATTCCAGGTGAAAGCATTAAAGTATAGAGCAAGTGCAAATATTGAATGTTTTGTGGGCGTAAGATGTTTGTCATTTGAAGTATATATGGCACTTCATTTAAGCGTGAGTAAATATTAAACTTACTTCGGGGAAGTATGCGTTTGGTTCCAGTATTCATAGTCCTTTGTGAGGCCCCAGCTGATGATATCACCTGTCTTATTTTGTTTATGAATGTATCTTTCGGCTACTTCCGTCAAGTTTACATGAAGAGAGTCGCCTGCGTTATATTTAAGTAGAAAAAACTGTTTACCAATGAAACATTGTATAGGAAAACAGTCAGAATAGCTACACGACATATCCAGTGAACCAATTGATCCATACAGAAGGCGCAGCAACTCAATGGCGCATTTTAACCGGAGAGACACGTGGCATGCAATGATATCTATATATAGCCGACCGACCCATTAAGAGGAGACTCTTTCCTTACCGACGCCGTCGTGGGCCCCTCCCGCCACCGCGGTGACAATCTTGGGT
The DNA here is from genome assembly GCA_013436015.1 of Rhipicephalus annulatus. Lineage (NCBI taxonomy): Eukaryota > Metazoa > Arthropoda > Arachnida > Ixodida > Ixodidae > Rhipicephalus > Rhipicephalus annulatus. The sequence continues at coordinate 29,689 of WOVY01004634.1, forward strand.
GGCCAGACACACGTCGAGAACTGGCCAGCACAAGAGAACTAGACGTGGACTTACACCGACATTTAGATGTTCAGTCTGGTTTCTTGCTCAGCATTCAGTGTTGGACTTACATCGACATTTATATGTTCAGTCTGGTTTCTTGCTCAGCATTCAGTGTTTTTTTTCCTTTGTTTGTTTGTTTCTTTAGCTCTCTCTCACTCTCGCAAACATCTTTCAAGGTGAAAGGGACGTGGCAGCAACGAAGTTTGAACGTCTATGTTAGTATAACTCATCCGCTGACGAAGGGAGGACCCCTCCCGATACTGTTGGAAATATATTTATTCTTGTTGACAACGCTCCCATTCTCTCATATATATATATATAACAAACTGCACCTGATTACAAGGAATCACAACGCACTCACTTGAAAGAAGTATATATCTATGGCGCGGTTGATGGATAAAAACATGTGATTTACTTCATGTCATCAGATATTTCGCAGTTATCATGGTGCCCAAGAGTTTTCGTAGACCGCGAGCCAGATGAAAACCTGCAAATAGCCTGAACGTTCATAAACACTTTTTCAATGCTAGACTACTACTTTCTGCTCTGACGGCCGCTGCCAAATCAGAAACAGAACGCGACTAGAGGGATGTGTGTGAGAGCTCTAACAACGAAGTTGCCCGCAACAGACGTGTGGACATTAGTGATAAAGATAGCGATCTCAAAGCAACGCCGTTATATGCGGGCAAGGCCTAGGCCGGGCGTTGGCCTGCACGCACGTGCTTTTTAAACACCTGAAAAAAAAATTACGGCATATCAACAGAGTGAATGATGATTGATGGGGCGAAGCGTTCGTCAGTTCATCCGTGCTTTCGTTCGTTATATTTCTTCTTGTTTCCGTCCATCTATGCGTCCTTCCGTGCGTCATTTCAATTGTCCGTCCATTCGTGTGACCGTTGGTGCATCCGTTCGCCCATGCGTCCTTCCATGCATCTGTTCGTCGATGCGTCTGTTCGTGCGGCCATCCCTTTGTCTGTCTGTCCGTCCGTCCGCCCCTCTGTCTGTCTGTGCGTCCGTCAGTCGTCTATCTAGTGAACTCTCCAAGCACAGCCATCTCACATTTTTTCATCATGTATTCATCATATTCAAGTACCACCATCCAGCGGACATTCTAAGGATCACTCTTTCGGGTATGTGCCACCGGTGGCTGCATACACCATCGGAAGATGGACAGACCCACCCCTTGAGAGGCTTCGCCGTCACACATATTTCGATTGATCAAATTTCACCGCAGGTAGCCACAACGCGGTGGCTTATAGGTAAAGAAGTTGACTCTAACTATAACAGAATACCATTATCACCCTCATTGCGCCCACAATTCCAAGCAGTCGTAATTGCCAGCCCAACCACAGCAAAAGGCAGGGTCAGATGGCTCTATAGGTGTGTATACAGGCTTTCTGACGAGTAAGTTAGTATGAACTTTATCGGGGTGCAAAAGAGACAGAGTCTGGACGAGACCGCAGGCCTCGACTATGGTGTTTGCGCTGTCATCTATGTAAAATATAATATAGCCTAAAAAGAAAAATAAGTGTGTCCTTTCAGAAGGCTTTATTCCAAACAAAAATCTCATAACGCTAAAGCTTATTCATTGTTTTCAAGTATCCTTGTTTGTTGCAGAGGATGAAGCATGAAGCATGAAGCATAGGAGGTTTTGTTACAAAATATTAATTTCTTTAGAAGTTGCGAGTTTTTCGCACCACGAAAAATAACTGAAGTTATCATTTTGAAAAAGATAGCAATTAAGATGTTCATGAAAATGTTCACAATACCAATAAACAGCTATACGCCTTTCCCTTCACGTTACTATTAAAAAACTTATGGACCATCTCCCCTGAAGATGGGAAGCGAAGCAGCAGCGGTGCGCACTCCCGGCTGAAAGGGGCGTCGACGCGGGTGCTGGAAGAACGGTTTGAAGCGAAGCTTGGTGTAGCCTTTACCCGACTAAACGTTTCTTTGAAACGCAAAGACGTGAGAGGCGGATTGGGTTTCGTGTAAGTTTCATCGCAGATAAACGATCCGAAAGAGTGTTTCCACTCGACGTGTGGTCGAGCTTTGTGGGCGATGGAGAGGGTGAAGCAAGATAGAAGTGTGTTGCGAGCAGGTGGAGAAGCAGCACCACGTAGGTGTGTTGCGAGGAGCCGCTATCTGATGTTGGTGACAGAGAGAGTGACGTGAACGCGCAGCTGCGACTTCACCTACTTGGGATCGTTCCAACAACTGCGGCCGGGGGAACGCGGTGAGGCGTGCTGGCTCGGAGGCACGGATGGACAGAATTACACAGGCTAGTCAAAGAGCTCCTTCGCATCTAAAAACTTAGAGAAAGCTTCACCTTCCCCTTCAAGGGTAGCACGCGACAGCGTAATGGGATCCAGTTCCCGTGGCTTTTTCAATCGTTAGCCTCGCTTCACTTTTCGGTGGGCCATGCCGCAAAGAACCATGTAGCAAAGAAAGAAATGTCTGCGCGACTGTAAATTGTCCAATTCTAACTTTCATAGGTGTCTAGTATACGTAAATTTCTAATAGAGCCCTATGACCCAAGTCTTCTTTTTGCGAGTTGGCAATGTACCTACAACGAGTTCTTAAGTCAATACACGCAGTTGCGCAACTTGCCACGTTTTCAATGCAGTTGTTGATATCAATAATTAATTATGTCTATTTGCTTTGTCGATAGTGGGCATTTAAACTCTCCAGTCCTCGCTTCATTCTGATGTTATGATGCTTGGTGTGCTACGCTTCTGTTGCGGAGTAATACGTTAAATAATTGTACTCTTTGCACAACATAACATTCACACAGCGTATAGTCCTGAGCAAGTTATTCAGGTTTTAGATATAGGTGCGATTTCACAATTTTCATCAAATGGACTGACGGCCAGTTTTATGGCACCTGTTTTCTTGAGGCTCACCAGCCAGAATGCCGAATCACAAAGAGTACATTGAAAACACCATGAAACATATGCAACCCGAACTCTTTCTATTTGCGGCGAATGTCCTGCTCACAACGCCAAAATGATGCTGGAATCTGTTACTATCTGGAAAGGTCTTATCGTTTCTGCCAGGATCCAATCACACGTTCTGGCCAGTTGCTGGTATTTTTAAAGCACCCCCTCGTAAGTTACAAGTCAGTTAAAGCGAGAATCTCTGTAGTTATTATTAAGTCCTGCATCCAGGAGAAGTCTAACAAAGGAATTGTTGATAAGACGGTACTTGACAACGTATTGAAGCTGGGTATATTGTAATGTCGCTCGTCCAGGCAAGAGAGCACTTGCTGCAAAAGAGCTTACAAAAGTGTTCTGTAGAGATAAGGACACACAAGTCCAAGATTTTTGCGAACACGCACATTTTTATAATGTTGGATCTCTAACGAAATACATAGCACATAATCAAAGCTGTACTGCTACAAAATGCCCACATTTGCTTTTATGTATAACTACAGGGCTTGGAACATTGAGAACCTGTTTGGTTGCAAGTACTATAGCCGATAAATTCCACTGAGCAATTATAGCTTGCGTAGGCACTCATAACAGCTAGATGCTCTCCAAGATTTTGAGCTCATATCATTGTTACACAAGTTTATGGCGGTAAAAAATCCTTAATCCCGGGAAAAAATCTCCCTTGTAGCTTGAATTTTCACCCTGCACATCTCGAAGATTGCGTAATCACCTCAGTTTCACTCGCATGTATGGAAGCACTCATCCATTCAAGTTGTCGGCGCTTCCTCGTGCCATTTGATGGTAGAAGGCACTACCAATTTCTCTTGTGTCCCGAAAAAATACTCATAAATTTCGTCGACTAATCCTTCCGCATTACTACGTATTTATACGTATTTTGTATAAATACGTATTACTACGTATTTATACGTAATAATATACGTATCTTTGTCTTTTTCTTTTATCGTTATATATATTTTAATCGTTCTTATTTGTGAGTTTCTTTTCGCTCATTTCTTGTACAATTTTATTTACTTTGCAACCTGCGAGTTTCACGGAATGTGTGAGTTGATGTTCTTTCTAATTTGTTTTAATTGTGTGTACGTTTAACTACTCTACTGCTCCTTTTTTATTAGCCATATATTAATGTGTTTGCAGAGTTCTGTGCGTACCTTTAGCCATTTCATCTTGTATGATATTTTGTATACACTATGTGTGATCATTTGTTTTTTGTGTGTGTGTGTGATGCACTCTTACCTACTGCCTATAACGAGGCCAGTAAGAACTCTTTAAATAAATAAATAAACACAGAATCCCCTCCGAGCAATACTGAGAGCCTAGCCACATACCACAATAGCGGATAATTATACACAAACAAAGCATGAATTGTACATACCCCTGTTAACCATGCATGAGAACACCTGGAATCGGAGTGGCGCAAGTGAGAATACGCACCTAAACAACTGCACAAGCACTACATAATAAAACTTGAGTTCATGCACGGATATTCCATCGCCACAATAAACTTGACAGCTAGTCACATACGCTCATGAAGATGATTAGCATTAGCTTTTATTAATATAAGGGCACCCATGTTCAAGCGTGGCACAGTCAAGGCTTTAATGTTCCTCCTCTGAAAGATTCAAAATGTTCTGAATAAATGCTCAATAAAGACACGTAGCTTAGTTATATATGTGGGCCCACAAAGTTAAAAGTAATTCAAAGGTTCATAAATGCAATGGCATAAGATAACGATGATATCACTGGGAGAAGTTCAAATGTATACGACTCTTCAACTTCTACTTATGAAGAAATAGGCGCACTTTTGTAGATCAGAAAATTTCTCAACTATATTATGGTGTGTCAACAAAAAATACGATAACACCTTTTTTAAAAAAACTGACATCCGCAAATTACTTAAGGATTCCTTTCATGTGAAAAAGTAGGTCCTCTGTGATCGTCATTGTTGTGCCACCAGCACTCTCCTCCTCCTCCTGTGCCGATGCTCACTCTTTTCTCTCAATAGCAATATTTCATTATTAATATTTGTGTGTGTTAAAATGCAAGCCCTCCTCGATTGTTAAATATAATAGGAAGTTCAATGTTCATGTTGATTTTGACCTAGACGTTTCTAGACTGTGCTATGTTGGGGCAACCATGGCCCATCCACGCGCAAAGCCTATTTAGACGAGATGTCCTTGTAGATGTTCTTGTCACTCGTTCTTGTCAGCAGAGAATGACACTCAAAATTCGAACTACTATATTCTTATCGATAATGATAAGATCACCCAGGAGTGGCTTAGTAGCATCTTGATAAGTCTGTAAATGCAGAACCACAGGCGTTTTAGCACAGGTTAATTTGTGTTTAATTCCGCACTTCTACAATGTGGTTCTACCTGCACAAAAATCTAATATGTGATCCAAAGTGCCCTACCTTATACTATCTATACTATAAGTACGTCTGCATAAAACCATGACATCAAGAACAGATCATTAATTTAACAAAATAAAGCTGCTGCCACACACACCTCACGTTCAGCACACTCATACGATTGCTAAACAAATATGAGCGTAACATTGTTGAAAAAACACCAATTACAACTTCTTGTAATGTTATTTTTTTACAATTCTGAGCCCTCACATGTAGGGATGGCTTGCTAGATGACTGTTACTAATGTGCCGACACTTGTGCAGCTATTTTGTATTTATCACATCGAACAAAAGGCCAGCGACTATTGTAATGGTGTTAAATTCGGCTTCTCCATTTAATCTTCATAAAAGAGCCATATCATAACCAAGAGGCCTGATGCGACCTTTTTTTCCATATTTTAGCATGGCCTTACATGTGCTAAAGCAACTTCAAACATGCTCGCATTATGCTGTGTCTACCCGGAAGAAACGATAGCTAGCAGAGCTCAATAAAAGTCCCACACAAAACAGAAATGATCTGAACGCGCTGCTCTTTTGAATACGCGAAATTTTTTTTAGTGTACTATTCCACAGCCATGAACTGTACCTGTGAGTGTTGATCTGTTTCCACTGAAAGGATGGCGTCTCTCATAATCATATGGTCGTTTTGGGACGTTAAACCCCACATATCATTCCACTGAAAGGATATAACAGCAAATCGCTTCACAGCAATCTCTCTGTCTAGCGGAGCAATCTAACGTTCTAACGCGTAATCGGTTCCTATGCGCTCCTATCCCAACTATTCAGTTGCTTTTTCGGCTGATGCATTTTTGTTGCAAGTTATTTTATTTATTTGTTTATTTCAGTAAAATATTTACCTTATGCTACGATTTTTAAGTCTTCATTTTCGCATCGTCAATCGATCCAGCCCGACACGACTCGTCTCGACTTGGCTCGACTTGACCCAACCGATGAACTCACTATACTGACCAACCATCTGACTCATATTCAACCGATCGGTTCTCCATCTGTCTTACTGCAGAGCTACATACACAAAAGCTTGCTTCGACGCCGTTGTGTACAGTATAATGAAGTTTTACTGGTCATCACCTACCCGAAAAATATTTCTTACTACGGGACACCTGCGGCCGGCATGGTTCTTCACAGCGAAGTCTGTGGGCATGAGTGGTTGCACGGTCGAACACATTCATAGGTCTGTAGCTATACCCATGACATTGACAGGAAAACTAGAACGTCATAGCTTAATGGTGAGAACATGGCCCCTTAAAGTCGATACGCGGGTTCGTATTAACGTGATCGCGTTAAACAGCTTGTTTCGCAGAAATTCCAGTGTCGGCATCGGTGTCGGCGTCAATGGTTGTGAGCGAGAAATCAGTGTTGTCCATGACCCAGAACTTGAGAAAGACGCAAACAAAATAAATAATAAACGTTCTCAGTTCCACTGTGAATCAAACCTAGGGCTTCTGTGTGACGAGCAGATGTTCTACCACAAAGCATTCCACTTGCTCGAAACCATTCCGAGAAAAAAAAAAACACTATATGAATGTCATGTAATGATACTATTATCCTAAACTCATGAAATATTGCGTAGCAGAAGCATAGGATAGCGCAGGTTTCAAAACATGTGAAATAGGCAACGAATGGGTTTTAAAAGCTCACCTATTACAAAGCACTCAGCCATATGTATTAATCAGCTACGAAAGCATCAACGGCGTGAGCAGCTGCACAGGTCCACGCATAGCCTCATGGGCGCGTAGCGAGCCCTTCGCTCGTTCGCAAAAGGGATAAAAAAGCATAATTATTCTCTGGTGGGCACCGTGCAATTGTATTTTCTGTGCGAAATCTAGTTCTGAACAGCCAATGTTACCCACACAGACGTTCGTTTTCTTGCGGAACGGGTGAGTCACGCAGCTAGAACCAAAGTCAGGCTAGGAGAAAGTAGTGTGCACGGGGCCTGATTACGCCATCACATTCAGCTGTTGAAGGCATAGCTCAACCGTCAATCTCAAACTGCGATTCCCGGAATATGTCGTGGCACATACAAGTCGCACGCCAGCTGGAGTCGAGACCAGTTACACCGCCACGGAAAAATAATGCCTCGTGATATTATCGGCCCTTACAAAGTTCTGGCTTTATTTGCATGGTCACCGATTTGATGTCGCTACTGACCATCATGAACTGCACTCTTAAGCAGGTCTTGGTTTAATGTTTGGCTATATCCAGAAACACAGACAAAAAATGTCCTGTTTCCTGATTATATCAAGCTTAGAGAGACGCTGTCCTCAACGAGAGCTTCCTCAGAGCGTCTCGCCCGTGGGGAACTTCGCCTGCGAGTCTTCAATATTCACTTTTTTTTTGTTTCGGATGCCAGCATAATGATGCAAACGCTCTCTAGCGCTTTCCCATGCACGACGATAATTTCCATTGCTCAGTGCCTCACCTCGCCATCTCTGCCATCGACCTTCACATCGTCGCTACCGAACAGCTCTTAGATCAATATAGACTCCCTGGTAGACTTGCTCACTGATTCTTCAGCAACAGCAGTCAATCGCGCGTTGCGTCGTCAAGTCCACCGTTTCACCATTGGCGACGACCTAGTCGTCGGCGCAACTGCAACGCTGACTGCTGCCAGGGCTTACTATTATACTTCGGTGTTTGACTCCATACTGAAGAGATCTTCCTATTCGCTAACTTTGCAGAAACTGAACCGAAGTCCGATAGTAAGTCTAGGAAGCAAAAATAATCAAGCTTCGACATCAGCTTGCTTTTCATGTGTCTTCGAGTGGTGCACTCTCAGAAATAATAAAATGTCTTAAAATGCCCCCAATGCGGTGCCGTACGCAACCTTGTGCATTTTGAATTTTCATTGTTCCAATAGAAACTAAAACTTTCAAAAACTTCCAACATTAAAGCTTGAACAGATGTCATAATTTTTTTAACTTCTGGAAAAGCTTTATGGCTGACACTCGAAAGAAAAAAACACGTTTCTCAGCACGGTGAAATAACGCACCCAAGTTTCATCTGTGATGCTTCTTACTGAACAGTAGCAGGCTAATTACTATGTCATGGCCTAAAACACAATTACCATAGCTGTGTCGTACCACAACACACCGATGTTCCAATTTTTCTTTTCAGTAAATGCCTCATATGTAAGGTCGTTCTAAATTATTTATTAGTTGGAGTTGCCGGGTTCCTACGGCGAAAGCCATCCACCGATCATTGTTAAACTTTATTCCCTTAGCATTTCAACATCGCAAACACGCACACTTTATAAATCATGCTGCCACGCTAGTTCAGTGTAGAAACAACGTAGACAAGACCCACTGCCAAAATACAATGTCAATAAATGTCGCGTTCTATGTCCTCGTCCACACCACCACGGTTTGATTGATTGATATGTGGGGTTTAACGTCCCAAAACCACCATATGATTATGAGAGACGCCGTAGTGGAGGGCTCCAGAAATTTAGACCACCTGGGGTTCTTTAACGTGCGCCCAAATTTGAGCACACGGGCCAACAACATTTCCGCCTCCATCGGAAATGCAGCTGCCGCAGCCGGGATTTGATCCCGCGACCTGCGGGTCAGCAGCCGAGTACCTTAGCCACTAGACCACCGCGGTGGGGCACCACCACGGTTTGCTAATTACTGTAACCACTGGTGCTATTTTAAATATAGTTCTTATTATCAGGTGAATGCTGAATTGCACGCAGACATATCGGCATTTGAGTGGTTGGTTGCAATGTGCTGAAGTGTTTTAGGCCACCCGGGCTCAAGCCCCACGTTGAGACGATTTTGTCTCAGCGCCGCCTGAGCTGGACGGCCCAGAGTTAGTCGCCGAGGTTACCATCTTGCCAAATCTTTCAAGCGAATATCAAATTTGTAATGGTTCTACCACACATAATTGCTTGTTTTGGCTTCTGAGATGCACACTATCACGTCTGTACTCACAGAGTATGTGTTAATTGCAAAGAATTTCAACAAGCGGTGTTCGTGTTACGCGATACTTTACGCATAAAATCCCCTACACCCGTCATTTCCTTACTTGCATTATACCGCACATGTATGTGATACCATGGAGTTAAACAAACAAAAAATCCACGAAAAGAATGATTATGAGTGGAGTGAAGCGCTGAAGGGTTTCATCGCTAAACCATAAATAACCCACGAATATCGCCCACTGCAGCACAAAGACGTGACAAACACTGCATATATCTATACAAGAAATATTATTATTCGTCAGTGGCAGCTATGTGTCGCTTCCGTTTTCCTTTTATTTTGACGGCTTTATGGTCGGTAAAGTGGTGGATCGGTGATGGAGACTGATTTGATTGATATGTGGGGCTTAACGTCCCAAAACCATCATATTATGAAATTGCACCTGTGGACTCAGTTTTTTCGACCACGTCACCCCAGACAGACATCGCACACGTTTCTAGACTGAAACCATATTGCCCTGCTAGCTCTTCATCGCCTTAGAAAGCGCCACGACGGCGCTTTTGCCACGGGAGGTTGATGTTCTCGTACAACATAGACATTAACCAGGATTGTGCGTGGTCGCCGAAGATGAAGACGACGAGAAGACGTAGAGCTGACAAGTGGTACTCATGCGCCATATCATGCGTCATGCGACGATCAGCTGTTTGAATAAACCTCGATCTCGCCTCCGTCACAATATGATTATGAGAGACACCGTAGTGGAGGACTCCGTAAATTTCGACCACCTGGGGTTCTTTACGTGCGCCCAAATCTGAGCACACGGGCCTACAACATTTTTGCCTCCATCGAAAACGCAGCCGCCGCAGCCGGGATTTGATCTTACGACCTCGGTGATTGTGAGTAGTAGGATGTCTTCAAGGAGGAATTAAGTTGAGTTGAATGACCTTTATTTGTTGAAGTAGTGGGAAATTTGCAAAGGTGGAGCTATCGGCGGTCATGTACAAACAAGGGATGGACACAGTGAGACCATCTACGGTTCTTTAACGTGCACCTGGATACAAATACGTGACCATCTGGCATTTCATATTGGCTACTTCTCAACGGTATTTGCTTTATGGTCGCTGAAGTGGTGTACCGGTGATGAGGCGCAGTGGGATATTTGCAAGGACGAAGTAGTGCACAGTTTGCGAAGGTGGAACTATAGGGGGTCACGTACATACAAGGGATGGACAGACCCACCCCTTTAGGAGCTTCGCCCCTAAAAACTTGTAGGGATCAGTATGTGTATTCACCATTTGGTGTTTGCAATGCCATGCAAATCGTTAGTCGCAGTAAATCTTTTATTCATGAGAAAGACAGCGCCCCTACTAACAAGCTATACAATTCTGGGCTAAATTTAATTGCTCAAATGAACGATGCAAAAACGAGAGCCACTCGATTAATACTGCTGTGTTGTTCTGTTCTATCTGTTTTGCTGTCGAGAGGTTGAAGTCCATATTACCTCGGCTACTACATATCATTAGGTTCTGCAGTGAAAAAAGAATAATAATGAATGGTACCCAAAACTAACAATCAGCAAAAAATGCATAATTGCACACTGTAATTTATACTGCTCTCGACTTTCCGATACGCATTAAAATGCATAGTGTGTTAAAATCATTCAGGAGGCTCCTGTGCTTTCGTTTGTTTTTTTTTTCTTAATGGGTGACAACACCTGGACTGAGGATCAAGGGTGCTATGCAGGGTGATCCGAGCTTCTCGGGCAGGCGAGTTTGGTCTGAGCTCGCTCGGCGGCGGCATCAAGAAAGTGCGGAGCGTGTGATAGCAGCGTTGATAAGAATAGCTACAAGAACAGGCATGCAGACAGAAACGCATGTCAAGCATTTGCGGTGGTTATCAAAGGAACTCCGCGTGCGTATACGTACACGTCAGCGCCGCCACTCAGTCTACGTTTCAGCATACCAACGAGCCACCCGGCCAAATAGCTAATTAACCGGCCGCACGTGCTCGGGTGCTAGCGGACGACGATGAGAAAGAAGACGTGCACCGGCCTAGCAGCATGCTTATGTTGAACTGGAATGGAATGGAATGAAAAACTTTATTTAATGAAAAAACTTTATTTTATGAAAAAACTTTATTTATGTTGAACTGGAGCCTAGTTCAATTCAATTCAAGCGCGCTGAAATGTGCAGGCTGATCATGATGATGAACACGTCGGCTCAGGTTTATCTGCGGTCACGATGTTGGCAGATACTTGGCCGGAACCAATCTCAGAGGCTACCGCGATGATTATTCTAAAGCAAACTTAGTGCAGGCACTAAAAGCTACAAAATGAATTCAAACAGCTCGTGCCTCTAAAAACATCATCAGGAAAAGCTTCTGGCACATTTACTGCATAGGTGCCATTTTGCCTTCAGCGGAACGACAAACAATTGAAATGAAAGAAAACGCCTCCGGTTTGAAAACCCCGCCCAACCTTGTCGACCGTCCTCGATGCAATGCCGGGTTCCATCGTAACTAACCACCCTGCCCCGGTGGTCTAGTGGCTAAGGTACTCGGCTGCTGACCCGCAGGTCGCGGGATCGAATCCCGGCTGCGGCGGCTGCATTTCCGATGGAGGCGGAAATGTTGTAGGCCCGTGTGCTCAGATTTGGGTGCATGTTAAAAAACCCCAGGTGGTCGAAATTTCCGGAGCCCTCCACTACGGTGTCTCTCATATTCATATGGTGGTTTTGGGACGTTAAACCCCACATGCCAATCAATCGTAACCAATCAAACGCAGATTGCAAAAGGGTGGATTTGACTCTTTCGTACTGCTGTCTCAACCAAAAGGGGGTGTCACCACAGCCCGGAAAGATCCCGAGCTTCGTCAAGCTAGGGCCAAGCTCGGCCGATACTGCATAGCGCCCCGATCCTGCATTCCTGACCAAGACACAAACCGACTACGTGTGCTATCGATGTGAGCGATTTCCAGCATAACGGAACGGACGGATGGACACGCGACTGAAATGAATTTCTAGTACTTATCACGTATAGCTTTCTTTCTACTCTGTCGCTCGCTCTCTATTTCTTTATCTCTATTTCTCAGATTCTCTCTCTCTCTCTTTCTCTCTATGCTATACTTTACTATCTCCCCTCTCTTTTACATCCTTCTTACCCTCACATCTGTCCTGTTTACCCTCAATGCCCTTCCCCACACGTTTGCTATGCTATACTGTACTTCATACTATATTCATATAATTTTGGGCTAAGCTATGCTAGCATGTTCAGATATCTGTGATCAAGAAGCTCGCCTTCGAATCGGGGTAAGGCTGGTTCGAAATTCGCAAAGAAATTTTTCATGTAAGATTTCTCTATATTTATATTTCTTTCTTTTTTTTTCTTTCCTTCTCTTTTTTTTCTTATTCAATTTCTCGCCACTTAGTATTATTGCATACCACGGTGCTGCATCAGCGCATGTTTTCTGGAAGCTAAATAGAAGCTGAAGGAGGAGAACGAAAAGAGGGCTTGCTTGTTCATGGGGAAGATAGTGGTGTGTCCAGACGGGACCGATTACGCTCTGAATACAAACAGCTGCGCTGGGCTAACAGTTTCTTGTACAGGATCAATCGGAGGGTGTGGGCTTACGAGCGCCTTGACTTGTGGAGGTAACGGTCATTCACCTGCTGCGACTAGAAGTGTTGCCTACGCTGAAATAGCAACGCGCAGACGAACACCAACACCATCAACTTGACACACAAATTCATGTGGAAGATTACGAACCTCACTTCAGTGAATAATAATGACAAACTCCTTCGGCCTTTGGTTGTAGTAGTGAACTTGCGTAGAAAATCTTCTTTTAATGATTTCTCCTAGCGTACTAAGCAGTTTTTGATCTGCCGCACAGCATCCTTCCGATCGAGTTCAACAAAAGAGACTGGTGAGGTCGACTACGCAGAATTATTTACAGATCCGCATTGCAAATTGACATCGCGGTGCGCTATTTTTCTTTCCAAGAACCAAACGTGAATGTCACTCTTTGCAAGATGGCACTCTAGACATCAAAACTCTATAAACATGTCATCAATTAAAGCACTCAAAAGGCGGGCCAGTTTTCACAATGGTCTTTTAGTAACGAGCACGAATAATTTTTAATACTATTATTGAGAACGGAACGGGGTTAGTTGCCTACGTTGTAGTTCTCATGTATATAATTGTCCGATTGAATGCTACGTGGTCGAGTTACTGGAGGTCAATGCAGTGACGAACACATTCTCAACGTGGCGAGCAAGGCACTTGCCTCATTTTCAATTTCAGCTCAAGTGTCATACAGACAAGTGGTCTCAATCTCGTCTCAGCTTGTGGACCACAGCTACTAAAATCGAACCCGCAAATGTTCAGACAGTGAATAAGGTTGAAGTGGATGTAGGAATGGCGAGGAGATGGGAAGTTCGGCAGAATGTGAGCTGGTGTTGCAATTTATTCGGTCTTTTCTATATGTCTCAAATGGGGAGGGAGGTCAATTCTGAAGGGTATTTGGCGTCTCTATTTGGGAAAGATATCAGTATCAATATGCAGAATGACTAAAATCTGCACTAAGATTTGAAAATGAAGTTTTCGTTCCGCGGTTAAGTTTCACCGAACGGTGACTGTATGGGATGCCTCACGAAAAAATGCTTGAGAGTCTCGTCTAGGTAGCTAACCCCAATGATGTGTTATTTATCGTGATAGGCCAGAAGATAATACAAGTACCACTTAGCGAAATTAGATAACTCTTTCCTTGGGAAGTACAATATAGCTGCTCAAGTTTTAACCATGCTCCCTAAAACACGTTATTGGCCTTGCCGATGGATGAATCCAAAGTGAGAAAAATTTTACCCGCACGTTGGTATCGGATTCTTTCATTTTTTTTAAACACGAAGCCCTATATACAGTACAAAATTGTGGTATTATTTCACTATTTTTACGATAATTGTGGATCTTCTTTTTGATGTAATATTTATCCCATTTTGGCAACGCTGGCTAACATTCACAAGTTCTAATCTATTATAAAAATACGTGGGAATTCAGCACATTGCGATTTTTTCAGTTCTTGCGTACCTGTATGTTAGAGTCGAACACTTCCGGAAGTTTCGACTGAAAGATTCACGTATGTTGAAGATCACGTGTAACTCTAAAGTAGCCATATTTAAACCATTTATAGAGCTGAATGAGGGAACGAGTAATAAAAAAGTAACATTTTCGCCCCAAGAGTAAAGCAATAAATGCGATCGCTACAACATTGTATATCACGCAGAAAACAGCAAGCAGCTTGAAACGTGCAGTGCACTGCTAGAAGGTACGCTGCTCAAGCACAAAGGACGCACGAAAAGACCGCATACCGGACGAGCGCGAACTAACGAAGTTCACAGCTCGACACCTGAAGCACGCTGCTCAAACTCGAAGGACGCACGAAGTTTACACACAAATCTACTCAGGACGAGCGCAAACTAAAAAAAAACTGTTAAAGTTGTTAACTCGCTGTGTTTGAACAGCGTTCTCCTTTCGCAAATGGGGCCACTGCAACAGGTGAAGTGACCTTTGTGCGCTCTGTAACTTCAATGCAATTTCCCCTGTGAAGGCACAAGACGTTCGAATCGCCCCAATCCCGAAATGGGAGCGTACGTACAGCCGACCACGCCCCGGTGGGCAAACTACGCTTGAGAGATGAGCGCGCGCATCGCGACAAGTGTGGTGCCAACAAGCGCGCCCTTTGTGTCTTCTCACTGGCAATGCAGAGAACACAATGAAAAGCTCCCAAGACCGGCATACTTGCTTCGTCACTTGCTCGCCACTTGTATTCGTGGTCTTGCGTAACAGAGAGGCCGCGTTCTCTGCGCGGCGCGGCAGCCGTCAGTTTCGGCAACGCCCTTCCAATGAGATGAATATATTCAGCTATGTGCCTCTTTTTAGGCGAAAAAAAGCGGGTTGCCCTAGATCGGCACGCACTATAGAGATCCCTTACATAAATGTTCACCCTCACGTGAACCATTGAACGTTAAAAAAGATTTTATAATTTGTTTGCAACAGTGTCGTTTGAACAGGGGTACAGTTATTATGCCGAGTATGTGCGCAAATGGCAGCAGCCTTACCGCCATAAAATTTTGTACAAAAAACCTATTCTTCAAAACACACACATGATGTGTACATGGACTTCGACACCATGGACTTCGACTCCATGGGCTCAAACTAAGATCGCTTGGTGGGCTTGGTCGTGGTCTGTAGCACCGAAAAGGAGAGCGCATCCAAGACGGTACAAAACTAAAGACATAATTTATGAATGGTTGTTATGGATCAGCAATAAGTTAACCATGCAGCATTAATCGCTACATTTTTGTTTAGTGTTGTGTATGTGTATTTTGTGTCTTTAGCCTTGTCCTGTTTTGTATACGCAGTACCTTTATTTGCTAAGGGCTCGTGATACCCTACGCAAATAAAACGAGCTTTCCACTTCGGTTATATAACCGAAGTGGAAAGCTTGTTTTATTGTATATTAAGGGAGAGAGGCTAAGCTAGTTGGAAATATTTGTTCAGCATGTTAAGAACACTGCAAATCAGCTATGTGGTGCGCCCTTTTAAGTTTTATTATTTAAAAGAAATAAATGAAAAATTCACAAATTTGCTTTTGCAGGGTTTATAAAGCTCGCCCGCTTTCACGTGCCTTCAGCTGTTGTGGAGACGCACCTGCAACAGTGTGCGTTTGACAGGAATGCGAAACCAATGGAGTGACCCGGCATACAGTGTCCATGTGATTTCTACGGCAAATAAAAAAGAAACATCAAAGGTTCATGTGTTCTCTTTATTGCATAGCAACATATGGACATATCGATGTGTTTGTGCTGTTGTCCCATATAAAGTCTAAAAATATAAAATACCCTTGTGCATCGTAGGTTCTACCGCGGAGAAAAGCACGTGAGCGGAGTTGATGAACACGACTGAAGCAGAGTTCAAGCCGGCTGGCCCATCTCCGTCGCACGGGGGGGCACATGCGATATCCCCCCGCTAGGGAGACCTGCTGTCGATGTAAAGAGGAAACGTACCTCCAGTTTTGAACGAGCATGAACATACGTGAGAGGCGCATGAAATACGAATGAAAAGACGGGGGGTGGGGGAGGTGTTGATCAAGCAGCAACATTGAATTTTTATTCAATGGGCACGGTAGCGATTGCTTGTGACGCGCGGGCTATCTCGGCAACTGGCACGCGTGATATATTGTCGCCCTTTGTCCTCATATAGTATGGGAAATAAAAACATATAATAATAATATGTGCAGTTTTACGTACCAATACAACGATATGATTATGAAAGACGCCGTATAGGAGAGGACTCCGAAAACTTTGGACCATAAGGCGTTCTTAAACATGCACTGTCATCGCACAGTACTCGGTCCTCAACCATTTCGACTCTATCAAAATGCGACCGCCACGGCAGGGATCGAACCCATGACCTTCAGTTCAGCAGCCAAGTACCCTAGCCACTGATCCACCGAGGCGTACAAATAAGAAAAATGGTACGTCAAACCTGAACAGTCGGATAATACTTGCAAAACACTCTACAGCTGCCAATTACATGTCTGAAAAGTGTCATTGCGAGGAAACTGATTATCGCTTGAAGAATACTTATCTCGTTATTACGACATTTATATTCACTGAACGCGAACAATTTTCAGGGCTTTTACCCAGAGGTTACAGAGATATGAATGCTCCTGTGGCGGAGGTAAAGGTTTTACGCTGCCGCGACATCGCCATGCCTGAGCTAGAACTGGTGCTTATGACTGCTGAGCTTTACTTGAGCTTTGCCAGCTTCTTGCGCGTTCAGCCCTTCGCTTGCGTGGGTCGGAGCCAACTAATTAGTACTATGGAAATCCTTTGTCGTCTACCATTTTGCTCAGCACAAAATGGCGAATAGTTTGTTCTTACGGCTGTGCCAGTAATGGGCATTCTAGCTTGCCCCGTCATCAGCTGATTCTCCTAAAGATAGATGTAATTCGCTGCTGCCAGCGTGGAACGTGTCGTATATTTAAAACGTACTTACTTAAGTGTGGGCCAACTTAGATTGTAATAGTTTCAGAGGAGCAATGAAGCATTTTTATAAACTTGTAGGAGAACACGCTGAGTGAAAATTTTGTGTGCCAGCACCCACTATTCCTTGATGGAATGCTGCCGAACGTTTTTTTTTTTGTTCGTTGGTTTGTTTGTTTGTTTGTTTGTTTGTTTGTTTGTTTGTTTGTTTGTTTGTTTGTTTGAACGATATGGCGACTTTTAAATTACAGCCGGAAGTTCAGTGAAAAGGCAAATACTTTCAACATTTGATAGACGTGCAATTTAGGCTTCAACATCAAAGATTATCGAGAACTCAATATTTGCGTCAGTGTTGTTTGATGTTCTTGATAACGGCGGAACTCTTGCGGTCGCACTGTTGATGAAGGCTGATTTTATGGCATGCGGTCACCTTGTTTATTGTGCCTATCTCGTTTACATGTCTCTTCTTTCTGTGATTGTTTTTTTTTTGTGCTCTGATTTATTGATATGTGGTGTTGAACGTCCCAAAACCACCATATGATTATGAGACACGCCGTAGTGGAGTGCTCCGGAAATTTCGACCACCGGGGGTTCTCCAACGTGCACCCAAATCTGAGCATACAGGCCTACAGCATTTGCGCCTCCATCGGAAATGCAGCCGCCGCAGCCGGGATTCGATCCCGCGACCTGCGGGTCAGCAGCCGAGTACCTTAGCCACTAGACCACCGCGGCGGGGCCTTTTTGCGCTTTTGAAATGTACTTTAATTAGCAATAACTGGCGCCAACATATGTGTTGAACACATATTAAAACTTTTTATACTACCGAAAGTTCGTATAAAATTATTCATTGGCTATCATGTTACTGCGTGATTTAGTAGCGCTAGATTGCCAGCCCTCCCGTATCGGTAAGGTCTTTGGTACCCGGCATAATCATGCGCAGGGTACCCCTTCAGGGGAGGGGGGGGGGGTGAAGGTAGAGTTACGTAACATGCTACCTTTAGGTATCAGAGTTGTGTCTCTGCTAGAACTCGCCACTCGAGCCCCTATTCGCCAAGCGCGCTCACGTGCGCAAAAAGAAAAAAACAACGCCATCATGAGGAAAATACAATTTCACGGCCGCGCGGGTGATGGCGGCCGCCGCGCCACTGGCGCCACCACCACCACCACTGTCCAAGCACTCCGGCGAGGTGATCAGGCTGGGAGCGAAACGTACTACTTCGTTAGTGCAATGGTTGTGTCTTGTGTTGTCCGTTTTAGGGGTGAAGCTCCTTAGGGCGTGGGCTGTGCGTCCCCTGTATGTAGCCACCACTAGTTTAGTTCTTGCAGTGTTCACTAGATGGCGGTACCGTCTCCTGTATGTAGCCACCTCTCGTTTAGTTCTTGTAGTGTTTACTAGATGGTGGTACTTGTAGCTGATGATGAAAAGATGCAAGATGTTATAAACTAGAAAGCGGTACTTGTAGTTGATGAAAGACGCGAGATCTTATAAAATAGGAATGATGTCACATATGGCGCGTGTCATTGGTTGAAGGCAATCGTTCGATTTAGTGCGGCGACGTACGCTAGGGGGAGCGATGTAATAAAATCGAGTGGGCAAAATGTACAGAGGATTCATGGTTTACCAGGTTTACCTCCGGAGCTTCGCCCACTCATCATCATTCACTTCGTGGATATGGCGGAATTTTTTTTAGTGGATAGTGGTGCCTGTGCGCCGCAGAGCCGTGACTCAGTGCTGCCTATATAGTGGCGACGATGACAAGAACTTGCACTTCCCACTGCACGAATCAACAAAAAAAACGGAAAGACTTTCTTCTTCATTCCATGCGGCACGTCCATGGTGACCGTAACAAAAAAAAAGGTAGTTCCAAGTCTTCAACTAGCTAAGCTATTGGGCCGAGTTGTCGACGGCTGTGTTCTCCTCTCACCATCTTGTATTTTCGAAGTTCAAAATAAACTCTGCGTTTTCAAACACATGCCAGAAAAAATCTACACCGCAAGTAACGTCATGAGTGAAAATGGCCATGACACTATATGCTCAAGCGAAAGGTATAGCTCTG
Organism: Rhipicephalus annulatus; assembly: GCA_013436015.1. Lineage (NCBI taxonomy): Eukaryota > Metazoa > Arthropoda > Arachnida > Ixodida > Ixodidae > Rhipicephalus > Rhipicephalus annulatus. Next base: position 49,122 of record WOVY01004634.1, read on the forward strand.
CCAATTATGTACGCGGAATTATATTCAGTACATTGCAAGTACTCGAATAAGCATGAATTCAGCGTTACAGCTCGTATATTGCTCCCGACAGTGCATCTGTCAGTCGTCAAAATTGTCGCAGCAGGTAGAATGTGTCGGCAGTTCCATACGACTCACCACTTATTCCAGCGTTACGTTCCAGCGTGTGCATCACCATAGGTGTCACCGTCTGACTGGCATGCGACTATAAAGTGTAGTTATGAATGTCATGGTGACCCAGACGACACAAATACAACCTCAGGACGTCCTCAGTATACCTTAATGAGGACAATATGACGCCCTCAGAATGTCCTTTAACGGTACTAGAATGGCACAAATCCCGCCCTCTTCTCTATGTACATAACAACCTTAGCACATCCTCAAAACAACACCTTAGTAATTGTAACGCTTGTTTCACAGAAATTCCGGTGTTGGCGCCAGCTCTGTGTCGTTGATTTTGCGTGAAAAATCATCTTATGCGTGACCGAAAAATCAAGAACGATGCAAATAAAATTCCCTTGAGCACAGTGGGGACCGAACAATGGTTATTGGGGTCCGAGTAGGCGATCGAACTCGGGTCATTGGAGTCTATCCTACTGATAGACTCTAATGACCTCGTCCCTAAAACTACCTACAACACCACTCGTCTACGGCCATACATCTTCCTGCAGTAAAAGTAGCTTGCATGCTTCACAAACACATATGCGTCCTGTATATTTGCTCCGCTATGCGACATGAAATATTGCAGTAATAATGCGTGGTCAAGCGTCCATTGCCAACGTGCGTCAGAATATATGATGGCTGCGTGGCTGAAAGCCGGTACTCCGCTACAAAAGGCACACACGCTACGGCGCCTATCTCCTTAAGGCCGCGTATTGGGTGCATAACAAATTCGAACAGGTTTCATGCACTAAGTGTTTGGAGTACGCACTACGAACAGGATGTGGCTATCGCGTTCAACTCCCAAAGGCGAAGCTTTAGGGCCGCCTAATTTTGTTTTAGTAATTTTTCAAAGCAACGATTGCACAGCTGGTTTGTTACTGTAGGCTGTGATAATACACCTGGAATTTTATTTTTTTTCATTGCATGTACATGCATAAAAAAAAGACCTGTGAGGATTTGTGCATGTATACTGTGACAGTGCTGGACTATTACAGTAAAACAAACAAAGCCTGTTGACTGAAATTTATTTGTTTACCAGTAATGAGTTCCACCTGACAGCTTTGTCAGGAATTTAGAGTCTACTTATACTCCGAAAAAAAAGAAAATTAATATCAAGGCAGTCAACACAGCTCAATCAAACATTTTTGTAATGTTCCTCAAAAATTTGACGCAGTGTCCTCACCAGCACGTGTGTTGTTCCCAATGCACTCAGTAGTGTTGGAGGCTCCACTCTATCAGCCTACCAGTACAATCGACACGGGTCTTGAGTTGACTTGTCCGAGGTCGGGCATGTGTTTCATTAAGCAAAACACGTAGTTTGAAAGTTTTCTGCCAAAAGAGAAGCAAGCGAGGCGAAAATATGCAATAACTTTATGAAACGAACGTGTGGTGAACATTTTCCCATATGATATGCATCTACTTGGTGCGCGAATGTCTTGAGGAATTATATCTAAGTGCTCAGCGCAATGCTACTGTCATCCCCAAAACGTCTTTTGCAGGACCTTTTCTGGATGAATTGTTGTCTGTAGAGAACACTCGAAAAAACGTTTGAGTCGGCGCTATAGTGCATTGCTTTTGTCATCCTTAAAAGGTCCTTGAAATGGACTTTTTTCAGGATAAACTGTTGCCCTCAGAAAGCACTCGTAAAGACGTTTCCGGGTCAAACCTGCTCGTGTCGTCCTCAGTAGGTACCTAGGTCAATTAGAACTGTGCAAGGACAATTGTGCCATTTCAGGACGACCTCAGTACATCGAGTACTGTCTGGGTTGATATTCCAACGACTATGTAGGAGATAACAAAGAGGGTATGTATTCTTTTCACATACATCGAACCGAACGGAACAAAAGAAAGTCTGCGCGAGTGAATGCTTGAATAAGCACCTTACAGGTCCATCAAAACAGTAGAATTTAGTCCGGCCACTGTGTGGCATTGCATTCGAAGCCTCATCGAGTGTTCGATTTATGCCACAGCTACGTAGATATGCCTAAAATTATCATTTTCTTGCATTATTTGTAAAACACGGTTTTAGCAACTATTTTATCAAGCTGCATATTCGCTTATGGCACTGCGCCTAAACTACGTGATGTGGGCGATCTGCGGAGATTACTTTTTTCGTGAATCGTGTACGCGACTCTCTACAAAGTAATTCAAGGTTTCCCTGTTTGCTCTTTAAAACAAAAATGTTAATTTCTATAGTGAGTGCCATCGAACAAGCCGTTAAATATTAGGAGAAAATTATGATGAATTGACAAGTGCCTTGAGTCCCGCCGCGGTGGTCTAGTGGCTAAGGTACTGGGCTGCTGACGTGCAGGTCGCGGGATCGAATCCCGGCTGCGGCGGCTGCATTTCCGATGGAGGCGGAAATGTTGTAGGCCCGTGTGCTCAGATTTGGGTGCACGTTAAAGAACCCCAGGTGGTCTAAATTTCCGGAGCCCTCCACTACGGCGTCTCTCATAATCATATGGTGGTTTTGGAACGTTAAACCCCACATATCAATCAATGAACAAGTGCGTGAAGCGAATCAAACGGCCAAGAATGAACGCGTTCCAACAGTGCTCTGGACAATAAAGTCGCTCAATTTTCCATCTCACAAACGAGGAGGCCCCTTTTCTTTTACACAAGCTATAGCACCACTACTATCTAAAACCATCATTTGTTTGAGTTTGTCTTTTTGCTTTCCTTCGGGACGAAAGTCATTACGTCAGCGAAGTGTTACGAACAAGCGAGAAAGCTCACGGAGCCGCTCGACCCCGTTGGCTCCTACATTTAGAAGGTGTGGCTTTTCTGCGTGACGTAGATGCCTCAGCAGGCAAGATAGCGGACCTATTCGCAACTCTGTTAACTAAACGTAGCATATACAGTAACTCTTTGTGAAGATACATCGTAGTTCCCCCCACCCCCTCCTCTTAGGTGACAAGGAGACAGTCACCCCTACCCCCCCCTTGGCCCCCTCGTGCGCACGGCTATGGTCCCCGGTAAGCGCATGCTTTCCGACAATGGCTTTTCGTGGTACCCGACATATATTTTAGAGACAGGCTGTATTTTTCAGCATTTTCTGAAGAACGCTCCGATAACGTCGGATGTTGACCTCATGTTTTCAATTTCCTCTGACCTTGTCTAGTTGTGTCCACACATTCTGTGTCCGTGCGACTAGACATTTTGTGAACTTTAGTACTGTTCTGTCTAAACTTCCCACTCATGCCTCGCCTTGTGCGTCAACCTCTTCTTTGTCGGTGCCACTGAAGAACGCGTGTTCTTGTGTGAAGGAGTGTGCGGGTGGAATATGGAACTGGTCGCCCTCCTTTACTCAGTTCTTCGAGAAGGAACTGTGACCTTCGATTTTACGAATGCGTTCTTCGCTGGCGCGTGAGTCGCGTCACGTCCAAGGTCGCGGTGAAATGAATTCCAACGAATCCACAAACACAATGATCGACGTCCCTTCGACCAGCGCCGCCCTTTCGCATACGTGTGTACGTGTTCACTCATTTAACACCCCCTCCTACAACCACGTTAACCAATTTAGCCATCGACCCAAGTATGTCGCAATTTAACACCCCATTTCACAACCACGTTAACTAATTTAGCCATCGACCCAAGTAAGTCGCACTTTAACACCCCGTTAACCAATTATATGCTCCGCATCCTCCTCAGTGTTCCCCCGAGGGAAGCTGCGGGCATTTTTTTAGGGTGACGGGGCATAGGATACAATCAAGTTAGCTGTCAATCTTCTCATTTCGTATAATAATACAATTTGTTGCTATTACATTCATTGCTTCACCCTTGCGATGGAACTGCGACTTTTTCTTTAACGGGCCTCCCGTTCTGGCGTCTAAGCGAAAACGTTGGTCGAAACTTGGTACAGCCTCTGACAATGTCCCCCATAATTATATCGTCGTTTTGTGCCGTTAAACTTCATGAATTATTACTATAAACTTTCATATTCCACCATCCGCACGAATGGTCGCACCGGTGAAATTCTAAAGAAAGGTGACCTTTGAACAATGCTGACACCGGAGCGCGGCAGTTTTGCGCAGCATATTAAGCTCCCAAATTACGCGATGGCACAAGTTTGTGGCCAAAAAAAAGTATTCAAAGACTATGGTAGTACTAAAGCCCACTGTTGTCATTAATTTGGAACAACCACAACTTTCCTTATTTCTTTGTTCCCCAGAAGGTCGCTGCAGAATATAACCCGCTTCCTTGAGCAGTTTCTTCTGTGTTTTTTAATATCTGGCTCATTTTGCTCACGGCTTGTCCAACAGTGGTGCAGTCACCGTTCAAGGTCACCTCTCCAGAGACTCCAACAACGTTTACTAGATGACACACCGCCACCAAAGGCATTAGACTGCCTCGATGCGAGTGCCCCCATTCAGAGTGAGGTAATTCTTTGAAAGGGTCGACGCCACCTCGCGGCGCGTGTCTCCCATGTTTTGGTCCACGACGCGCTTTAAAAGACAATGTTGACATTCTCTGCAGTCTCATTTGCCAAGTATTCATTCTAGCGTTTGCTGCCAGTTCGTATCTAGACATACTGAAAACAGCCGAAATCATTCCTGTGTTCAAATTTGGAAATTTGAATAACCTGGATAATTAGAGGCCAATATACGTTCTGAGGGTCATAAACACCGTCTTTGAAAAACGGATTTCCAAAAGAGTGAAAATATTTTTAAATGAGCACAATGCAAAGTCCTCAGCAGCATGGCTTTGTATCAAATATAGATCGACATCTATTGCAGTAATAATATTCCTCCTATAATGTAAATGCAAGGTCGCAAGCGATATCAGCGTCGGTACAGAAGCCGCAAGAGCTAGCCGGATGTACGGGCAGTGATGCTGATGCTGATGCTGATGACCTCTGATGGATGGCGCTTACCCACAAGGGGGGATGGGCCAAGAACCGGGCAGCAGGATAATTAAATGAAACTAAACTGAAAATGAAGCCAATCTGAAAAAGTAGCTTAAAATAATACTACCAAAAAAACAAAAATGTGTGCTGAGCAAGCGGTCAAACCATCTTTTGTTTTTGAAAGACATAACTACGAATTATAAACTAAAGATCTGAAAAGGTAGTGGTTCACTAGCATGGTAATCTTTTAGTTGCGTTGATGTAATCAAACACAGCGGAGCATACATCCCTGTGGCAGTAACCAAATGAAGTTCCGCCAAGTGATAATATTACTGGTAAATTTACTTGTATTCCTAGCTTTTGTAATGGGGCTACTAAATATCTTTTTCTCTGATAAGAATAACGATGACAGAATAAAAAGAAATGTTCAATTGTTTCAATTTCGTTGCACCAAATGCATAGCGGTGACGCCTTGAGCTGAGCTTTATTAAGGTAATAATTTAGTTGTGGAACTACACAGCGCAATCGGGTATAAGTGACAGTGTCGCAGCAGCAACCAGGCAGTCTTAGCTCGTGTCTCGCGCCAACGTGTCGATGTCGCTGCAGTAGTGGGCATTCCTCTTCACTACACTTCGTCCCCCGTCGGAAAAGGAGCCATCCTGGCGCTCACGGTGAACAGAGTACGAGCGGATCGTAATAAGGTTTCAGCCGCTGTACGTGAACAGTTTCACGTCCCCGAAAGCGCTAATCTGTGGATGGCGTAACGGGTTCGACGATGTAGTTAACTTGTGAAGTCTGCGAGACAATGCGGTAGGGTCCCTGGTATTTTGAAAAAAAAACTTCGAGGAAAGGCCTGTAGGCACAGCGGGAACCCAAAGCCACACAAGAGTGTCCGGAACAAAGTTAGGGTACGGGTGGTTATCGTCACGCCGAGATTTTTGTCTTCATTGGTCGATGGTTGTGAACGACTGGGCGAGCTTACGGCATTCCTCGGCGCGGCGGGCAGCTTCATAGATGGGCGTAGACTTGGAGGAATCGGGGTGGTAGGGCAGAATGGTATCTAGTGTGGTGGAAGGGTCTCGGCCATATAACAGGAAAAATGGTGAAAAGCCCGTAGTCGCCTGTGGAGCAGTATTGTAGGCGTATGTCACAAAAGGCAGAATGAGGTCCCAGTCGGAGTGGTCTGAGGCAACATACTTTGATATCATATCCCCTAGGGTACGGTTGAATTTTTCCGTCAATCATTTTGTCTGCGGATGATAGGCGGTGGTAGTCCGCTGAATGATACGGTATTCGGCAAGGAGTGCGTTGACGACTTCAGAGAGGAATACACGTCCTCTGTCGCTGAGAAGTTCACGTGGTGCGCCGTGACGCAGAATGAAGTTCCGCAGGAGAAAAGATGAGACGTCGCGTGCCGTGGCAGCAGGCAAAGCGGCTGTTTCTGCGTATCGCGTCAAATAGTCGACAGCGACAACAATCCAATGGTTTCCGAAAGCCGTGAATGGAAGAGGCCCATACAGATCGATCCCAATCCGGTCAAAAGGTCTGGCTGGGCAAGGGATTGGCTGGATTGGACCAGAGGTATGATGAGGCAGAGCTTTCTGTCGTTGGCACTGCGGGCATGACTGAATGTACTTGCGCAAAAAGGTGTACATGCCTCGCCAATAAAACCGGGAGGAAAGCCGAGCGTATGTTTTGAAGATGCCCGCATGTGCGCACTGAGGGTCAGCGTGGAAAGCTGAACATATTGCAGCACGAAGATGGCAAGGTATGACCAGTAACCACTTTCGGCCGTCAGACTTGTAATTTCTGCAATAAAGGAGGCCATCGCGGACCTCAAATTGAGCCGCTTGATGGCGCAACGTTCGAGAATATGGAGAAGTCGACGGATCTGAAAGGAATCGCAGAAGAGAGCTGATCTAGTTATCCTTGCGTTGCTCAGACGCCATGTCACAGTTTTCTGGGAACGCAACAATTTCGTCCACGGCAGATAAACATTCAGAGCTTTTAGAGGACATAGGTGAGTGTGATAGAGCGTCGGCATCAGTGTGACATCGGCCAGACCTGTAGACAACACACATGTCGAGCACTTGCAACCGCAAAGCCCAGCGAACTAAACGGCCGGAGGGGTCCTTCAATGTGGATAACCAACAAAGCGCATGGTGATCGGTGACTACGTCAAAAGGGCGACCATATATGTACGGTCTAAATTTACCTAGAGCCCATATAATTGCCAGACACTCCTTCTTTGTCACAGAATAGTTCTCCGCTTTGGTGAGGGTACGGCTTGCGTATGCGACTACGTACTTCTGGAATCCCGATTTGCGCTGCGCGAGCACGGCGCCGAGTCCAACACCGCTGGCATCGGTGTGTACCTCCGTCGGGGCAGTCGGGTCGAAATGGCGCAAGATTGGCGGCGAGGTTAACAGGCGGCGCAACTTTTCGAAAGCATCGTCACAGGCGGGTGACCAAGCGTAACTTTTCGAGTCACTACGTAGAAGTTCAGTCAAGGGGCGGTGATCATAGCGAAATTCCGAATAAAGCGGCGGAAATACGAGCAGAGGCCATGAAAGCTGCGCAGATCCTTCAGAGACGCAGGTTTAAGGAACTCTGCAACTGCCCGAAGCTTGGCAGTGTCAAGAAGAATACCCTCTTTAGATACAACATGACCGAGGATGGTGAGCTGACTTGCGCCGAAGCGGCATTTCTTTAGGTTGAGCTGAAGGCCGGCGTCAGTTAGGCACTGCAGCACTTCATCTAGCCTGCGGAGATGCGTTGGAAAATCCGGTGAAAATATAATCATGTCATCCAAGTAGCAAAGGCATGTTTTCCACTTCAGGCCACGCAAAAGATTGTCCATCATCCGCTCGAATGTTGCGGGTGCGTTGCAAAGACCAAAAGGCATGACACAGAATTCGTAAATGCCATCAGGTGCGACAAAAGCCGTCTTAGGTTGATCTTCAGGTGCCAGAGGGACTTGCCAGTAGCCACTCCGTAAGTCAATAGAAGAGAAGAACTCCGCACCTTGGAGGCAGTCAAGGGCATCGTCGATTCTCGGTAACGGGTAAACGTCCTTTTGAGTTATTTTGTTAAGACGATGGTAGTCAACACAGAAGCGAATCGACCCGTCCTTTTTCTTAACGAGAACGACTGGAGATGCCCAGGGGCTGTTCGAAGGCTGGATGACGCCACGCTTGAGCATATCAGCTACTTGGTCATCGATAACCTGGCGCTCGGCTGCGGACACGCGATAGGGTCTTTGACGCAATGGCGCATTGGTACCCGTGTTGATGCGGTGACACACGGCTGACGTTCGGCCGAGGGGAGTATGCTGGCAGTCGAAGGAATAACGGAACTTGTTCAGCAGTCGTAGAAACTGAGCACGTTGCGAAACGGTTAATTAACGTGTCGGCGATGGAGCTGCTCAGTACGTCCGGCCTAGTAGTCTGCGGCGAAGAGGCACAGGTCACTCCGGCGACTTCGTGTTTGGCGGAAGGACCCGCCGGCATGTCGATAATTGCAGAATGGTCGAGACTGTAAACACGTCCGACGCACTCACCCCGAAGTAGTGTTACAGGACATGACAACAGGTTCGAGATGAGCACTCTGCTGACGCCATCATGAAGTTCTAGAAGGACATAAGGTAGCGGCGAACACTTGCGACGAACGAAAAGAGCAGATGGCGTGAAAAGGGCACTAGACTCGCCGATGAGTTGCAAGGCACCATGGTAAGGGCAAAAGAGTGCGGCGGTATGATGACGTCTTCAGCAACAAATAGTTTGTCCCCGGTTTCATGAGCATCATATAATGGAGCGTCGTCAAACACTTCAAATGCCACCTCAGCGCGAGAGCAGTCGATGACGGCCTAATTAGCGGAGAGAAAATCCCAGCCCAAAATGAGGTCGTGGGAGCAGGGATCCAACACTAGCAATTCAACGACATAAATTAGGCCATCAATTGCGATGCGAGCAATACAGGCAGCGGCCGGTGTGACGTGATCTGCGCTGGCTGTACGAAGTGATATACTTGCTAGTGGCGTCATAACTTTTTTGAGCAAGCGGAAGAGTCTAGCACTTATCACTGAAACTGCGACACCAGTGTCGACAAGAGCGAGTGCAGCGACGCCGTCCACATGTACGTCCAAAACATTCGTTGGTGAAGTGAGAGGCCTTGGTCTTTTCGCTGGCGACGCAGTTCCTGCCTCTGGAACTGCGGCAATTAGTTTTCCGACGATGAAGGACGACGACGCATCAGCGATAGCGAGCGGCGTCGAGGTGATGGCGAGCGGCGGTTAACAGGAGGGCGGTGGTCGGCGTACGATGACGTCTGGTCGGGGTGCTGAGAGCTTGTGAACGAAGGGCGCGGTGGCACATAAAGGGCAGGTTCCAAGGTCTGGTCGTAGCTCTGGCGGTATACAGGGACGCGCCGACGGCAGTATCGCGTTATGTGTCCAGGTAGCCCACAGGCAAAGCACATTGGGCGATTGTCGAGTGTACGCCATTGTCCACTACTCTGGACGGACCTTGGCTGAGCGAACCGAGGAGTGGGTCGGAGCGGCAGGGCTGAGGGAAGTGTCGTAATAGTCTGAAGAGGTGGTCGAGCCGCCACTTCAGCATAGCTTAGAGGTGCATTTACCTTGGCACAGGCAACAGGGCTCGGCAATGGTGAAGTGTCACGGGCAGATGGCAGAGCCGTGCAAACTTGCTCCTGGATGACCTGGCGAATGTTTGCTGGCAGAGGTGACGGTGATTGGCCGGCTGTTGATAGCAGCGATAGCCGACGAGCGACCTCAGCACGAACAAACTCCTTGATCTGCGATAGCAGCGACTGAAGGTCAGATGTGGTGGTCAGGCTTGAGAGGGTGTTATCCGGGACGTCAGGGTGTCGCGTGAGAAGACGCTGTCGTCGCAGCTCGTCGAAACTTTGACACTACTCGATGACCTCAGAGAAAGTGACAGGGTTCTTGGGGAGCAGCATTTGAAAGGCGTCGTCGGAAATGCCTTTCATGATATGTCGCACCTTGTCAGTTTCTGCCATCGACGGGTTGACACGCCGGCAGAGGTCGAGGTTGTCCTCTATGTAGCTGGTGAATGTCTCACCAGTTTCTTGGGACCGGCCTCGTAGGCGTTGTTCTGCGCGAAGTTTGCGCACACCAGGGCGTCCAAAAACATCTGCGATGCAGGTTTTGAAGGTGGTCCAAGTGGGGATATCCGCCTCATGGTTTCTGTACCACAGCTTGGCAACATCAGGTAAATAAAACATCACGGTACCAAGCGTTGTGGGATCGTCCCATTTGTTAGGAGCGCTGGCTCGTTCATAAGATTCCAGCCAATCTTCAACGTCTTTCTCGTCGGTGCCGCTGAAGATGTCGGGTTCTCGCAAGAGCTAGGCACCGGGACAGCTCCTGCGTGGCGAAGCCGGTGGGGGTGTGAAGACAGCGTCGTTCAGGCATGACGGACGGCAGCTTTCGGCTACGAAGTTCCAGGACTGGGGAAGACCGCAGCACTCTCCACCAAAATATAATGTAAATGCAAGGTCACAAGCGGTATCAGCGTCGGTACAGAAGCAGCAAGAGCTAGCCGGATGTACGGGCAGCGTCGCAGCAGCAACCAGGCAGTCTTAGCTCGTGCCTCGCACGAGCTAAGACTGCCTGGTTGCTGATTTGTTGGTTGCTGATGGTTGCCTGGTTGCTGAAAGTTAATTTGTGTCGCAGTGCCCACGGCTGCCATCTTACCGCTCCTAGTGTTGCTAATACTTGTCTCGCTCTTGGCATCATTTCGAAACTGTAAAAACATATGCGACTATTCAACGTATGTCTGTGCGCTCAACATTTGTACGTTTCTTTACTGTCGGTTCCTCTGACAAGAAAGAATTTGTTTCTTTGTTTATTTGTTTGCCTGTATGGTTGCGCCAACTAAAATGTATTTCATCTCCACATTTATTCTGAAGCCGGCTTTAAAGTTACAACTGCTAGAAAGGTATTTTTTAAACAGCAGTAATGATCAAAATAAAGATCACTGAAACTCTTTCGCCGACAGTTTTACAAAGCTTATCCTTAAGAATCTTTAGAACTAAGCGACAACACAAGACAGGTTACAGGACAAGGGGCTCCTCTAAAGAGGCATTGTGGATTGCGTCATTTCCCTCTTTATTCAGAAAATACACTAGGAGACCATGCGTAGTGTGCATAATGTGAAGCAAGCACAACAAGCTTCATCAGCAGAGTCCATTAATGATAACGAATCTACGTAATGAAACTGAACGCTAAAAAAGCGTCAAGAAAGAAAAACTAATGCACTGCGGTCCCAATGAGTGCATAAAAGTAAGCTACCGATAAGTACTGGGTGGTCGTGGACTTTAAATTATGGTCTCTCTATGCAAAGCTTGACAATTAAATAATCTGTGGTGCTGAACTAAATAGGAAACTGTGCCTGTAGATTAGGATCACCTATATTTTTAAAAAAAGAAAGAAATAAAAAGATAAAGTAAAGACGGGGAGGTTAACCAGAAGAGGGTTCCGGTTTGCTACGCTGTGTTCGGGAAGAGAAAATGGGGTGTAAAAGAGTGAAAAAAGAAGAAGAAGAAATTGTGACAGCAGGGAAAAAGATTACGTGGCTGCAGCACTATCCGGTCACTACAGGAAGCAATGCTGTCCGCGTACAGTCACAGTTAGTGATCCTTAATGAGCTCATTACCACAGTGGTCTCACTGAGCTACACACAATTAGCCATGAGCGAATGTAATGTAATCTGCAGAGGGACTGTGCACTGCGCAAGATTGTCTGGCATATGGTCTGTATAAAGAGTAAAATGAAGCAATTTGTACGTTTCTTGATAGTAGCGCTTTCTTCTGTACTCGGCCTTGTGGTACCGTTTCTCGTTTAAAAAAAAGGTACTGTGGATTCAAACTAATTAGTAACAACGCCCTGTGACGCCAAAGTTTTCTCCTAGTATCTACCCGAATCATCACAAAACGTTCAGAAACACAACAGGCACAAAACCAGCCCCCCCCCCCTTTTCCTCCTGGGGGCTGAAATATGGAGTTTGTGTGAGAGGAGAGGAGACCATTCAAAAGTTTTCGGCTATCACCATTGCAGCACGGTCACCTCTGATAGAACATAGCTAAACTTCTTGCTTTGATTGATTACATTGACTAAAATCAGAAGGCTTGGCAACAAAAAACTTAAGGCAGCTTTGCGTTGATGGTTGAAGGAATTGTGGAGTTTGACAGTTTGCCTGGTTACTCATAATTTTCTTTTAACTTGTATTTTACATTTTGCAATATAGGCTTGTATATTACCGACCATTTCAGTTTTGGTTTTAAAAACGACCAGCCACAGGGTGCATCTGTCGCCCCCTAGCGGGTGCAACGCTCGAACACGTCAGCACACAGAACTGTGACGCGCTTCCCCATTGTTCACATCAAGAACTCCTTTCAAACAGGAAATGGGACAGCAGTGTCACCAAACACAAAATTTTCAACGTATGCGCCATGGCCAAGGACTCGCGAACCACTACCGAGTAATAGTGTGGTGGCGCAAACGGGGCAAAAGACACTTGATAATGTTCTGTAAAGGGCTTCACGTTATAGTCCAGGATGATGGCGCAGAGTTTTCCAAAGCACTGAGGTTTAGAGACTGGGAGGGCAAAATAGGTTTTTAGCGGGTAGAATTAGCTAGAAGGAGGTTATCTGATTGGTGGCTACAGTCAAGGCACGAGTGAAAATTAATCCCTTCACTGCAAAGTACGAATCCTCAATCTCACTATTTAAAGGGAAAAAAAGATAAATCGAGTTTTTGGTTCACTAAGTATTACGGCTTGGTGGCATTAGCCACCGCCCGATCTAAAGGGTACAGCCATATCAATCCATCCATCCATCCAGAAATGGCAGCTATGACGTCATCACAGCTTGTTGCAGCATGGTCACGTGTGCAAAGTACGGGGTCACCAAGGGTCACCTTTGAGGGTGCCGATAGAGTTACTGTATATGCTACCTTAAAGGTAGTACCTAGGTTAGTATATAAGGTAACTCTAGATGCCTTGGAATCGCGCGATTAAGTCGATTGCCTGCGTACGCTTCGAAATTAATGTAAAATACCTTCCAAGCTATATTCGTTTTTGACATCTCGCATATGACATACGCACTTTCTCGGCAATCGGTCTCAGGGGCTATCTAGCCCATGAGATATTGTGTCAGTATTCCTTTAAATATCTTTATTTCTGTTTTTGCATTTTACTTACGCCTCTATATCATTGTTTATGTTTCTCTCTGGCGCTTCTATGATATATATATATATATATATATATATATATATATATATATATATATATATATATATATATATATATATATATATATATATATATATATACCAGATTCTTTGAACGTCATTCACGCTGGACCCGACGTATTGTAGGCAAGAAAGAGACGACGAAGCTTTCGTGGAAGCGTCTTTACTAAATGTTTTCAGCTGGTGGACCAGCCTTCGTCAGAGTAATGTGACAACAGTTCATACATGGCTTTAAAAGCTCCTTTCAATAACAGGTCAGCGCCATCTGCTCTGGTTAGCATTACAATGCGCATCGTAAAATGTCAAGCGCTTCAGAAAAAAAGAAAAAAAGACAAAAAATACGAAAACCAGAAGGGTACATACATACTAAAGACATAGTTAAAATTTCCTTACATGTACTGTGACGTGATAACATGCTTATACGTAGTCAAGAGATGTAGATGTGTAATGACATTGCTTGGCAGCATAAGAACAATCTTAGTGGTATGTGAACGTATAATGGAAGCCAATGTGAAATGATTGAATATAAATAAAAAATAAAAATAAAAAGGGCAGACATAGAACGCGTGATTTAGGTGGTACAATTTGAAACCAGTGCATCATCGCTCTTAATCTAGTGAAAGACAGGTCAGTTTTCCTTTGTTTTCGTTGATTCCAGCTGAAACAGTGTTAAATTTATGAATGAGATATGATTCGCGCAGTTCACGATCATGGCTGGTGCGGAATCCCAATTCTAGTATCGTGACTTCGAGGTTACTAAATGAGTGGCCGGGCATGTTCACATGCTTTGATAATGGAAGGTTTGGTTGGGTTTTAGCATGCGATCTGTGATTATTGAAACGTATTCTGAATGGGGTTTCAGTGTGGCCTATGTATTGCATGTGGCAGGTGCCACACTCAAGTAAATACACTACATTGGATGAATCACAATTAAAGCTTCCCCTAATTGTGAAAATGAATTGGTTAGATGTGCTGGTGGCTGTAATGACGGTTCTATATGAGGACAAACTTTACAACGGGGTTTGTTGCAGCGGCTACAACCGGTACGGTTAGTAGTAGCAATTTTAGATGACGTCAGGATGTCACCTATGTTTTTTGAGCGCCTATACACTACTCGAGGGGGCTCAGGAAAGACCGCTTTTAGTCTGTCGCTTTGGGTGAGGATGTTGTAATGGTTACGCAATATACCTTGAACTTTGGGGATGGACGCTGAGTGTGTTAGTACTAAATTGGCTGACTGAAGCCCGTTGCTTTTTATGCTACCTTTTAAACAGTCCATTCGATCGCGTCCTCTGGCTCGGTGTATCGCGTCGTCAATAATTTTTTCTGGATATTTTCGCTTAAGAAGCTTCATTTTCAGATTATGGCAGCAAGAATTGAAATCTTGATCTTCACAGCATATGCGCCTAAAGCGCTGTGCCTGGCTATATGGAATTCGAGTCTTCCAATGGCGTACGTGGCTACTTTCAAAATGAAGAAACTGGTGATTATCGGTTGGCTTTTTAAAAAGCTTCGTAATTAGGCGTCCATGGGAAATGGTAATCCTGACGACGAGAAAGGCTACAGACAAGGGTGAGTAAGTATGAGAGAATGTTATAGCAGGATGTACCTGGTTGAATTTCGCTATAAAGTTTACAAGTTCTGTGTCACCATGGGTCCAAATAAAAAATATGTCATCGATGTAGTGTTTGAAATGCTCAGGCTTTAGTGGCACACTCTTATGCACACTCTTAACACTTTGACCGCCTGCCGAACCACACGGCAGTAAGTGCTGCAGCTCAGAACACTGCCTTGAGCGAAAGTTCCCTGCGACAAATGATTAGGGAAATACTGCGTGAGGAACTTCGGGCCCCCTGCGTCCCTCCTACCCAACCGCCCGTCGCATCTGTTGCCGAAATCGTCCGCCAGGAGTTGAGGCAAGCCGTTACACCACCGGCGCCAAGTCCTGAGCCACATCCAGTGAGCTACGCTGATGTGGTCCGTCGTCCTCCACCGTCATTTGTGGCGACACCCTTCCAGCCACGACCCGCGGCCGTACCTTCATGGCAACGGGATTCCATGAGACGACCACCAGTTCGCCGAACTGACGTGTGGCGCATGGCCGACCGTCGACCTATTTGCTTCCGCTGCGGAGAACCAGGTCACATTGCCGTCATAGCGATTCCGGCTTCGGGAACTTTTCTCGTCCCGCTTCTTCCCGCTCTGAAGACCATCGTGCCCACGATGCCGTCCAACTGTCGACTGGCCAAGCAACTACACCACGTCGCTGGCGATCTCCATCTCCTGCGCGTCACCGTAACTTCCCTCAGAGCTACGCGGACGTCACCAGAGGCCGTTCGCCTAGCCCGCGCCGGGGAAACTAACTGCTGCGACCTCCGGGGGCAAGGTTGCCAATCGTCGAGACATCGAAAAGTTCCCCCTATCATCGCAAGAAGATATGACGACAACCACGACGAATACGACGACGAATACGACGACGAATACGACGACGAATACGACGATGAATACTAGTGCCGGTGAAGTTGTACGTGCTGATCTTGGCGTTTTCATTGACGGACATTACGTTACAGCACTGGTCGACACTGACGCCGACTTCTCAATCATGCGACAAGAGCTCGCCGACCACCTCAGAAAGGTCAAGACACCGTGGACAGGGCCGCACATAAGGAGTGCTGGTGGTCAGCTGATGACACCCACGGGTAAATGCACCACTAGACTTCGCATCGGAGATTCTAGCTTCGTGGCTACTTTCGTCCTGTTGCCAGACTGCTGTAAAGAGTTAATTTTGGGCATGGATTTTCTTCAAGATCATGGCGCTGTTATCAACATCCCTCAACGTATGGTGACGTCTTGCGCTCATCCTTATGCCGACAACAGCAGTGAAGAACCGCGCGGCCGTTTGCGAATAGCCGACGATGTGACACTCCCACCGAGATCCTGCTGCCTTGTGTCTGTGTGCAGTGGGTGGCCTTCCTATAAGGATGTGATAGTGGAGCACATAGTCGCTCTTTTGCTCACGCAAGGCATTTCCATCGTGAGAGGCATCCTAACGCTTACTGGTGGACAGGCAGAAGTGCTCCTTACAAACTTCAGCAACGAGCGCCGTCAAATCCAGAAGGGTACCGCAATTGCCTACTTCGACGATATAGACCAGGCCGGGGATTGCTGTGCTTTGCAACCAGATGACGCGACAGTCCCTGCCTCGACAACTTTGTCGGTGGACATCTGCTCCACGCTACCGCCCTCTGATAGGAAGCGTCTGCTTGGACTTATACACCAATTCGAAGACTGCTTTTCGCGTACGTCAAAGGTCCAGCGGACACCATTGACCAAGCACCGCATCATTACCGAAGACAACACGCGACCGATTCGGCAGAACCCCTACCGTGTGGCTCCGAAAGAACGATAGGAGATTCAGAAGCAAGTTCAGAAGATGCTCGTGGATGACGTCATACAACCTTCGAAAAGTTCTTGGGCGTCCCCCGTGGTTTTGGTCAAGAAAAAAGACGGCAGCTTGCGTTTCTGTATTGATTATCACAAGTTGAACCAAGTCACGAAGAAAGACGTCTATCCACTGCCTCGCATAGACGATTCACTCGATCGGCTGCGTCATGCGCGCTATTAGATGCGGAGCATCTAATACTCGAGGCTTGTAGTGCGGCGCCGTCCGCAAGCTTCCTCCTCCTTCTTCCACCATCTGTGCATCCCTTCCTCCTCTACACAACGCGCGCGCTTCACTCCTCCACCATCTGTGCACCCTTCCTCCTCTACACACCACGTGCGCTTCTCCTCTTCACGAACATTCGCTAGCTGTATAATGTAGCGCGCATGCGCCGTCACGCTTCGAGAACATCGGCAGCTGACGCGCGCGCATGCGCCGTCGCGCTTCGAGAACATCGGCAGCTGACGCGCGCGCATGCGCCGTCGCGCTTCGAAAACATCGGCAGCTTACGCGCGCGCATGCGCCGTTGCGCTTCTCCTCCTTCTCGAACATTCGACAGATGACGCGCGCATGCACCGTCACCCACTATCTGTGCCGCGCGCGCTTCTCCCCTTCGAGAACATTCTACAATTCTCCTGATTATCCAGTGGACGCGCATGCGCCGTCGCGCTTCGAGAACATTCAACAGCTGACAGTGCATGCGCCGTCGCGCTGTATATATACTCAAGGTCGGCGCTCGCTCACTCAGTTGCCGCTCGTCGGTTGGTTTGTACGGCGCGTCGACGTCCAAGGTCGCGGTGAAATTAATTCCAACGAATCCACAAACACAATGATCGACGTCCCTTCGACCAGCGCCGCCCTTTCGCATACGTCTGTACGTGTTCACTCATTTAACACCCCCTCCTACAACCACGTTAACCAATTTAGCCATCGACCCAAGTAAGTCGCAATTTAACACCCCATTTCACAACCACGTTAACCAATTTAGCCATCGACCCAAGTAAGTCGCACTTTAACGCCCCGTTAACCAATTATATGCTCCGCATCCTCCTCAGTGTTCCCCCGAGGGAACCTGCGGGCAATTTTTTTCTCTTCTATGGACCTCCGAAGCGGCTACTGGCCGATAGAAGTCGACGAGAGAGATCGTGAAAAAACGTCCTTTGTGACGCCTGATGGCCTTTACGAATTTAAGGTACTTCCTTTTGGGTTGTGCTCGGCGCCAGCCACTTTTCAGCGTCTCATGGGCACCGTACTATCGGGCCTGAAGTGGCAAACATGCTTGGTCTATCTGGACGATGTTGTTGTATTCTCAGCATCATTCGAGGAACATCGCAGGCGTCTATCCACCGTACTCCAAGCCATACGCTCCGCCGGCCTGACTTTAAAACCAGAAAAATGTCATTTTGGTTTCAACGAACTCGGCTTCCTAGGCCACGTCGTCAGTCACGAGGGTGTTCGACCTGACCCGGCCAAAATAGACGCCGTAGCGCAATTTCCTGCACCCCGTGACAAAAAGGCTGTGAGACGCTTCTTAGGGTTGTGCGCCTATTACCGGCGATTTATCGAGGACTTTTCGTCTATTGCGGCGCCATTGACACGACTCACACGTGAGGACGTCCCCTTCTTTTGGGTGAACAGGAGCAAATGGCATTCAATGAACTGCGACAACGCTTGCAAACAACTCCAGTCCTTGCGCACTTCGACCAGGACGCCCCTACAGTACTTCACACTGACGCCAGCAATGTAGGTCTAGGTGCCGTTCTGGTGCAGTGGCAAGACGGCTGTGAAAGAGTAATAGCCTACGCTAGCAGAACTCTCTCTCGCACGGAGGAGAACTACTCGACCACCGAGAAGGAGTGTCTCGCCGTGGTGTGGGCAGTCATCAAATTTCGTCCGTATTTGTACGGCCGCTCCTTCAATGTTGTTAGCGACCATCACTCTTTGTGCTGGCTCACCAACCTTAAAGATCCATCTGGTCGTCTGGCGCGCTGGAGCCTAATACTTCAAGAGTTTGACATGACCATCGTCTACAAATCTGGGAAGAGGCACACCGACGCCGACTGTCTCTCATGGTCGCCAGTGAAAACTGTCGCTCCTGATGACGAAAACATCGACGCGGCATTCTTGGGAGTTGTCAACACGGCCACTATTGCACGAGAGCAGCGCAGTGACCCTGAGCTGTTACCACTCATTGAATATTTAGAAGGACGACGTAAAGACGTGCCGCGGTTATTGGTTATTATTAGACGAGCCGCGAAGACGTGCCGCGGCTAGAGGACTGCCATCTTTTTGCTTGCGAAACGATGTTCTCTATAAGAAAAACTTCTCACCAACTGGTAACCCGAACTTGCTTGTCGTGCCTGCCTCTCTTCGAAAAGAAATTATGGAAGCGTGCCATGATGAAGCAACTTCTGGTCATCTAGGCTACACCCGAACATTGTGCCGACTACGATGCAAGTACTACTGGCCAAAGTTACCTGCTGCTGTTAATCATCACGTGCGAACGTGCACCGACTGCCAAAGACGCAAAGCGCCTCCCAGCAAGCCAGCCGGTCTTTTACATCCAGTCGAAGCACCAGAAAAGCCGTTCACCCAGATTGGAATGGATTTCCTGGGTCCCTTTCCAACTTCCACAACAGGGAACAGATGAATTATTGTGGTCACTGATTACCTGTCTCGTTATGCGGAGACTAAAGCGATGCAGTGTGGTACAGCAGCAGAAGCCGCTCAGTTTTTCATCGAAAACATCGTCCTTCGGCATGGCGCTCCGAAAACAGTGATCACAGACAGAGGACCTGCCTTCACCGCAGAGCTTTTGGAGTCGGTTCTCAGACTCAGTGGTACAGCTCACCGGAGAACAACTGCATACCATCCTCAAACAAACGGACTGACGGAACGCCTCAATAGGACCCTCACAGACATGATCAGTATGTACGTTGACATGGAACATAAAAACTGGGATCAGATATTGCCGTACATGACCTTTGCTTATAACACCGCTCGACAAGAAACCACTGGAATGACACCGTTCAGTCTGATTTATGGTCGCGAAGTCACGACAACATTGGACGCCATGTTGCCGCATGAGTGTGATGACATCCATGTAGACGCCGAATAATTCACTCAGCGTCCCGAAGAAGCCAGACAGCTCGTGCGCGTGCGCATCTTTCATCAGCAGCATCAAGATGCACAACGCTACGACACCCGACACAAGTTTGTTAGCTACTCACCAGGCGACAAAGTGTGGGTCTGGATTCCGATACGTCGACGTGGACTGTCTGAGAAACTGCTAAGACGGTACTTTGGTCCATACAGCATCACGCGACGCTTAAACGACGTGAACTACGAAGTCGTTCTCGACTCTAATTGTAGTTCTAAGCGCCAAAAGCGTTTGCCCAAAGTCGTGCACGTCGTGCGTATGAAACCGTATTTATCGAGTTAATTAGCTCCCAGTTACCGTTTTCGTACGACCACTTCATACGCCTGGTAGAGCACCGAAGTTGCGCATCGGGACGATGCTTCTTTCGCAGGGAGGCAAAATGTCACGTGCTTGCCCAAGAAAGACGATGACAGTTGTGCATGTGCCACGAAGGACTACGAAATGGACGAAGAAGAAGAACTCGCTGGCACGTTCTAATTAAAAAAGATCGACCTGCTTCTGGTGTCTCGGTCTCTACGGCAAGACCTCTGTTTTGACGTCGTGACAATATATATATATATATATATATATATATATATATATATATATATATATATATATATATATATATATATATATATATTCCTGACAAAAGCCGGACCCCGGCCGATACGTAGGAATAATAAAGGTTTTCGTACGTTTGTCCGCTCAAGCCAATTTCTATTTATAACTGGATCCACAGAAGACACACGCTTGATATATATATATATATATATATATATATATATATATATATATATATATATAGTCTGCGTTCACCAGAATATAACGCCACTTTAATCATAAATTTGCACTTGCACGCCGATGGCTCATTACAGCTTTGGCAAGGTCTACCTGCAGCATAGCAATCTGTCCTTGACAACTGTAGCAATACTGAAGCAGTATTCGAGCGATGTATATGTTTGTATGGAGCGACCCCTGATTCCACATGTAACCAATGAGTGTTGACATCACAAACTGCAGTCGATTTGATAATACCTTAGCAAAACTTTTGCAGTCACCACTTGAGAAATGTGTTATCTATAGAATAAGCAAATTCGGCATTTTATCTGGGGCTCATTTAAACTCATTTAAAAAGATTAGGAACATGGTTTGGATCATGCGGGAGTATGCCAGACAAGTTGGCAAGACTTAATTGGATTCGTATTCCACCAACGTACCTTGGTGTGCCACTACATGCGAACAGATTCAGTGCGTGTTCCAAACCTTAAACGACAGGTCAAGTCTTTTGTACCGCATCGTATTTCCATCTTTGAGAGAGCTGAAGCTTGCAATACTTTTACAGCGAAAGCTTTTATGGGATCACAACTCGGGTCACACGCAGTTATCCACCGCCACCACCGCTGTCCGTAACCACATCGTGCGAAATTACAAAAAAAACCTAGCACCAATGTCACAGTGGGGCTCCAACCCGGGTCCACTGGGTGCCAGCCCAGTATTCTACCATTAAGCTACGCCGGTGCTTGCGACTTGTTGGCAAACTTGTCTTAGGCAGGCTTGATGTCAGAAAAGTAATTTCGTTATATATAACAACTTATAAAGCGTTTTAAAACAGCGAAAGAAAGCCAATCCTCGCACAATGCAAATAGTGTAAAAAGTGGGTCGTCCAATCCTCCAACCCATTACAAAAGGTTGTTCTTGTTTACCTATTAACTTTGGCGCATACCCACTACAGCCATAATTCCTCATCGTCGTCAGCAACTGCATAGGACCATTGGCACAAAATTCCTCGCAAGTGTTTAGCCGATACTAAGCTTCTCAGAAGAATGACGAAAAATAGCATAGTGACTGCCGGTCTACTACCCAAAAAATTATTATTCATGCCCAAGGGGGTATCAAGCAAGTCTGCTTGCAGTAGTTACCCAATGAGTGTTTTGAAAAGGCTCTGAAAGGCTACTCTTTTAGCTTTCACTGTGACTGTGCTGCGCCTTCCGCGCAGGCCTGGCGTTTTAGATGCGGAGCATCTTATACTCGCGCCTTGTAGTGCGCCGTCCGCGCCATCCGCGCCGTCCGCGCCGTCCACACCGCTTCTCGAACATTCGACAGCTGACGCGCGCGCATGCGCCGTCGCGCCGTCGCCCACTCTTCCACCATCTGTGCATCCCTTCCTCCTCTACACACCGCGCGCGCTTCACTCCTCCACCATCTGTGCACCCTTCCTCCTCTACACACCGCGTTCGACATCTACAATTCTCCTGATTCTCCAGTGGACGCGCATGTGGCGTCGCGCTTCGAGAACATTCAACAGCTGACAGTGCATGCGCCGTCGTGCTGTATATATACTCAAGGTCGGCGCTCGCTCGCTCAGTTGCCGCTCGTCGGTTGGTTTGTACGGCGCGTCGACGTCCAAGGTCGCGGTGAAATGAATTCCAACGAATCCACAAACACAATGATCGACGTCCCTTCGACCAGCGCCGCCCTTTCGCATACGTGTGTACGTGTTCACTCATTTAACACCCCCTCCTACAACCACGTTAACCAATTTAGCCATCGACCCAAGTAAGTCGCAATTTAACACCCCATTTCACAACCACGTTAACCAATTTAGCCATCGACCCAAGTAAGTCGCACTTTAACACCCCGTTAACCAATTATATGCTCCGCATCCTCCTCAGTGTTCCCCCGAGGGAAGCTGCGGGCAATTTTTTTTAGAGGCGAAGCTCCTTTAAGTGGCACCCGTTCATCCGTCGTCGTGGTACGTAACATCTCTTACGCTTTGACCTGCAAGGTGGTGCCGGTGGGAGGTTACTACTATGTGTTGTTAAACAATAAAAAATTCGCAGCGTGCGCATTAACTAAAAGATGAATTCTCCTGTCTCTCATTCCCCATTAGCAGCCATTGGCATGTACATTGAGCACTATCTGACAAGAAAGGGTTGCTACGTCATACTCGCTGGGCGTAACCTCCTTGGTTTTAGAAAGGTTTGGCGAGCTTTGGGCCGCAGTGCCATGAACACAGTGAACTAGTATATACCATGAACTCGAGGTGGTTAAAGGTGGGAAGTATACACGAAGCGCAAGCCGTAAGAAAGTGTGCGTGTGCCACCTCTCGTTTAGTCCTTGGAATGTCCGCTGGATGGCGGTGCTTCTATATGGGGAATATATGATGAAAAGATGCGAGATGGTGGTACTTGGAGTGTTGACTAGATGGACGAACGGACACAGAGACAGATGCATGGACGGACGCGCAGCGCAGATGGCTGCACGGACGAATGGACGCATTGACGGACGCGGGGGCGGATTCATGGACGAATGCAGGGACGGACGCACGGGTGGACGTGCGGACGCACGAACAGGCGGGCGGATGGACGCACGGATTGCTACACAGACGGACGCATAGACGTATGGAAGCAAAAACTAATGGATGGACAGATGCTTCGTTCCACTCTCCAGCATTCACCCCGTGGATATTTTTTTTCTTTTTTAGCTAAAAATTTCACGATGTATTGCAACTTATACACTGCGCTCGATCTTGCATATATACAGTGTTTTCAAAGGACTTCCGCAACTTCCGTGTGACCTTCTGCTTTTTGAACCATTGAGACGAGACAACCTATTCAGGCCAGCAAGAGGTGGAGGGCTGGGATCAGTTCATTTATATATATCTATGGCAGATAGTTTCCAGGTTCTGCTTTTTGCGTGACAGTTCCTAACCCAAAAGTTTATCATCCTTGCAGACTACATCTGTTAATGTTTTACTTGACTTGATTGTTTCTACAGATTTCTCTGTATGCCCGTTTGTTCTTGTTTTGTTTTTTTTTGTGGGGGGGGAGTGGGGGGAGCAATTATGCAGGAAGTTTTGATCGCCAGCAGGTTTCTCTTAGTCAGCATTTCCACAGAATACTTATACGCAGTATCACGCAGAAAACTATATAAATATTTGCTAATCATGCTTTTTCCACCACCACTTTAGCGTTCATTATAATCCGACCTTCCAGGACATTATGTACAAAAACGAGTCCGGAAAATGTACATTTCATTTTATACGGGAACCTTTTTTATAAGCTTCATACAGATACGCTGCCAGTAAAACCATGGCTGCAAAAGAAGAGTATTTTTATTTCTTCAGTGAAATGCCATCTCTATGATGTACCAGAGACAATATAACAATGCTTTATTAGTTGCAAAAATGCCAATATTTTTGGGACACTCTTCAACGAACCGTTAAAAAAGATTTTATCTTTAATTCACGTACTATACGTCACCTTGTCCCAACATTTTTTGATGACTTGCCCTTCAATGTGTTCTTTCTATTTTGATGGGAATGCACAGTCTGTTGAAAACGCGCATGCAAGACCGTAATGCCGAGCCAGAGTCTGCTTCCAGTATGCATTTCATGCATACTTGAAGCAGGCTCTTTATCTAAGTGACAACTATGAATAACTTGACTTCCGACAAATATGTCAACCCATCTTGGTGACATGTTCATCCTTACCAACCTTTTGAGGGACTCGTCATCTTTTTCTGGACTTCCTAAATATATATGCATGTAAGCCTCTGAATGCCTGCGCCGTAGTTGCGCAGTTATTGTCACTGAGAGAATACACCCCCACTCGCCAAAGGAAATGTTACAATTTCCAATACGCATTATAATAAATACCATGAAAGAAAAAGAAATAGTCCTCATTAGTGGTCATTATTGTCCACCTGTCACGCGGGAGAACGGACATCACTTCCCCGACAGGGAGCGCTTTTTTTAAGTTTTTTTTAATTTATATTGTTTAACAATATTGCATACCACAGCCTAATAAAGGGAGAAAAATATTACATGCTACGGCGAAACGAATAAGCTTTTTCCATCTCTATTTCTTTCTTTTTTTTTCTGTGCGTAGGGATCGCGAAAGGTGAATCGCACCTCTTGCCCACTTGAGGTAAAGTCGCTCTACTTCGTAAAAGTAGCGCCAACTGCTCTCCCCTCCGCCGCCTCCTCTCCTGCGCGCATTTCGCGAGCGATGGTGGCGCCCCCTTCAGGCCGCTTTCAGGCCGGTTGCGGGCTGGCGCTGCCACTTTAGCGAAAGCCTTTCTAGTCCAGCCGTGGCCGCGTGCCATGTCTCGCATACGGCTGTCTGTAATGATTCTTTTTATTTCGGCGTTCGTTTTCCCAGTTGGTGTGAGTGTGCGCACCATCTAACTCCCTTATAGTGGGCCACGTTCTAAACATGAACGAACGTTTAATAAAATAAGCGCATGGCTGCGCTTTAATTAAATATTTATTGCTTTCATCTACTGCGCGTCAAAGAGGCATCTGCTGCAACTACCGCAGCGTTTTGAAACTTACGCGCTAAATGTTTGACGCGCTAATTCATGATGACACGTCGGCCGATGAGCCGCGGTCCGCTGAAATAAAGCCCCTCTCATGTTCCGAATTTGCTGAAAGTTCTGACTGTCACCCAGAAGTGGTTCGCGAAATTACACAGTATGATGGAGGAGCTGCACGTAAATGCACGGCCTTCAATGAACTCTGCGTGCAGTTTTTTTTTTTTTTGCTATCGCATTTTTATTCTGACGCTTGCTCTGTCTTCGCCCTTCCATCCGCATATCACAGTGAAAGGTTAGTAGAATGTGTGAAACACAACAAGGTGTTGCAGTGCATGACATTCGTTCTTTCAGACTTAATAATATGTGGGCCAAAACCGCGATATGATTATGAGGCACGCCATAGTGGGGGGCTCCGGAAATTTCGACCATCTGGTGTTCAAGACAGTCGCTTGCTCGAGCAAGTGACTGTCTTGGTGCATGACAAATTCCACAAACTTTTCCGTGACATTGAATAAGTAATACACCACATATGTCACACGGCAAAGCAAGGCGCCTGTCAAGAGTAAAAATGCACGAGCACGTACCTCACAAAGCCGCGCCGATCTCGGCTCGAAGTTTACTCGACCTATTCTGTGGAGCCACACTTTGCGACGACCTGCATTCTCTTTTCCGCGCGGAATGGCAAAAAAACTTTTTAGGGGCGAAGCTCCTTAGGGCGTGGGCTGTGCGTCCCCTGTAGCCTGTATGTAGTCACCTCTAGTTTAGTTCTTGCAGTGTTCAATAGATGGCGGTACCGTCCCCTGTATGTAGCCACCTCTAGTTTAGTTCTTGCAGTGTTCACTAGATGGCGGTACCGTCTGCTGTATGTAGCCACCTCTCGTTTAGTTCTTGTAGTGTTTACTAGATGGTGGTACTTGTAGCTGATGATGAAAAGATGCAAGATGTTATAAACTAGAAAGCGGTACTTGTAGTTGATGAAAGACGCGAGATCTTATAAAATAGGAATGATGTCACATATGGCGCGTGTCATTGGTTGAAGGCAATCGTTCTATTTAGTGCGGCGACGTACGCTAGGGGGAGCGATGTAATAAAATCGAGTGGGCAAAATGTACAGAGGATTCATGATTTACCAGGTTTACCTCCGGAGCTTCGCCCACTCATCATCATTCACTTCGTGGATATGGCGGAATTTTTTTCCCTTGGGTGTCACGGTTATGGCAGCCAAACGCACAGCAACCCGGCATCGCGACAAAACGAGCGAGATGCACACATGCGCTTCACAATTCGTGCACTTCACGTCGGGCGAATACACAGCAAATGGAACGTTGGAGCCTTCAACATGGCGCCGAGAGGCGAAGGAAACAAAATACCGAGAAAAGGGGAGCGCGCTACCACGTGACCACAGCCACCCTATCAGAGGCGTAGAGAGGAGGAAGCGGCGTAGATCAAGTGAATGCTGTACTTTTCCGAAGGTACAGGGGCTTTAACTTGAGGCAGCTGTGGCTTCAACAAAATGTGCAGCTGTCTTCGAGATTAGGTCACCACACGCAGAGGGCACCTCTGTCATAACAATTTTATCCAGTCTAGTGTCATTATCATACAAAAGTGGGTCTTAACTTCTACAAATGATTCAGCCATGTGTTTTTGAAGGAGCGCTAAAGAGCGAAACGATTTTTCGCGTATGGGTAAAGTACAGTTTCACAATCCCGAAAACACCGCCCTTACCGTGACACGACACTTGCTAAGTGAGAAGCCGCCCGGAAAGAAAATGATAATGTGGGTTGAGACTCCACCTATAGAGATTACCGCACCAAAAACCGGGACGTCATAAATTTTGAAGGAGTCTACTGGGTCCTAAGTAGCTTTTGATCGATAAAAATGAATTACATAGCCTTCTGTGGGTGCCATATACCTACCATACGAAGTTTCATAACATTTCATAGAAAAAAATATTCGAAAAAAAAGACTTTTTGAACATTCTGGCATAACCCGCGGAAATTTTGGTGCAGAATGAAAAAATAACAATTCACGCTTGTTTTTCTTGACAAATAATGTACATTCATAATGAAGCGTTTGGCATTAGAGTCATCATAGTGCGGTTTGTCAATCTAAACCAACATAGTTTTTTTTTTTTTCTGTAGCGTCCCTTTAGTGAAAATCATGCAGATCTAACGTACGCGAATGTGTGGCTTAGAGAGCCTACGCTAAAGCATCCCGATCAATACAATTAACGAAAATCGTTGATTTTCGCTCTACTGCTCCGAAACTACTTTCGAAACATCCTTACACCACGGGCATTTTTTTCTAGGCACGCACATCACCATTTCTTTGTATATTCGTATACCTCTTTCATGAGTTTGCCTTCAAGCGTTTCTATTAACAAGTGGCCGTTTAACATGCCCTGGAGAAGCCCACAAATCCTCCTTCCCTCCCGAAACTTTTTTTTTCAATTTTGTATGTGCACGCATGCACGCACACATGCGAACGCACGAACAAACACGTGGTATCGTTGACACCTTTTCCTTTAAGAAATTGGCTACGCTACTGATGATGTGCACAGCCAAATAAGCAAGACGGTGTGCGTTTGATCCCCGGCGTGTGAAATGCAGTCGCACACGTGATTCAGATGAAAGTTAGTGATTTAGGTGCGTGAAACTTGCGAATTTCAAGACAACTATTGCGAGATGTTCCGCCTTCTGCGGGGATAATTTTAGAACTGGCCAGTACGTGAGACACTTGGCGATCGGCAACCCTAACGAAATACCACGGAAGCATAGAATAAAGCAAGTTGTAGAAAATCAGGCTACCGGCTAATTTACCTATTAGGTCCATGAAGAAAAAAACAATCAGCCAACAATTAGTGAGCCAGCTGCAAACAGAGATTTTTCATTGGCGTATTTGCCGCGCATGATTCCGTTGTCTCACCATCGGTACCGTATATGTTCGTACACGTAAGAACACACAACGATAGTGGTGAGATATCGGTTTTGAAAGTCGGTATCCTTGTTAACGCGGCCATTGCGTAATGCCGTTGTTGATCCTTTAGAAGGACGCGAGTAAACAACGTAAATACCCGTAAGGACGTACAACACGTGACCGCTGCGAATTCGTGAGGGAGGGTATTCCATGAAGCAGATGGCGCCTGAATTTCTGGCACGAGCTTTCAATATCAGGGCTGCATGAAAGCACGGAATACTGTAAATGCGCGTACCAGAACTTCCTTTACCTCCCTTTTCAGGGTTTGTTTTGCGCGCACATGTTTCGATGGGATTTGAATCGCGTATAGGCTTCCTTTCCCAGGCGGCTCAACCCTGAAGGAAGCCGAGTGTCAGGCCGGGGGACGCCTGTGCCTTTTTTTTTTCAAACCGGTGGGTATCCGGCGGCACGTGGGTTCGAACCCATGGCCTCCCGCAGCCGAAGCAGACACTCTACTACGAGGCCATGGCTGTCGCCTTGAATACGGGTGATTCCATGCTAAATTTTTTTCGACCATCATGAATATGATAGAGCAAAATTTCCACGTGTTTTTCGAAGTTTAAAACTCACCCTTCTTGTTCATTTCCATTGCCAAAAGTTTTCCTGCCTATTTTCGAGAGTCTGTAGTTACGCGCTGACTGAACTAGAGGACGTCAAACAACATTTTTTTTTCTAAAAAGCTTTTTTGTTAATGCACTCGATAAAACAGTGTTTGCGGCAATATAATGAAGTTATCTAACTGTAAACATAATTATTTGCTTATGTTTTTCAATTCGAACTAGGGCTTTTCGCACGAGCAATATTGAATAAAGTTCCCAAATTTGCTATTTTTTTCCGAGAACACGGCAAGCTCAACGGACACAATAAATTATGTGCTGGTGGCCAGTTTGACATGCTAAAATTAAAACTAGTTTAGGCGTGGAAGTTATACCAGAGTCAGCGAAAAAATCGCTAATAAAACTTTTGGGGGAAAGGCTCTGTATTCAGTATGAGAAAACTTGCCCTGGTGGTCGGACTAAAAGTATGCACAATATCTCATTGGATAGCCCTCTGTATTATCAAAAATGGGCGAAGTTACGAGGAGGTATTTTTTTTAACTTGAAGAAGAACTTTATTAATAAAGTCCAGCGAAGTCTATATGGGGCAGGCCTCAGCCCCAGCCTAGGCATCGCCCATGGATGAGCCCTTGGGCTCGGTGGCTTCCTCGGCTCGCTGAACCACCCACGTTTGTCTTAAGGAGGAGCTTAGCAGCACCACCTCCCAGTGCATTTTGCGATCTGAGACTGCCTCGTCATGGTTTTAGGGGCGAAGCTTCTTAGGCCATGGGTTGCTCCCTCCTCCGTATGTATCTCATGGCCTTCGAGATTGCGGGCGCGCGCAATCTCGGAGGCCATGTGTAGCTACCTCTAGTTAGTAAGTAATTGTTACTATTCTCTTTGATACAGGGCAGGCGTTTCATGCGTTAGTCACTTGCTCAATAGATGGCGTAGTGTGTATATGTTCTTGCACTGAGAAATGCGAGAAATGCGATAACATTGGAGATGGGAAGGCTGCAGTCGACGATATATTACGCAATAATGTCACATAGTATGTATGATCGGCTAAGGGGCTAAGGGGGTTGAACATAGATGAATATGGGTCCAGAAGATTAGGTAGCGATCAAAACGTATCAAGCAGAGTTTTGGAAGAGAAATTAAATTGGCAAGGTGGCAGATTACGAGCAACCACACTGTAATATATATATATTTATTCAGAAAGGCAAATAGAAATAGCAACTAAAGAGATTGAGAACATGATCACCGAGGATACTAAAACAGAGTGGACGTACACAAATCTGACTCGATTGTTTGAGTTGGAGCTTGCTAAGGTACGAGTGAAACCAACCAGGAAAAGCAGACACAAACACAAAAACTGGTGGGATGAGGAAGTTAAGGGAGCCATACCATCGTCATATCCACGTCAGGAAGCCTCCAGTGATCACAGGTATGCTAAACAGAGGGGGAACCGGAAGATGATGTCAAAAGAAAATGGGATAACTTTTTTAGCTGCAGAAGGAGAGCGTCCGATTTGATCAGTGAAAAGATAAGAAGAAAGGGGGCCCAATGAATGGCGGAAGTAAACAAAAAGGATAGAAAGGCAGCCGCAAAGTTTTGGAACCATCTCAATTCTCTGAGTAATAAGACAAGCATGAAACAGGGGTTTATAACTACAGTTCAAGGGGTCAGACTAGAAGGGGATGAGGCAATGGAATATGAAAAACAATGATGGCAGAAAAATTTAAACACCAAGGAAGCGCTGCATGCATCTTACCAGATGAGAATGGACCAATTAGCTCAGTAGCTCCACTGGGACAACGAGAGTGGGAAAGGGCAGAGAAAAGAGTTTCTAATAGCACATTGAAGGGCCCTGATGGCATCCCAATCATGCTATCTAATAAATAAACTAGGACCAGACTCTAAGCAAACATTAATAGAGGCAGCAAGCAAAGCAATAATGGATGGTGAAGCTCCTAATGGGTGGGAACTAAGCAGGATGAGCATGATCTATAAAAAAAGGGGGGACAAAGCCGATATAAACAACTACCGTCCTATAACAGTGACATCAATAGTTCACAGGCTGGTGATGCAGATAGTTAAGGAAAGACTACAGACATAGGCGGAGAATGAGGGGTTGCTGCGAGAACTACAAAATGGGTTTCGTAAACCAAGGAGATTTGGAGGACAATCTGTTTTCATTGATGTAGTGTATTGAAATAGCGGGAAAAGAACAGAAACTCCTGTGGCTGGAATTTCTAGATATCAAGGGAGCTTACGATAGTGTGATTCAAGAAGACTTGTGGGGAATACTGGACACACTAGATGTGGAAGATGGAATAACTGATCTTCTAAAGGATATCTATAAAAGTAACAAGCTAGTTATGAAATGGGAAGAACAGGTATCTGAACCTATATAGATACAACGCGGGCTTCGACAGGGATGTCCCTTGTCACTTTTGTTATTTATGCTGTATCTCCAGGGACTAGAAGCCAAATTAGAGGCAAGTCGACTCGGATTCAGCCTCCCTTTTGCCAAGCAAGGAAAACACATTGAAAAGTCATTACCAGCATTGATGTATGCAGATGATATAGTATTAATAGCCGACAACAAGGAAGATCTGCGGGGATTGATAGACATCTGCGCACATGGAAATGAGGGAGATAGTTTAAATTTGAAGTTCAGCAGGGAAAAGGCGGCAATCATAATTTTTAATGATAACAAAGGCAGTGAGCATAAGATACAGGAAGTCACGCTAGAAATAGGGCATAAATACAAATATTTCGACGTATGGATAAATAACGGGGCTGAGTATCTAAGGGAGCAAGAAAGATACGACTAAAGGCACCATGAATGCAGGTGTAATGAAAAATAGGGCACTGCGGAACTACAGTAGGTATGGCGTTGTGAGAAGGATTTGGAAACGTGTCATGGTCCCTGGTTTAACGTTAGGCAATGCGGTGTTGTCCACGAAATGAGAAGTTCAAGCAAAATTGGAAATTAAACAACGTGGCATAGGTAGACTTTCATTTGGAGCACACAGGAATACCCCAAATCAGAGAGTACAGGGAGACATGGGATGGACATTGTTTGAGTGCAGGAAAGCTAGCAGCAAGATAGAATTTTATGACCGATTGAGAAAAATGGGAGACGAGCGTAGGGCTAGGAAAGTTTTCAGTTACTTGTACATGAAGAATGTCGATACTAAATAGAGGAAACGAACTCGGAAATTGTCAATGTATTTAGACAACAGCAGAATACCAAGCCATAAGGAAACATCGGTTAAGAAGAAGGTGAAGAAAACAGAGAGGGACATGTGGAAGATGGGAAGGCTTACGAAATCATTACTGGAGACCTACCAAACTTTTAAGCAGGACATTGCAAGGGAAAATATCTATGATAATTCTCGAGGTAGTTCTCTGCTCTTCGAGGCTAGAACGGGAGTATTGCGGACCAAGACGTACCGAGAAAAATACAAAGGCACAGACGCGGTATGTAGTGCGAGTGGAGAGGAGAAGGAAACTGCTGAACATTGTAAAGGGCTCCACCCTATAGTCAAAGGTAATGGCGGTGAATTTTTCAAAGCATTTGGGTTTAGGGACAGTGAAGGTAAAATAGACTTTATACGGGTAGAAATAACCAGAGGAAGCTAACTGACTGGTGGCTACAATCGAGGCGCAAGCGAAATTCAATGTTTAAACACACAGTGATAGTACTTAACTATATGGCTAGGTGGCGTGAGCCACCGCCCGATCTAAAGGGCACAGCCGGATACATCCATCCATCCATCCATCAATCCTTGAGTTACGTATCGAAAAACTGGTGGAGATACATAATTTCAATAATATATTTCTCTAGTTTAAAAATAATACCATGTAGTTAGGGCCGTCCAGCAGGCCCACGAAGCAGCCGCCAGGTACTCCCTGTCGGTCCTTACGTAGGAGACGCCCGCTACGCGCTAAGCGCGTCCTGCAGGACTGAAATAAAGTTTTTTCATTCCATTCTATCTAGTAACTTCGCCTAATTTTAGCTAATACAAAGGGCTGTCAACTGAGATATTAGCACGTTTTTTTTTTTACGAACAGACCACCAAAGCAAGTTTTTTTTAAGCGAAGCGCAGAGCTTTTTCCAAAAAAAATGGAAATTCGCATTTTTTTCGGAGCATCTGCAATAACTTCAGTTCCTAAATTATTATAAAGTTGTAGCATGTCAAACAGGCCACAAGCAAACATTTTATTTGTGTCCTTTGAGCTTGCAGTGTTCCTGGAAAAAAATGTCAGATTTGGCAACTTAAATCAATATTGCCCGTACGAAAAGCCATCGATGAATTGATATCCATGAGCATGTCCTTACTTTTACAGTCCGATCGCTTCACTACCTTGCCGCTAATACCATTTTGTAGAGTGCATTTCAAACACGTATTTTGAAAAAAAAAAATAAAGGGTAGAGACTGCTGCGCCGCGTGGCGCAAGAGCCACCCCCCACAGAAACGACTGCTGCGCCACACGGAAGTGACGTCATGTATTTCCGGTTAGGCGCTTTGTTTGAATAGTCGGGAGTGTCTAGCGGTACGTCTAGACATAACGATAAAAGCCATTAAAGTTACGTCCAAACGAAAAAGTGAACAAAAATGTTAGGTTTAGCGTTACGACAATATAATTGGCTTGTTTGCCATTTCAAACTGATCGGCAGCTGTGGCGTAGTTGGTTAAGGCAACACATCAACTGGTGAGGTCGGAGGTTCAAGTCCCATTGCAGTTATCAATACTCTTTTTTTTTTGTTCACGCATGTATTGTTTTAACATTTGCGCCTCCTCATCAGCCCGACTTGCTGCTGGTGGTGGTGGTCCCGTCCACAGGCCATTTAATATTGATCTTCGATTATTCTTGCAAGATTGACTATATTTATTATGATAAAGTGTTTTGCGAATTAGTGCTCTTAATCGGCGAGACGCAAAAAGACACAAAAAACTCGAATGCAGCTGGCTGCATTGGTTTCTTCGCCACAGGTGTCAAAAATGTGGATTTCCACGGTTTATCAAAGTTTTGATGACAGAAAGGTGCACTGCAACGTAGTCTCGGCAACTTTTTTTTATGTCGCACAGTGTACCATCACCTGACGAGGTAACCGGCACGCCGCTTTCTTGAAAAATACTGACGTGTCACCGCAATGTTCTAGGCGGTCAGCGCTTGATAAACAATGCCCAAGGGCAAGTGCCGATGGCGTTAGCCCGTCTAACTACAAAAAAGCTTGTCTGCCTTGCTGAATAACACGCGCGGCCTGTGACAGCACGGGAGCATTCACGTAGCAACGGATGAGAACGGCCGTACGTGTTCGCACTTGACAAAACAGTTAGCAATACAGTAGCTCTGGCCTTCGGAGATCACAAGCTTCGTAAGAACATTACAATAAAGTTGTTTCCATCCATCGTATGAACACTTCGCCGACGCACTGGGGTTTCATGCATGTGCGTCCGGTCAGTCACATGTGAACTGTGCGAAAGCGTTTATTTCATTGTCGACCTTGTCCTTCGCGACAAGCAAAACTCGGCAGCAAGAACACTTTCACATTTGACAACACCACGGTAGGCATTGCAATCTAGAAAATGCAGTACGTCCAACAACTGTAATCCGCACATCATACTCAGAAACTTCATGGCGCACACACTCAGACGAAGCTGCGGCGCGGTGGACGGCCGCGCTAGCTCCAGCCTCCAGGTTTAACTGGGCATCCAGCAATTGCATGAAGCAACGACGACACTCCAGTCCTCTTTGGGAGTGGCCTAGGCCATGGCCACGATTTCATCGGAGTTTTCACCACCTAACACATCGCAGGCGGCTACCATCTCGCAGCGTTTACCTTTCGCAGCCGCAGCGCCCAAGGCGCCCCCTGTATTTAAAATACTTGTAATAAGTATTTAAATAACAAACCTAGGGTAATTGACTCGTTAAACACCTGCTTCGTAAAACATTTGTAGGTTTAATGCATTACACACGAATAATATGCACACTGAACTAGCTTTAGGTAATAATTCTTAAAGTGACGTCTTTTCCGTGCGGCGCAGGAGCCACTTCTGTGTGGGGCTGGCTGCTGCACCGCGCGGCGCAGAAGACGCTGCCAAAAAAATATTGTTTGACGCCGTCTAGCTCAGTCGGCACGGAACTACAGACGCTCATACATAGAGAGGAACATTTTCGGCAACGTAAATAAACGATCAGGGGTGCTATTCTGGACACTGTCTATTTCCACCATATTGTCAAATTTCGTAATGGCGGCATTTTAAGCCAATCAGAGATGTCGTAGCAGCTCACTTAGCCAATTAGCATCAAATAATGCCGGAATTCGACAACATGGCGGAATTCGACAATGTACAGAATAGCACCCCAGGACGAGATTCGAGCTTCGATAAACATACAGATTTTTTTCCCCAAGCTATATTCGTAGGCCCTTGTGCTCAGTTTTGGTTGCACGTGAAAGAACCCCAGGTGGTCGAAATTTTGGAAGCCCTCCAATACGGCGTCTCTTATAATCATATGGTTTTGGTTTTGGGACTTTAAACCCCACATATCAATCAGCTATATTCGTGATGGTCAGAAAAGCGCTGGATGATTTGGCATGACCGATAGACAAGGTCACAGTTTAAGGGGACACTGAATAGCAGAAACGTTTTTCACGAGTTAGTACGGGCGACACGAACATTAGTAAGTGAGAAAACGCGTGAAAAAAAGAAGAAAAAAATGCCAGCGGAGGCACGACCTTGATATTCCAGCACCAAACACCATGACGTCATGCATTTTGAAGTCGTCTGCTGAGTCCCACGTAGCTTGTAGTCAATAAAAATTAAATACATTGTCATCGGTGGGTGCCATAGACCTACCATACAAAGTTTCAGAAAACTTTATCGAGCCATTGTCGCGCAAATATTAAAAAAATAGAATTTTTGACGTCACACGCAGAGATTTCGGCGCGAAATTTGAAAGTGAGAGCACATTCTTGATTAGGTACGCTAATAATGAATTTATGATAGTAAAACATATGACATTAAAGTTGTCAGACTGGAGCTTGTATATGTAAAAAAAGGTCATTCTTCATAGAGTACATAGGCGTGCGCAATGGGGGGAGGGGGGGGGGCAAAGGGGTGTGCCTGCTTTCATTTAAGTCACTCAACAGGGGAGGATGCAAATTCATCTCAACACATTGACATACTAGGGAGGGGATGCTGAGACTCGGGGGAGCTGGGCGCAAAAATCAGCCCCATACACTGACACAATAGGGAAAGGGGCGCTAGGACGAGTCCACGCTCCCCCCCCCCCTCTTCTTCCTTGTAGAGAATCCCTGCGCACGGCTATGTTAGTGTTCTTTAAATTTGTGACAGAGCCACACGACAGTGCATGTGGTCTCTGCATATCCGACAGAACCCCTATTAGACAATTCGGCAATTTCTCGTGGCTGGAGATGGCGCTGGTCCGAATAAACGGGCGTTAGCTGCCGCCTGATCTCAAGGGTACAGCCACATCAATCCAATCAAATCAAAAGAGAGCTACCATGAGTGTCTCCTTTGTGCCGTGGTCGTGATGGAGACGCACGTGTGGGTTACAAGATTCAATACAAAAGCGCTTGTTTGTTCTTTAGCATATCAAAACTGCACTGTGGTGAAGCTAGCAAACGGACATTAAACGAGGTTTTCAATACTTCTTTAATTTCAGATTGTTTTAAACCGACGCAAGCTCGCGCGAGCCTGTGCAGGCATATTGAACACCCGAGGGGGGAAAAATGCTTACAAATCCATCCAGCTTTTCTGGGAGCCGAGACTACGACCATGCTAAAAGTTTTACTGAAAGCGTTTGCTAGCGCTCCACAGTGGCCTCCTTGCAAAGACGAATAAGGTGCCAAATGCAGGACAAGGTAGCATTTAGTCATTATATAAACACGCTTTTATTCGCTCTTCAAGAGGCAATCGCATGACTTCAGTAATCA
This sequence comes from Rhipicephalus annulatus, assembly GCA_013436015.1. Lineage (NCBI taxonomy): Eukaryota > Metazoa > Arthropoda > Arachnida > Ixodida > Ixodidae > Rhipicephalus > Rhipicephalus annulatus. The sequence goes on from WOVY01004634.1 coordinate 85,825, forward strand.
GCAGCAGCGCTGATATTTCAGCAAAAACTTCGGACAGTAAGTGAATGCGAGGCGCTTGTTCGACATAGCAATCAAACTGCGAGTCTCGATCAAAAGAACGCAAGACAGCCGAGACCACGCGCTGTAATTATGGTGCAGCAGACGAATAAACATCCGGGTATTCCGGAGCGTTAGTACCGGTTCGCGTTGTCAGGGTAACGTCACGTGCCCCGCACTACAAGCGCTATATTTTAGTTAAAAAAACGGCACAAAAAGTAAGCGTGCTCCCACTGACGGCACAGCAAAATGAATTTTCAAATGAATTAGGTGTGGCCACGCAGTCGCATACTATTGTTACCATGCTCATTACATGTTTGTTTGTTTTTTTGCCTGTCAGCCGTCAGAGTGCAGCACGTGTTTGTCGCGGCGAAGTCACATTGGTAACTTGGTAGTGCTATGATGGCTAGTAGGAGAGGCGTCAGCATCTTCCCGGCCGCGCCTTGAAAGGAGGGGTGCTGGCATTTCATTCCGCCGCAGGGCGGCGTGCAAGTCGCCACCGTAATCGGTCGAGAGCGCTGGCCAGCCACTAGCGCGGCACATTTAGTTGCATACTCGAGTACTCGCAAGTCACATCGTCTGCGCTCGGCCTATTTGGTCTTGTTCGGGATGAGCACGTGCCAATGTGACCATGTCACAGTGATGAGTAAACAGTAAAGACGCTGCTTTGCACCTGGATGTAATGTGGGATATGTTTCGGCCCGCAAACTAGGGAAGAAAGTGTCTCTCTTCTCTGCTCCCGCCGACGATGAATGGCGCAAGGCCTGGGAGCGTGCGATTCCTCGCGCTGGCAAACCAGTGGAAAAGAACTGCGTTGTGTGCGAAGCTTATTTCGACGAAAGATTCATCGTTCGTAGCTACAACCATGTTATCCACGGGTTCTTAGCAACTTAGGAAAAAGCTGTATTCAAGGAGGGTGGGTTCCTGAGTGAACCAACTGCCGAAGGACTCCGCGTCACCCTAACCAGCACCCTTTCCATACTTCACTATGTCACGAAAACCTTGAGCTATAAGTACTTGATGACTTCTCACCTCTGTTAAAATGCGTTTAATTTTTTTTGTATTCTGAAGCAAATGTGTGGCTCGAATGATCACCCCAAACCGACACAGTTTTTGATCTCTGTGAATTGCCTCGGTTTTTACAGTTTGGCACAATCACCCTCCAGTGGAACCATACATTCTGGAGTTCTGAGCACCCTTCTCTGTCCGGGCATCTGTAATAGTTCAATAAAACTGCAGAATAAGTTGGATGAGCAGCTAGGTGCGGGGTGCCTCACTGAGGTTCATGAAATGGTTGTGAAGCACTCCCTTACTACACTGATCTCATTGGACGCAAAAGTGACTCCCGGATCACTCATTACGTCAGTGGCTATGTGGCCAGGAATATGGTGAAAAAGACGAAGTGCAACGAATGTAGCAGGTTTTTGCATCACTCAGAGAATTCTAGCTCGCTTCCGGCAGAATCATGCCTCACACGTTATATAGACAGAGGTGGCCTTCTGTACCTGTCCGAGTCCTTAAGAGACCTGGTCAAAGCTATGGAAGGTGCATTTACCTATTGCTTCAGTTTCACCCAGTTGAAAAGTGACAGCATAACAGACCTTATCTCTTGCCTGTCTGTGAAGAGGTTAAATATGGTCGGCTGTGAACACCACGAACTGGAAGTGACAAATCAGATAATTAGATTCTTTACACTGACCAGAGTGCATTTTCTCGTTGCTGGAGAAAATGTGTCCAGTCGAAAAAAACATGGAAAAAATGAAGTTCTTGAAGTGGAGACGTATGACTTGACTGTCATAATGTTAACTCAGTGAACAATGTTTTATTTTATGTTATTGCGCATTACTCACACTGGGTTGTTTTGTGATTTTACTATTGTCTTGTTCACATTGTTGACTACCTCCCATAAAAATTGTGATGTCACTGTCTTGCTGTGTTTCACACATGCATAAATCAATTTTTTCGCTAACTGGTTTGTGACTGTATTTATGCTTGCCAATCAAATCTCAATGTCAGATGTGTATGTGTTCCCAGTGTATCATCGTATATTTACTGTTCTTTTTAGTTGCCTTATTCACTTGCTTTAGCTGAGTTTCGTTTAACTTGCAGTTCTCTCCAACCTTAATGCATAAGTTGTCTTTATTTTTCATGTTATTTTTTTCTTTCGTGAAAATAAATGTCTTGCTTGTAAAATTAGACCTTGAATGTGCAAGTCATAAAAATAACGGTTGCCGATACCTTTACCTCCATTGAGATGTCACGGAAAACACTGCGGCATCAAAGTGAAAACTGCACGGACTTTGTTTTGATGTCAAGCTCAGGGCAAGTCGTTTGATTATCTCTTTTTTAAGCTTCGCAGCTGATATACTACGAGGTCAATTGAAAACACTAGTTTCCAGTGCCGATACATGCTTTAAAGCACACCGCCTGAGTTGGGACAGGTAGACATCGTTATTATCCGCAGGGTAGCGTGAATTATCTGCAACAAAAAACGCCTGATACGCGCGCGCGGTTGCGAGGAGGGGCATCTTGAAAGCGACCACAGCGCCGCCGCATCCGGATGAATTCTCGCTCGCTCTCCGGCGCGCCGATGCTGACACCTCTCCTCTCTAGCCATCATAGTAGTGCTTTGGCTTTTGTGTGCGATATAGTGACGTTGTTATCGGTCTCGCACACTGGTATATGTAGTTGGTGCTTTTTTTTCTATTGCGTGTCATCGTTGCAACTGCAATGGACGCCTCGCTGCCCATTTCCGGGGATTCTTGCTCTCGCGAGCTGCTTGCTGAGAGTGACGCCAATGATGGTGGAGAGACACAAAGAAACGTTGAAGTTCGTGGCGAAGTCGCGCCAACTTGCATCGAAAATTATGATGAAGGCGTTCCAGCCGTGCAACAGTGGGACAGGCGTTGGTCACCAAGTCAGGCACATTCATCATCCGAGGATTCGAGTTCTTACGAGTCTTCATCGAGCGACGAAGAAGCTGTCGGTGACGATTATCCCCCACTCTCGCCGTGCATCGCTGCCGTTGGCGTCGTCCCCGACAAGGCGTCCGGAGCGTTTCCGAAATATTCCGTCGGGGTGCAGGAGAGTATGATTCACCCGACTCTCAAGAACGAAACCATCCACGAGATGATGTTCCATTTCGTGCGCCACTTTATGACTTTACACGTGGCACGTGAGTACGACATTCATGGCCTCTACATTTGCCTCACATGTAGTTCGGCTCAGCGAACGCTTGTCCGAATTCGGGAGGCCATCACCCAGGATGAAGAGGGCCGCAAGGTGGCGCTTCACAACGCGACGTTCATGAAAGTCCTGGTCCAACTGTGCAACGTCGACAGCCTCGACTCCCCTGACGTTCCACGCATTTGTGCAGTAAGTTCGAAGGAGATTCGAACGTACTACCAAACGATCTCACGCTGCGAGGTCGCAAGTACCGCGACGCTGCTGGAAGACAATTCTAGCGATAAGTTGTGGAAACGCTTCTTCGGCGAGGCAGCGAACAAGATCAAAAAGAAGACCTACGTTGTCAAAGTGCGGGGAAACCTGCGTACCGATGGCGGCGGCGATGGTCTCGACGCTTTTCTTGAACGGGCAAACAAGCGTGGCCATCCCGGGGTTGACTCGAACGGCGATCATCCCACTGAGACCGACTCACTGATCATAGCCGATTGCTTGGATGCTCGGCACGTCATGGTGTACGACAGCTTGAAGGCTAAGAAAGATGTTCAGGCCCTGGACGTTTTGCTGGCCGAGATCCACCAGTTGTTGCTCAAGCGCAAACCCCGAGTAGAACCTCCCGACATTGGCGACGTCGTCGGTCTAGTTGTGGCCAGCGACTGCGTGCAGAGAGTGCTCGTCATCAAAGTGATCGAGGACGTAGCCGTAGTATGGTCCATCGATCATGGCCGCTTCCACGAAGTTGAGTGGTGCAACTTGATCAACGTCACGGAGTCTCTAAGGCAGTTGCCACCTGCAGTCTCCCTTGCCGTTATACAGGACGTGCAAGCCATGCCGTTCTTAAAGCTTCTGCGGGAGTGCGTAAGGGTGCTACGAGTTGTAACCCACCACGACAACGCCGAGAGAGCCTTTCACAAATTTATGGTGACCAAAGTGACGGCGACCGGAGTGCTCGACGTCCTCTGCGACCTTCTGCAATACCCCGACTACGTCACCAGGATTACTGCCATCAAATGCCTCTTAAAAATTTCCAGCCTGAAACGCGGTCGCCGAGCCGTTGTCAAGGCTGCCTGCGTTCCGAGTGCTCTCTTGTGTCTGGACTACCTTACGCGCAGTCATCTCGTCGATGAAAGCAGCAGCATAGTGATGGAAGAAATGCCAGCCTTGCTCAACCTCCTGCAGGTTATGTTTTTTAGCAACGAGCAGCTACGTCTCGAATGCGGCTATACGGATGTCCTTGCAATCGTCGTGAGAATCCACAAATGCCTGCATCCGACCAACGTCATTCGCCAAGACGTCGAGCGTAGCATCCGCGCCATCTTGGCTCTCCCACCTGCACGCCGAACTGCAGAGCAGCAGAAGCTGCGGAAGTGGCAGCGGGCACGACGACCATGGGGCTTCATCGGGCAGGAACTTAATGTGCCGCTTTCTTCGGCATGCACGGACGGCTTAGCTGCACCACCTGGCGGTCGCTTCTACATTCGCGGCATGTTGATGATGCCCTTTTGTTCGGACGGGATGCGCGAGTTTTGGCCCGTGAAATTTATGAAGAAGGTATCGGCACGCGCCCTGTCCAGCATGGCTTGCTCGTTCCTGAACACGTGGAATCCGTGCTCCATATACTTTGGCATCAATCGGGATGGAGTAGTGCTCGGCGTCATTTTGACTCGGAAGGAGCGGGACGCCCTGCGGTGTGGCCTCGACTTAGCTTTTACCACGCTGCGGCCACTACTGCCTTACAGTAGCTACGGTGTCAAGTTCGTGCCAGTGTTGCGTCGCGGAACAAACAAGCCTGAAGAGGCACATCTTTTTGTGGTCCAGGTGTGGATGTGCGGAGTGTGCGGCATCATGTACACAACTTCGGAACAACGCTGCTTCCTCCGAGAAGGCGACAAGTCGTACCAGGCTGGCACGTTTCATGTCCGAGAGAGGATAGCGTGCATTGCAGAAGAGTACTACCTGCAGGCGGAGAAGAAAGGTAGCCTGAAGAACGGAGCTTCGCCGGCTGGGAGCAATGTGCCCCTGGAGGACATCATGGTCTGGCAGTCTGGGTAGACAGGATTTGCATAACATTACTTTCGAGGCTAACGTCTGGGTCAACGACTGTGAGTTTGGGACCACCGCAGTTATCTTGTACTCTCTAGATTTTTGTTTGACATTTGTTCTGGCAATTATGGTTTCAATATCCAAGTATATGGCCATGAGTTCTCAGCCTTTGCAACTATCTCGTTCATGATTTTATTTGTCAAAAGCAGATGAAGTTTACAAGTTAGTGATGCCATAGCGGTAAACTACAGTATAATTTTCACTGATAAGGTCCGTCTTTCTTTTTTAATACCTAGTAAACAGCTGTTCTTGCACCGGTACGTCTTTACAGGAATGTTTTATGCAATATCTTTCCCTACGAGGTGAATTTTGTGCTTACAAAAAAGACGAATAAAGACTTTTGCCATGATCACACATTCGTGGAGGAACAGTCACATTCAACTTGAGGGTAGACTTGATAAGCTCAACATGACACAACTAAAACAAACGTTAAAAACAGGCAGCGATACCTCAAAGGTTTCACGCCAGGCCACTCATACATGGCACATTTTCGTAGTATATCGACTGGGCCTCCATAGGCAAATGTGCACTGGCACTGAAGTGTTTTGTCAGTAAGCAAGAGAACCAAGTTTTCACAATTTTAGTGCTGACCAGGAACTGTCCAAATGCAACAAAAATCTTTTCAGTGATGGCTGATCTGCTAATGGTGCTGGAATCTCAAAATCTAATTGAAGTTACCAGCTTGAATGCTTGTCTTCATTTTTTCTAATTGAACGATTTGAACAGTATCAGCGGGAATAAAGTTTTTTAATGGTACTTTAATCACGAATCTTGACTGATTTGGAATTTTTACAGCAGTGCTGTATATGACCAGCTTCTGGCAGATAGCATCCACTGACAAAGCTCCTCTAGAACAATTCTCGGCACCCTTTGGCATAGGAGTACCTCTCACCACCTTTAATGCCTCTGTCACAAGTTTTGCAATTCTTGGTGGTGGTTATTTTCACCAGTCATTCTGCCCCTTCATATCATGACGTAGAAATTGTGCTGGCGCTTTGTCAGCAGTTCTGTTTCCAACTTTCTATGGGACGAATATATGTTGTCTGCTCCTTGAAGGGAAAACAGTCGGAAATGAAGAGGTGTGAATTGGCGCGAAAACAATATAAAGCCACTGCCGCAGAACTTGCAGTAGAACCCTCCAGCTTCCATCCTTACAGTAATGAAAGGGCATCGATATTTCTTTAAAGTATCTCTTTAGATGAAGAAGATTATGGCATACTTAACCATGCCACAATTGCTCCACCAATGCGACAGATGAATGAATCCCTGCAAGTGGTAAGACTCAATAATCATGACAACAGTTACAAACTCAAAGCCAATTTGTAAAAGTAGCAGTTCGTATCTGATATCATTCTGCCCCATCAATCACCTAAGCATGGCCGAAAGGCCCGTGGTGCGGAGACCACTTGAGTACTAAAAACCTTACCAAACTACCTAACATTCGCTAGCATTCGGTCATGGTCAGTGCTGAGACATACGCGGCTTCAAAGCCAGGACAACACTGCCACTATTTCTTGATACATTATTCGTAATCTATAGGTCCCTGAATTGGTTCGCCCGGCCAGTGCGCACAATCGATAAATGAACGTCAGGCACATGGTGTGAACGTAGCTACTACACTTACAAGAATTATTACTTGCTGTGTGCTTCGCATGACACCGCTTCATAAAACTCCCGTGATCTGCCGAATCTTCACGTCGATTTTGCTGAAGTCTCCCATTGTTTTTCGTATACAGCAGGGTTCAAACTGTCATTACACAGCCAAAGTAGAATGAAAAAACAATGTGCGAGCTTGCCTATAAGGTTTCTCTAACAAACTCTTTACTGTGCCTTTCATCCAATGACAAATATAAGTCAGCTAATTGTCTCCTTCCCCTTCTACAAGGCTTTCCTTTTACAGCGAAAGTTGTCACGAGATCACTTTTCAGGTCACGCGCAGTTGCATTTATCTGCTGCTGCTGTCCCTAACCACGTCGTGCGAAATTAGAAGAAAAACCTTGCCTTAGGCAGGCATGACCTAGCACCAATGGCACAGTGGGGCTTAATTCCGGGTCCACTGGTTGCCAGCCGAGTATTCTACCACTGAGCTACACCAGTGCTTCTGACTTATTGTTGAACTTGCCTTAGGCAGGCTTCATGTCGGGAAAGCAATCGCCTTAATACGACTTATAAAGCGTTTTAAAACAGTGTAAGAACAACCAGTCGTCGCACAATGCGATTAGCATAACGAGTGGGCCGTCCAATGCTCCAACCCATTACAAAAGCTTGTTCTTGTTTCTCTAATAACTGTGGTGCATACCCACTACAGCCATAATTCCTCATCGTCGTCAGCCACTGCATGGACAATTGGCACAAAATTCCTTGCAAGTGTTTAGCCGTTATCACGTTTCTAAGAAGAATGACGAAAAATAGTATAGCGAATGCCGGCCTGCTGCCGAAAAGTTTATTATTAATGCAGTGGGTACCAAGCAAGTGTAGTTACCGGATGAGTGTTTTGAAAAGGCTCTGAAAGGCCACTCTTCTAGCTTTCGCTGTGACTGTGCTGCGCCTACCGCGCAGGCCTGGTGTTTTTTTACCGACAGTTACCTCATTCTGTTTGATGCACCGAATTCGGTGCGCCAGCCCTTCTGTTACAGAATCTTACACTGCAGTGACCACAGATGACAACCGTGGGAATGAGGGCATATTTCATAGAGTCGATGCTGTGAAGTATGTTGCAAGGCTTCTATTTCACAGCCGTTAACAAAAGCACCTGAGATAGCAGTACTACGCTCAAACCTCATTATAACAATAAAACTTGCGTTGGCTCTAGTTTGTACAGTTGGTCTCTTTTTTTTTCTCATTATAATGAAGTTGCATTCTAGATTAAATTAAGCTTGTTATAACTGAAAATTCATTATAGAGCTTTATTCTTGACACTATACATTTTGCAAGACAACTTTTGCATTAACTTCATTTTAATTGATATTTCATTACAATCATTACATTCAAGTTTGTTATATATGAGGGTATATAAAAAATGCAGTCTTTGAGCAGCAGTCAATTTAATACATCTGCGCATCAAACTTGTGTATGTGTGTGCTGTGGAATCGGCTTTCGATGCTCCATATGGCAACGGTTTGTACCCACCACGGGAATATCGACCAACAAGCAGGCTGTCTGAGCATCTTTACACGCAAGCATAAATTCCCCATTCTGCGAAGGCTGCGAGTGCATAAAGGGTGCATGGAAGACATGCACCATTTAGAACATACATCTGAGCTAGCCGATTAGGCTTCTTCAGATAATGAGTAAACCATGCAAGCATGGATGCAAGAGATGATCGGAATTCCTAGGTGGGCTAGTTTGTATAGATTCATTATGACAACTCAGCAGCGCAAACAAATTGGGCTATTTAACAGTAGAATAAAACTGCACTGTTCCGCTCTTTGTGCGATTTATGCTGCCAAGTTGTCGTAATGCTACAGAAGAGAACACAAATGCCCGTTATCGACTGAAAAGCCACACCACAGAGAAAAAGAGAAAATTTATTGACCATGCAAAGGTGTGGTAGCACCACCAGTTAATCCAGTGGACAAGGCAGATAACTGTACGGGCATATCGCATCTTGTTCTCTTCATGTCTGTATTTGCACGCCTTACCCATCTTCGATGATGAAGTAGGTGTCGGTCTTGTCCGACAATCTAGGGCCTGGGCACCTAGCAAGTCTGTTCACTCCTAAGTCCTCACTGATCTAGGTGTCGCGAAAAAACTCGAAGAACGTGCTGTTGAATAACAGCAACACTCGCAATCAAAACGTTTCTAAAACATTCCATGTGCATTGTATAAAAGGGGCTCAGAACCATTGAATTTGCACATAATCCACATTAACTACACTAAAGAGACTACACTAAAGCCTATTTATGTAAGCGTTTATTTACTACAGTGCTGTCATTCCTTCTTGTTCAGCGACAGAGAATGTTACTAGTGTCTGACAATGTTGTAGTGCTTAAAGACTGACTTTGTCACAAACACTTCCTACAATGCCCATTGACAGCAAACACCTACACCATGCCTCAAGAAGCTGAACAGCAAATATCGCTGCAGCCAGGATTCTAGCTACTAATATTTCCATAAAATATACGTAAAATTATTACTTGTTCAGCTACCATAGATTAAAAGTTTGGAACATGTCACAAAAAGTATGAGAGGGTAACATCGAATCGACACATCCTCCTCAAAGTGCACAATGCAATCTGCACCGATCTCGTCTGATTTTCAGACGGTAGAGAAAGGGAAATTGTAGTCATAGAACAGTGAACGTACCGTATTAGTCTCACTGACTTGACAAGAAACTCAGCCCTTCATTTTGTGTAGCGTGCCAAGATGTGCCTTTATGTAGAATTTCGCGCTATTCCTATTTTGTAATGCATTTATAGCTCTCAACATTTGTTTTGTGGCTCCAAATGGTAACCAGCAGAATATATCCTTTGGTGACTGGAAAGAGAAAGTGCTGGGTAACTGAAGAGAAATTTCGTCTTGCTAGGGCGTGGACTAAGCGCAATGGATTTAGACGCACATCTTCTTGCTTCTTACGAGTCCGATTGCAAGTAGCCAGTGTGTTGTAGAGTTCAAGGGCTGCTAAGGTAAAAAATATTCAAATGCAGAAATACTGCAGATCTACACTGCATTGACATTGAACTCGCAGTATACTTTTCCAAAACAGGGTAGAAAAAAATCCTCTTGCCTTTCATATCCATATTGAAATACAGCCCCCTGGCTAGAATCGAATGCTTAGCCTCAAGCTTCAGAACTCAACATTTTCGCCACTAAGCCGCCACGGTAGCTGTCACTCGATGTTGAGCATTGGCCCCTCAATCGTACTAGATGAAAAACTGAGCATAGTTTGCTGCTAAATAAATGAAAATCTCAACACAAACCTAAATAAGAGACTTTACAACCGTCCAGGGGCAGTAATAGGCCACATTATTGATTGATATGTGGAATTTAACATCCAAAAACTATCATAGTTTATCAGAGATGCTGTAGTGGAGGGCTCCAGAAATTTCGACCACCTGAGGTTCCTTAACGTCCACACGAATTTGAACACATAGGCCTAATAAGCCACTTGAGGGTACTTCTTTTGTAAAATTTTTCTTCACACTGCAGATTTGTAATGCTTAAATTACTGTAAGCATAAAGCAAATGCATTTTTTGCACGACAATGACAGCTACATGCAACACCATTTCATGTACCGTATGAAACTAAAATTGAAAACAAACTTAAAGGGAAACAAAGATTCTGCCTTGCATGAATAGAAACAAATACAAAATATAACAAATGTTTTTTTACTATAAAACAGGACTCAAATGCAAGAAAGAAAGAAAGGTTTGCAGCTCGCACGGCCATCACCGAAAGTTGCGAATCCGAGCATTGCGCAATATTGGTGAACCAACGCCGCTGCATCATCTTTAATGCAAATGAGCTTGTCAAAGTGTCAGCACTACCAGCACAGTTTTTAATTTGTCGCACTCAGATGCAGGTAATTCAGTACTTACTACACTTTTCATCAGTCAAAATCAGCAACTGTGGAGTGGTTACCACGCGGTAGACCTACATGCGTGTATTTACAGAAATCAACAAGCACCTTCTAGGCAGGAGGTCCGATTTAATCACACTACAGTACGTAAAATAAAGTGCTGTAGAACGTACGTGTTCCTTCTGATGTGTAGTTGAACTATGCAATATTTTTACGTTATCTGCACATATTTATGCGTCTGATTACCTACAGTGCCTAGTGGAAAAGGAGGGTGGTAGGGGAAGAAGAACATACACTTGATAAATGCAAAGAGAATAAAAGCGATCTAATTGATTGACAAGGGCACCGTAGAAATTATGCGGACAGGTTCTTACAAACAACAGACATGTAGCCTGTTTGGGCTGAAGGATTCATACATATACATATTTTGAAAAAAATTTATGCTGGTTCCCGAATGAGACGACGTCTGATATAAAACTTTTTAAAACAAACATGCGATCCCTTAGCATCAAAACATCAGTGTGCTGAGACAGCAGTGTAAGTCAGAGTTTACGCAAATTTTGCAAAGACGTGCTACAAAAAGCTCATCTATACATGGCAATACATTTCTCAAGCAGATCCCTGCTAAGAGTGAACTTAGCAAGCATGACCACAAAAAGGCACGTGCACACATACACACACACACTTATATATATAGAAAGAGAGAGGAAGGAAGGTATTTAACACACAACAAATGTTCTAGCACCATTCGTCTGGGACGTTTTCAGATGAAGATGTTTTTTTTTTTTTCACTCTCACGTCTTGGTCTCACTACCAAGACGTGAGAGTGAATGATGCTAGAACGTTCACTGTGCCCCCCCCCATATATATATATATATATATATATATATATATATATATATATATATATGGGGGCTAATAAACAGAAAAGAAAAAGGAAGGGGTAGGTCAACAAAAGACAACATGAAAGAGACGTGCACATTAATAGCATTATTTTGAGGCAACATTCCACAGCAGCAGAATGACTACAGGAACAACTGAATGCCCATTAAACCTGAGAAAAGAAAAAAAAAGCGTGACACAAGTAGCGGTGTCTTTCTGAATTTCTATTATATTACTAGGTTGCCATGACGTCAAAAATATTTAGACGACAATCTTGGCCATTAATAAGTATAAGGGTAAAATGCTGTGGCATGTTTAGAAAATAGTTGCCTTACTATTTGAAAAGCACTCGATTTGGTGTCATCCCTATTGAACTTAATTGTATTCGACATGGTTCAAAAATTGACTATTCCTGCACTATTGGGAGTGATCAAGGAAGAACATGTCAAAAGATAAGGGCTGGTGCGCTACTATGTTGGTTAACCATAACGATTCCAGCTGTACTCACTGCGTTAAAACACTATGCGTAGATTCACTAACTCCGTGCTACATACTCGCACTGGGTTTTTGGTACAATGGCTGGATACAGCTTCACAGAGGAAAGTTGCGCATCACGCTGCCATGATCATGGCAAGTGAATAAACTTCAACATCGCCGCTCGCTGTTTTCGTAAACCCTAAATATTCTGTGACATTTTGCTCGATTGATTGTGCGATGCTCAAGACTCATCAGCCATGAGTATGCGTGCGAATACACAAAACATTTGGGATCTCTTCATTGTGCTATCCCACGTGATGTGGTATTACAAGGACACAATGAAGGTGTAGTATTAGCGTGAGCTTTTGAAGCTGATCTTAGTGCATCATACAAATCTCCTGTATCAAAAGAGGCCCTTAGCAGGTGTGATGCTCAGAAGATGCTGATAATTTATTTTGACATTAAGGTCCGTTCAATAAATTTTTTCATCTACAATAAAGCTTCTACGGTTTAAGTCAATTCTCGCATGATACATCTATTGACATTGACACTAGCATAGGGTCAATTCTGGCGACTTCACACAACAGCATGGCTAGCTGTGTTGATGTTGGGTACCAAAACATGCGAGATGGCCACTTCAACTTCATCTATGGAGCCACAGAGCAGAGTGGTCATGTAAATGCGACAATATATTTATGCCATGACGTCAGGGTGCAGTAGGAACCGAAAGTAGTTTTTAAAAGCATGCAATTTATTTTTCAGGATACACTCCTGCTTGCCGTTCATTGACGAGGCTCAAAAGCTTGGCTTTTCGTTCGATGCAAAAAAATAGGAACTGAAAATTTCCGTGTGAATATCTGTATGAAAATGGAAAAAAACTAATGTACCAGCTCGGACCAATTCAGGCTACCGTTACAAGAGTTCTCACGAAAACCTGCTGGCCATAACAGTGCTACGAATGAGGAATCAGCCTATCATGCCGAATCTTTTAAGAAATAACGTCTCATGTATGCATGCAGGACGTGCGGCCTCAATGAAAAAATGTCCTGCGATTTCATCACGCTGATTCCATCAGCATGATGGTATCGGAGATCGTTAGGCGTAATCTCAACTACAAAAAACTCTCTCCAATAGATGTCTTTCTCAAAAAGTACCAGCAACTGAAAACAAGACGAGGCCACCACAGCCTGCAATCTTTCACTAGACTTCCAAATCCTACTGTAACCTGCATGTGTGGAGATTACATGACTCATACATCCATCACCACTATGGTGCTCTCATGGTATATTACTTCCCAATTGTTATGCCAACCCTACTTCAATTCCTTTTATCCAAAACATTGTTTAACAAGAGCTACAAAACCCGAAATTGATGCCGGGTGCACTATTGCACATCTCATGCTTGATGAACACCTTTCTAGTATGTTGACTCCACATAAGAGTTATTGCAACATTATGCCTTTGCCACACGAATTAGGATAGACTATTTGTGAATTAATGAAATCCAGATTATTTAATATAAACGTTCTAGACAACCAACTGAAATCAAGTGGATCTCTTAGAATAAATTATACTCTACTTAGGAGTGATTGTTTCGAATCGCAACATAAAGAATTATCTAATAATTGCAGTGTGTCATTCTGCATTTTTTAAATGAATTCAGTTATCTCCTGGTTACATTCCTAAAAATGCAAAAATATTTCACTATTTTTGACAAAATTTCTCACTTCCAATATAGATTTAAACATGGTACTGCTTTCATTGAGTGCTTGCGAAGCAAAATATTTCACTTAGAAAGAAACTTCACCAACAATGATGTTTAATTTATAATTAGCTCAGCGTTCATTGGCCATCTTCCTTACTGATACAGCACAGAAATCACAAAGGTACGTCACATTTCCAAATCGGGACGCCATGTCACAAATGGTTATGGAAGCCCATCAAATGAGTGGAGAAGTGCAGACAACAATTCAATGTGGTTCATCTGACCCCAAGTTGGGCACATCACCTTGTCACGTAACCTGGCCGTTTACCCTGACCGTACAGACCGTATCCAGTGATTTGACCTGGGCCAACCATATTTCACCTTCTCTCGAGTCTTGCACATCTATCATTGAGCTTGGAACATGCAGTATGCCATACAAGCCTTGCTCGATAAGGATGCATAGACACTAGTTTTGCTTGCCTAAAACACCTCCCACCATGTCGTTTGCCACAGCCTAATGGTGCTTTCTGCACTAGTTCGGAGAACTAGAAAATGCAGTCCCTGATGTGGTGGAGCTGAAATAAATACCAATACACAAATCCATTTTTGCTATGCCCACCAAAAAAAGTGACGGATCTCTAGTTGTAAACATCAATTTTACTAGTATATGTCAATTACACCAGTATACTTAGAACATGCCAGAGGTACGTGTAAGTGAAGATGCTGGCATATCTGTTTCGAGTCCATCTCAACAGCTCAGTATATGTATATTAGCCCTTTCAGATGCGACCTACAAAGAATTTCCTCGTAAGTGTATCAAATTTACAAGACATTATTTCACAGCACCCACTATCCTATTCCAAGACACATAAATCAATTTATTCTGGCATTATTTTTATAATCACAGAACAGATTGATTTACATATTTTACAGTAATTTACCTTAGGCTCTTAGTGAACGTCGATTTATCATGAAACTATGAAAGAAAAAGACTTGTTCGAGGGGGCTCATATCTTATTTGTTAGGCACAACTAGTGACATTAACAGTCAAGAAAAACACAGGTGACATTACTTATTGTATATTAACTAGTATAATAATTATACCATAAGTTTATAAAAACTGCGAAGGAAAAAAAACTTTTTCCATCGATGGGATATTAACCCTCGACTTTGAAATATCCTGAAGTCTTTCATGCATTTTTTTTCTCTTCTTTTTACATAAACATGACGGAATCTCAAGCTTGAAGCATAGTGCAATTGTATTTCCAGTAATGTTCATTTGAAGCAAAGAAAAAGTTCTCTCTGAGAATTTAAGCACCAATACGCCTTGCTCTTTCGTAGGCACTAGTTGGCACAACTAGTGAAAACAAGTCGCACGCTCAAACTCGTTCGAAGGGCATCAAAGGGTTCGCATTGAGTCCCAGCCTATTATCCTCATGCTATCAGTGCCACAAGTTTTCGGAGTCGCAGACAGCGGCGCATAGACAGGGTCCAGTAAGCATACTGCGAGCGCAGGTCTGGTCAGCCACGCTGTTTTTGTGCTCTTCACTGCAGTGAGTCACTGCCCACACAACATCATCCTCGGGCTGTAGATTGTAACAAATGATACCGCTTTTACCGAGCGCTCTGTTGGCGTCTTTCATCAAAAATTCTTGCTGTAGTTGACACCCGAGGTCATATTTGACTATTTGAGGTTCGTTAATGTGAACATCCATATAAGCACATGGGTGCTTTTGCCTTTCACTCTCGTCAAAATTCAGCTAATCTTACTAGGAGTGAGAACAACGTCCACGCACTTCGATACAATTTTTGCCTCATTTGCTTGGGAAATGAAGTTTACTTAGTGGTTTGCCGCTGTTAGCATGTCATTCTGCCTCTATGACATTTACTAGGTACCTGTTACCTTCTTGCATACTAATTTAATAAATCTGCATAATGAAGACGGGGGGGGGGGGGGGGTTGCACAACATAGGGGCAAGAAGCACAGCCAATGCATGCACAAGGTAGCCGCTTGACTGAGAATACCACGCTCTTCCTGCAGGCACTGCTTATCCACAGCCACTGGTAGAGATCGCTTAATGAAGGTCGTCTCAATTGGTGGAGCTTGTGCCTCCAACGAACGTTGCATCTTTTCTTCTTGATACTATGTCGGGGCCCTCCCCACAAGCTCCTAGCCATATCATTGCATACAACACTGCACACTTCTGGATTGCTTTAAAAAAATCTGCCAAATTAGGAGGACCTCTTGTGTGGTCCAGCTAACTTAACCCATTAACAAGGTGTCAACGAATTGAATTTATCAGAATTACCTGAATTTTTCAGGTTTTCCATAAGGCTACCAAGCATATTCATCGACAGGTAAATCTGCTTTAAAATCTGACCACGTACTAGAAACGGGCCCTGAAGTGGTAAAATAGACAGGGTGCTTGAATAAACTAAGTGCAGAACAGATAGTGAACAAAAGTGTTTATGTTGGTTTCTCAATGCAAGGTTAGTGTGATTAAAGCTTAGTTGAGAGCGTACCTCTTTCCTCTCAACTTCGTTCTTAAAATTTTTGTACACAGCACTATACCCAAAAAACCTGGTGAACAGAGTACATCTGCCGTTAATCCATCACTGAATAAACTTGCACCACTCAGGTGAGCCTCTGGCCAAATCAAAATGCCTTCAAGTCGAGCCAAGGTAATAGCCAAGACGAACAAACCGAAATTTATCAGTAATAACCTCATGCTTGGGGCATTGATACATTGTATAATCTGTAGATGTCACAGTTAAGCACTGTACTTTTTGGTTACTCTTCAGCTTACCTGTTTATAATATAGATGGAAAAAAATGAGTGACTGTTTAAGCTTTGATTAAAGAAAAATACAGTTTCCATGACAGTCCCACAGACTGTCGTTTCCAGGGCCCACCCAGTTTTCTTTAATAATTATATGACTAATTCCCCAACTTTTTCAGGCATGTCCAATTTCTCCGACAACTTCAGGTTTTTCAGGTGGGTAGACGCCCTTTGACTCAATGATTTCATCAAGCCCATTACGTTAGCTCCTAATTTGTGCCATCGTGGAAGCGATATGATGTGCAGATTATCACCTGGAACCATATTTCGACCCCTTGTGTCCACGTTCTAGACTGCCAGTATGCTTACAGCACTTCTCACCACAGTGAAGATAAAGCAGAGAACAACAAAGGCCTACCAGAGTCGCCAGTTCAGGGTGTCAGATCACATTGGGCCATATCTGACAACGGGCGCTGCATTCTTTAATACTGTTAATTGATTTGGATACACAGATACACAAGGACACAGAGGAAAGAGGGAGAAAGCAAGCTGGCAACTGCCACCTAGAGGGGCACAACGCGTGCTTACTCTTTTGGGAGGAGGGAAGAGGTAGGTAGGAGGAAAGAAAAGGAAAATAAAAGGGAAGTAGCCCACCTTTCTTATGCAGCAGGCTTTGCCACTTAAAGAATACCAATTCCTAGGAATTTATTGTACAACCATGGACAATCACTATACCTCTTGCCGAGAGATTGTGTTCTTTGACGCGACCGGCTCATGGAGCCCAACCAGATTTTATGGGCCAAACAGACCTGGCCGTCCATTTGTAGTTTTTTGTAAATGTGTGTTCTAAACTGCATTTAACAGGCCCCTAAACCAGTTCCCAGAAGTCAAAATTTAGTTGTGGTATTGCAGTTATGCACAAGTCTACAAAGAACATGTATCTGTGAGAATTTTTCTGAACGGTGGCTCAATAGCCGAGCTACATGCATTTCGTGATCCTTAAGTGGCCCCTCGCTCGCTCTGCTCTTTCCTTAGCTCAACTCGGCCCATTGGCTCATCTCTTCTCCTGACCGAGTGTCGAGCACATGTACCTGTGACAGACAAACAGGTTCTTTGTGTGTATAACGAACCGGTGAGAATGTCGAGGTTATGGTGAATACCGAGGATCACCAAAAGGCTCAGAGAGGAAAAGGAGTGTTGATTTACATTTTTTTCAGAGCAACAAAACAATTCCTTTACCAAATAGATTGGTTGCATTTGGTCAACATTTACAAATGATAGCCTCATAAAGGAGACTGATGTGCTCATGAAAAGTTATGCTCTATCACGTAATAAATTCGTCGAGAGCTATTCAGGTTACAAGAAAAAAGTTATAGACGCAAAACAGAGATGCCTCTACTTTGTACCAACTTAAGTTTCATGTTGGTACCAAGCAGGGGCAGCATTGAGATATTAGTATTTGCCCCCTCCCTTCTCCTGTGGCCCTCACAGACCACAGGTGGAGGGAAGGGGTAGCCCTGTGGCCCCGTCTCCAATGCAGCAAAACGTGCGTGAAACATCAAAGTACTGTGGTGAAGCGTACTGATATCATGTCGCCTCATTGAAAGTTGGAAGCTTCTGAACTTTCCGACTAACTCACTATGCCTTACTGTTTATTTAACGAATGGGCAGAGCACAACATAATCACTGGAGTACAGAGGATAAAGAATTGCTGGAGTGGAAATTGCTCCTCATAAGCGATGTCACAGCCCCCAGAATCTTGATTGGACCATGCTGGGAAGAGCCAGCACGTAATCAGCTTCAATCAAGACAAACGTGTCGTACTGTGAAGCTACATGGGTGCTGTTGTGAACTGTGAATGCAAATCATGAATACACAAGTGTACAGATGAACCCCTTCAGGTTACATTGCTTGCTGGAGCTGCACAAGTCATGTTATTTCCACTGATATGAGTACACTTCACGTGAGACCTCTAGCACCGGTCTTCAATCTCATCTTCTGTTTTCAGAGCAGATGCTATATTTCGATTGATATAGTTTCTGGAAGCGCAGCAACCTTTATATCTTTGTAACTTTTAGTTTTTTTTAACGTCATAACTTTTCATTCCGCAGGCCATGGCCACCAAGGAGGTGTACAAAGAATCGCTGGAATGGAAATTGCACCCCAAGAGTGATGACGTGGTCTCCAAAATATTGGGAGGAGGGCGAGCCACAGTCATTCAGCAAAGAAAAAGAAGCATTTTCCTCGCATGCCCTACGAGTTTGGTATGGCAAAATTGTATGGACAGCATAGGCATATCAGCTGGTGGGGCAAGGGGGGTGCAAGCCCCCCCCACCGAGAAAAGCTGGGGGGATGAGCCCCCTCCACTTTTGACAGTGGTCACTGTCAGCTGCACGCTGGGGAAACCAAGAACTAAGGCGAAGTTTTCCTTTACCACAGTAATCACTCTATATTATTACATGAAAATGTTACCAAGGAATGTTTTAATACAGCGAAATTTTTCCTAAATTTCGGCTGTGACGATTGTCCTTGAATGTTCCTTGCCGTGCGGGCTGCTTATGCGACTCTTTCGTGCCTTGTACTGTAGCATTGCAAAGTAGAAGGCGCGAAAGCGTCTTGTACTTGCTTGGTTATAGATTGGAACGAACAATCGTTTTATGGATCGGTCAGAGCGTTTGCTGCTTCGTGAAAATGGTTTCTTTTCATCAAAAATGAATACCGTTTTCGCTGCTTTATCGAAGCTGCTCTGGCCCGATGATTGTGACGAATCTTTTTGAATGCTTTAGCTCTGCCGTACTAGAAGCACCACAAAAAGACTTGTGTTTTAGTCTCTGATAAATCTGATCACCCTTGCTTACGGCAACTACGAGCGATGGCAGAAGTTTGCAAAGTGGTGAAGAGTGAGGCATTAGACTCGAGTACAGTGGGAAGCTCAGAGTCTTAGCTTACCCCAAAGCATGACCCACGGGACCAGGGAGAAGGTGAAAGACCGTGGTTGTTCGCATGATGAAGGCCTAATTAGGAGTTGAGCTAGTTAGCTTTCATTCATCTTTGTCTTTTCCAGCTCAAAATACTACTCTGACAGATGAGAAGCACATATGCGCAGCACTGCTTAATTCTCCCTCTCTCTCAGCAAAGATTGCCTCACAGAGATGTACACGCACACGTACACTCTAAAAAGTTTTCCGGAGTAACTGCGCATTTACCACAAAAAGGGCTCTTTGTTCTCCTCCAAAAGACGAAATGTGTGCAAAAGATTGCACAAGACACCGCGAGGAGAAGCACTTTTCTCCTTGAGGAGTAAAGCCCCCGTTCTTTGCAGTAACTGCAGGAATGTCTGCGCCAATGCGTACACAAGCCTGTCTCATTTCAAACGGTTGTGTAGCTTGGTGTGGTGTAGTAGTTAGTGTACATGCATGCTGACTGAATGATCGTGAGTTAATTGATTGATATGTGAGGTTTAACGTCTCAAATCCACCATATAATTACGAGAAACGTCGTAGTTGAAGGCTCCGGAAATTTCGACCACCTGGGGTGCTTAAACCTACACCAAAACCTGAGCACACGGGCCTACAGCAGTTTTGCCTCCATCGAAAACCTTCATCAAAAAAGGTATATATATATCGCCTGAGCAGTGAGGTAGGTTGTTTGCCCCCACCGAAAAAGCTGGTACGCTACTGACGGACAGAAGTGCTTGCCTGTGCGTTACCAGCTTTCTCTTACGAAGCTTCAAAATCGTGGCAAGCTTTACTGAAGATCAAGTCGGGAAACACAAAAAAATTTATACTAACAGAGCAATACCATTTTATCTTTAAGCAGACACCACCAGAAAAAGAGCACATATGAGAGATTACTATGGTCGAAGGCTGGCTTCACTTATACTGCTAAGGCTTTGTGAGGGCTTCTGGCCCAGAATTTTTTCTCGTTTAGGCCTCCTTGGCAGCCACTATGCATTTTTGTGATACCAGTCTTGCATGGTCTCCTTTAATAGCTATGACAATCATGATCGTCTAATATGCACAAGCTGCAGAATGAAGCCAATCACCAGTTCAGAAATTTAATTCCAGTCAATCAGTAGGGCACTTGTGATGCCGGTATAAGGTTTGGTAAAGCAATAGACATACCGACTGCAGCACAACCTCAACAAAGATACAGCTATCACTCGTGAAACATTCGACAAGGTAGCATGTCAAACATAGACCACTACAAATTTAGACTTCAATCAAAGTGGCACCAATATAGGAGGGCTCGAAGAAGCAAAATGGAGCACTCCTTTCGCAGTGCGCAAAACCTTGCCTGCAAGTGGCTCGTCCAACGGGTTTCCTTGTCTTCAAAAAAGCAAACAACATCTATGTACTGCTGAGCAGCCAACAGAAGCATGGCCTCCAAGTGCTTTCTTGATACAAAAGCTATGGTTACGAGCGTCAAGTGGCCTCTAAGATTTCATCACATTTGCTCAGAGATGTAATAAACACCTGAAGGTGCGTTATTAAAGCTCCTACAAAATGCCTGCATCTTAAAATCGCAGAAATGCTGTTGGCAAATATAAACATCTGCATAAAAACCCAGGTTTGCATCTGTAATCGTTTTTTTTTATCTAGATGATGCAAGGGGCTTTGAAAAGGATTTGCACCAATCGTCAGCATTATCACAAATATGTAGATCTTGTTTTCCCAAGTAACTAGAGCCAACGCCTCCTCTAGAAAAAATGCCAGTCGCGCGAGCCAAAAACCTCCTGCCCTCTGGTTTTTCTCTTTTCTCGTTTCTAGTGGAGACGGTAGGTGGCATTCCTAGCAGTGGCTGCTTGCAACACACATGTGCACAGGCACTTGTGCGTGCACATGTGTGTTGGCTGACACAGACACAGTTGCACTTGTTCATGTAGACCCCCAATGCTTGTCTTTTTACATACTACACTCTTTTAGCATTAAGAAAACTCGCCTTTTTGTTTTTCCAAAGCAATGTTAAAAGTGGCAAATTATGATCCTCACAAACTATTTGCAAAGCTGGTTTTGTAAAAAACCTGATTCTACATTTCTGGATATTGACCAGATAATATACATCTGAATTTTACATTCACTTGTATGCTGCGCACAGGCTGGTTAAAAACAAGCCTAAGAAAAATTAAGGCTCATTCTTACCCGGAACTTGAAGAGGTTACACGAGCGCTTGTGACTGGCAATTAAAAAGCAACCAATGTTCACACCGGCAGCGAGACTTGCCCTTAGCTGCGCCGAAAAGCCTCACAATTGCAATACCGTTCAAGTCTCCTCGCTCCGCAATCAGCAGATGTACCATTTCTGCGCATGAATATTATAGCATTGGGACTCGACTAAAGCACATGCATTTTGACAAAACTGTCCATTTGTGGCCAACTTGGTCATGAAACCAAAGCGAGTCGCTAGTGTGTATGAGACCCTGAAACAGTTCTCGATGTTTTGTGAGCGTTTAGAGCATTATCAAACCATTCGCGCCACAAGTTCAGCCACACGCCATGTACCGAGGCCACTACGGACTATTATATCATACCCTCCTTCTCACCAATGTCGTGCTTCTTCAATTCGCGAGACATGCTGATCATCGCAGAGCTCTTATGAGTGTACTTGACGACTTGTGCTTCGCCCAGTTGTAGCCTTACAGAATGCACGCAACCTGATGACATGCAATTTCATAAACCGTAGCCCAGTCCGGCACCTGGCAGCACGGATGCTGTCTGGCAACAGAGACAAAGATCGCAAAGTGATTGGTATCTGCTTCGACAGGTGCCGTCACCACACCAGCCGATCACACTTCTACTCCACAGCCACCCAGATCAGAAGCCTGGATGACGTTGTGCTACCAGAGGATGTCGTACTGTGAATGGGTCGTTGAAAACATGTTTGGCTGAGCTGGAGTGATCTGCAGCGATTAGCAGCTTCAGAGAGTAGTAATAACTAACACAGTTTAAGCATAGAGCTTGAATCAGTCTGTAAACGACCCTTATCGAAACCGTTTCAGGATGCCTTTAATAATAGACCGAGAAAGTTTTTATGAACAAGAAATGACGCTTCATCCTGGCCCAGCATAAGTGGATGTGCAGTGAAGCTGTTGAAAGAAACTTGACATCCGTTGAGGGAAGGTATTCTTCGTAAGTGCCAAAACATTAGAAAGACTTGCATGGCCCAAGATGCAAAAAATTTGGCATTAATCCGACGGTATCGAAGCCGAAGAAACGAAGTGGTGGCACCATATTTGTCGCGCTGACGGAACATAATCAAGTCATCCTGCTAAATGTCACACGTCGATATCATTGCATCAAACATTATGGAATGAAAACATTTGCATGCAACATCACCTTATGCCATCAAGTGATACATCATCCCATCACAGTCAGGTGATAGCTGCGACACCCCGTGTATAGACCATTTTTCACAAGACATGTAGGTGGTGCCATCTTGGGCTATTAAACCACTGTTCTCTTGCTTTTATATATTGTTACGTAAATTAAAACTGCCGAGAAAGATCGTGTGCACCAACACAACTGTTTTTGTGCATACGTTCCTACCGTAAAACTGTTCATATAGTTGTTAAAGATGCAAAACATAAGATTAACCACCCAATATGGCAACCCTATCCATAAGATAACATATACGACGTGTCCGAAACATCACGCAGGACGATTCTAAAAAAGAGGAATGTCATTACACGAACACCATGTTCCCGGTATACTATGATAACCAGCACTAACTTTTTCCTTGAGTTCTAATTATGTTTCTAGGTCAACAACTACTCACTGAATTAAAATGTCAGTGAGGCATATGTAGACATAATCAGCAACATCTAACTGCGCTATTTTCAGCAACGTACTACCAATGTGCTCATTTTTTCTGCCTGATAAAGAAAGCGTGGGAAATTTGAAAAATAACACGCAATTACACTCTCACCTGCAGAAGGCTGGAGCGCTGTCTAAGCTTACTACCTCACAGTGATTGTCTTTGAGGGGGCTACTTCTCAATGCGTGCTGCAGTCCAGTCGCCTGTCACGAACTTTCTTTCTTTGTCAAAAAGAGTGAGCACGCAATCGGTCTCTCTGTCCTCTTGTGTTGGTCTGCGCGGCTATTTTTTCTTTCCCATAATAGGCTATACCAGTTCAAGAACGACGAACCAATTAACCCAATATTCAACACTTGCGGACTTCATATGCACTAGGTGTGCTTTACATAACGGATTTCCACTTTTTTTAATCGTGCTGCATCATGTGTAGGACACCCTGCATATATACGCACACACACATTTTAAGCTTAATTTATGTGCACTGCAGGACAAGCGCTTCTTCCAACGGTCCCTAATATGATATGCAGGCTTGTACGAACAACTCTCTGCTACCCTTGACTGCCTTTCCTATAGTTTGCAATTAGTATATTTTGTAACTCCCACAATATCGTCCGCTGTGGTGCTTTAGCACTTCTGGTGCTGGGCTGCTGACCCGAAGGTCGCAGTTTCAATTCTGGCTTGGCGGTTACATTTTAATAGAGGCGGAATAATAGAGACGCCTGTACCATGGAGTTTCCTATACACTGGAGGAAACTCTGGCGCTAGCGTCAGAGGGAGGCGCTACACACGGTGCTTGAATGATGGGTAGTACATAAATTTGCCTATCTTCGTTCTTTCGGCTCCGTTAGGCTTCGTGGGGACCGAATTCACCTTGCTGCGAGACAAAGTTCAGCAAAGGTATAGCAGTTACGCTTTACCACCCTTGACCTTTTTTTAGGCTCACCAACTAAAATGGGCTCAGGAATTTCACAACAGTTTCTTTTTATTAAAAAAAAACAAAAACACAGCAATAAATAAAGTCACAGGTGCATTCGGAGCCCGCAAGCACGATGACTAGGCAACCCGTGTGCTAAACATCTTTCCCATGATGGCTTAACAATCGCAGCACCAGAGTTCCCTCTAGTTAATCTTTGAAAACTCTGCCTTGTACTGTCAACACCCTGTAGACTAGCTAAGGACTCTCCGCTCTTCAATGATGTCATCGAATTATGACGGCCGCGGAAGACGTGTTTTCAGAAATGCACATTCCTGTACGCACATTCGTGTACTTACAGCACGTAGCGCAGCCATTGGTTCATGCTACCTCATTTCTCAAAAGTGCCGACAAAGCAGCTTCGTTGTAGTGTGGTGTCATAGGATACGAGAATATGGAGAGGACTTAGCAAGTAGAGCGTGCGTTAGTACTGTGCGACGTCAGTGCACGTTAATGAGCACGAGACGATCAAAACTTCTGCAGTAATCAACTGTGGCGCCGTGATGATGTAAATCATGGCAGAAACAATGACTTACATCATGGTTTTTGCATATTTTTCCCAGTTATTTGCTCTCACAATATTGCAGTGATTTGATGTGTGGTTTGACGTCCCAAAACCACCATATGATTGTGAGAGACGCCGTAGTGAAGGACTCCGGAAATTTCGACCACCTGGGGTTCTTTAGCCTGCACCCAAATCTGAGCACACAGGCCCACATTTCTGCCTCCATCGGATATGCAGCCATCGCAGCCGGGATTCGATCCCGGGACCTGCGGGTCAGCAGCCAAGCACTTTAGCCACTAGACCACCGCGGCGGGGCACAATGTTACAGTGGTAGTGTTTAAATAAGATATATATGCTTACATCGATACATATAAATCTTGAATGCTACCAGTGAAGTATTTGGCTCAATGATTTTTTTTTTTTATCACAGCATTTTGGCAGGAAACGTAAACTAAAGAGGGAAAATGGCGTGTTGAAATTCTGGGGCAATATTTTTGGTGAAAGCCAAGCGAACCTTTTGTGTAACACATTGTTTCCAACTGTATGCTTGAGAATTTATATTTTCCCATTTTTACACTCGTTATCCACACACACACAGACACACACAAACACATGGGCTTAGAATAATGCAGTGTTAAATGCGAACCAATAATATGGAAAAACATCGCGAACGTACAGCAAATGACATTAGGGAAACGGTTGCAAGCCTTCAGCTTTATAGTCCCTAAGAGGCCAGTGCAGCTCATTCAAGCTTGGGAACTCTTCCCACTGCCTCCAGTGCCAACAGTCACATAGGTCAGGTTGCATTGCTTCTGGCTCTGGTGCCACCAAGCTACTACCTACAGTGCCTCTCATGAATACCGTCACCGCATGATAGCCCGCAGCCTCCTCTACAGTGTCTACAACAGAGCACACTGACACATTGCTAACGTACATTGCCGTGCTTTCGAAAACTTCTCGACATGCTGCCTCTTCCCACGTTTCTCCAAACTCAATCTCTCCGCAAGGAACCTGGTACAGGCCTCCACCGAGAAGGCTCTTCCGCCTTCCAAGAATGACTCGCCCCGGCTGGGACTCCGCCATGACGAAGACGGCAACTTGGGCAAATGGTCGCTGCTGCACCTTTTGCGGTTGCTTTTTCCGATATCTCGACCACAGTGAGCACAGTACTTTTTCGGCCGCTCCGTCCGGCCTTCGGAAGTAACGCTCCTGTTGAAACTTAACAAGAGATCCCGCTAAAATTGCAGTATCCTCTGTATTCAGCAGTTCGGCTTCTTGAAACAACAGCTCCTGCACACCGGTAAACAGTCTCTCCATTGTTTCCTTGCGTTTTTCCACCAACTTCAGCTCAGTTTTAAATTCTGCACAAAGTAGCATGTACTTCTGTAGCGGAGTTTCCTTAGCAGGTGGCGCAACGCGCCGGAACAGCACCGATTGTTGTTTCCGCTGCACATGAGCCGTCTGTTGTCTTCTGTGAGGGGTGCCGGCGGGAACCTTCTGCGGCGTGGCCGCCACTGCTGCGCGGGGCTTAGCTAGCGTCGCAGCTGTCGGCTCGATGGTACTTGCATTGTCCGTTCCAGGCAGGTCGGTGCCGTTGTTCGAGGTCATGCTCTCAACTGGCTCAGAACCCGCGGCTGATATTTGCAGCCCTGCTCGAGACAAAGCTTCGTTTGAGGCAACTTCCCGCGGCAGAACCCTTATCAACGTAGGCGACTCAGCTTGTGACGGCTGCGGGACGACACATGGCGACGCGCTCAAGTAGTCGTGGTCCATCTCCAGGTGTTGGAAATTGACGGGCGTAAAGACGGTCGGCACAGCGTCGGGTCTCAAACGGCGGGAACCATCGCGCGTTTCGAACTGGGTCGCGTCGAAATGCGCTCGGCACAGGTAGGTATTGCGGTGCAACTCTGCCACAGGTCTGCCGGATAATGTATCATTTCCGCAGTTTTCTACCCACTTCCTACAGCGCGTGACATCCTCGGGGAACCGATAGAAGTGCAGGCCTTCTGCATAACTGCCGGAGCCGTTGGCGCAGCACGTGTTGGATGCACAGTAAATTTGGCGGTCACTGGTCGCTAGTAGTGGCTCGCACTCGTCGCCGAAGTCGCTGTTACGAGCCATCGGCCGAATTCGGGCGCAGACGCTCACACAGCAGGACAACGCGCAATACAACCTCGTAACGTTTTCAAACTGTGCACCATTTGAACTGCGCACACCATCCAAACGAGAGAGACTTGGCCTGGTAAAAGTTACGCTAGTAACTCTTTCGAACCAGTCCACATTGAAAACAATAGGGTGAGAGGAGGCGTTGGTGAAACGTGGCGCTACCCCTCGGCAAATGACGACAACTCAAGGCAGAATGTCTGCACAGAAATCTTCCTAGCAGACATGGAGGAAAAAAAAAAAACTTCCTCTTTTATTTTCGATTACTCTCGGTGTTTAGTGTTACCTGTGATAAACGGTGCAACAACTCCACATTTTGCATAACCTCCAAGACAGTCGTGTATAGTTGCAGATCTCGAACAACTTTCGAGCGACGCGCCCCTAGGGGCCGCAAGTAGAAAATGCCTTGATAATAGTGTCAGTCGCGAGCGCCGCTGCATGGCGCTTGCTCAAAACTGAAGGCAAGACCAAGACCAAATTGAATAACTCTGGGCAAGACGACTCCGCTGGTAAGTTGTAACACAAACCGACGCCTCCTCTGTTTAGATGCCTGCCGCATGAGAAGAAAGACAGTTGCCACATTTTTTTTCTCTTTCATTTTAGAATGTTCTCGGTCGCTAGCGTCACCTGTAGCGGATGGTGCAACAAAGCAACACTTTGCATAGCCTCCGAAACAGTGTTGTACAGTTGCAGGTCTCGAACAACTCTCGACTGACGCGTCCCTATGGGCCGCAGATGAAAAACGCTTAGTTGGTAGTACCGCCCGCTGCCGTGATGATAGTGTTAAGGTCCCTAGATAAAAAAGTATTTAGGGACCTTGGATAGTGTCAGTTGCGAGCGCCACCGTGCAGCGCTTGCTTAAAACTGAAGGCAGGCCAACCCCGCTGGGAGCGAGAGCCATTCCTCAGGCATCTTTCTAGAGGAGGCGTTGCACAAACCATTCGTAAGACACCTTAATTAGGAGGCGTCGGTCTCACGGAAGTTCAAGAAGCTAATATATGTTGACAGCGTGCTCCTCGTTAGTATAGTGGTCAGTATCCCCGCCTGTCACGCGGGAGACCGGGGTTCGATTCCCCGACGGGGAGTTTTTGTTTTTATGTCGCACATCTCAAATTTTTATTATTTTGGACTTGGATCATTTTTTGTCATAGTCAACAGAACCACACAATGTAGACCCAGCATCGTTGTAACCCGCAGACAATGCAACTAACCACGTACAAATTCTTTTACACGACTCAAAAACACCCTCCAGCAGTGACCACGACACATTTAATGCACCATGCAGTGAAGTTCACTCGTGTTTGTATCGTCGCCTCTTTTTTTTTTTTTTTTGATGGTAATGATTCGGGGAAATTCGTGGGGGGGGGGGGGGGGAGTGCTGAAATACTACCGCGCCAGAGAAACAATGAATGCATATGCATTCTATAAGGCTTTCGGACGTGTTCAATGTTGGAAATATTTTATTGTGCTGGACTTCGAGGTTCAGTTCGAAATCTGATAAATAGTCAGATTTAAAAAAAAAAGACGAAATGATCAAAAAAAAAAGTGGAGGTGAGGGGGTATCGATCCCCGTACCTCTCGCATGCTAAGCGAGCGCTCTACCATCTGAGCTACACCCCCAGACGGTGTAAGCAGGGTGTTAAAAAGTGTACCAATGCTAATAAACTGACTCAACACTTTTTGTTTATTTGTAATGTAAGGTAACATAGCTGGGGGTGGGGGGGAGGGTCTTGGGAGGTAGCACGCAATATGGCTCCAAACATTACGCTAACAAAAACATCGAAAGACAACAACACGAATGCTTCGCCTGGCTGTTCCTTTTCTCCTGCCCGATCTTGTCTTGGCGCCAATACGTTTACGCTTCCAGAATAGATACACTACTCTTTATTTTCATTTTAGCATATGTTACTGTTCATGAGGAATCGCACTCATCGGTCATCAATCGGACGTTCCGGAATATCGGACGCAAAGTGTTGCGTTAGCGGTTGCCGGCGGTGCACATGCGTCATACGTTAAGGCCAAACTCCATAAGCGCGAAAATGCACGCGACAGCGACGAGCGACGCTATGAGCGACGAAACAGGGCCGTCGCGCGACGTGTCGCGTGCTCATTTTCGCGCGATCGCTCGGTTCTCCAGATTTGGAAACCGTCGCTCATCGCCCGGAAGTGCTGGGCTCAAGCAGCCAATAGCGAAAAACCGGAAAAGACGAAGACTACATAGGTGCACGTGACCCTGCCCGAGTCACGTATGCGCAACAAGAAATAACGCAATGTTTATTAAGCATGCGCATATAAAAAATGCTGCAAGGCAATAATAAACACTTTCTGTTCCATTACACAACAATATATCTTATTTTTAAATTGGAAACCGCTCGCTACGCGGTTTTCTTGGTGCGAGTTGACGGCCTCATGCCAGCAACAGTGGAATTCGCTCGCCGAAGCCGTCGCGTGAATGAGGTTTGCCTGCGCTAGCGACTGATCGCGCGACGCCGATCTACGTCGCGTCGCTCGTCGCTGTCGCGTGCATTTTCGCGCTTATGGAGTTTGGGCCTTATCCTCTTGCGGACCCCCTTTGGTAGAAGTGTGGCAGCTTGGGCCAGTTGGTATGGCATGACGATAGTTATAGCGCGAAAACAAAACGACGACACAGAGACAAGAAGGCTCGTGTCTTTCGTGTCCTTCTTGTCTCTGTGTCGTCGTTTTGTTTTCGCGCTATAACTATCGTCACCCCTTTGGTACGCGTGAGCGACGCACATCAAAAGCATGTAGCTGAGTGTCTCGATCCCAACTAACTGCACCTTGAATATCTGACCACCTCGATGATATATTCTTAGGCTTTAAGCCCAAACCACATAAGCGCGAAAATGCACGCGACAGCGACGAGCGACGCGACGTATATCGTCTTCGCGCGATCAGTCGCTAGCGCAGGCAAACCTCATTCACGCGACGACTTCGGCGAGCGAATTCCACTGTTGCTGGCATGAGGCCATCAACTCGCACCAAGAAAACCGCGTAGCGAGCGGTTTCCAATTTAAAAATAACATATATTGTTGTGTAATGGAACGGAAAGTGTTTATTATTGCCTTGCAGCACTTTTTTATATGCACATGCGTAAATATTGCATTATTTCGTGTTGCGCATACGTGACTACGGCAAGGTCACGTGCACCTATGTAGTCTTCGTCTTTTCCGGTTTTTCGCTATTGGCTGCTTGAGCCGAGCACTTCCGGGCGATGAGCGACGGTTTCCAAATCTGGAGAACCGAGCGATCGCGCGAAAACTGAGCACGCGACACGTCGCGCGAACGCCCTGTTTCGTCGCTCATAGCATCGCTCGTCGCTGTCGCGTGCATTTTCGCGCTTATGAGGTTTGGGCTTTAGTCATTGTACGTCCTATTTTTATTTTATATTTTGGTATAAGGGCACATTAAAAATAATTTCTATTCTGCGAGACTAAAGGAGGGCAACTGGTGAAGTATCCAGGAATTCTTAGAATACACGCATCTATAGAGCATTCTCGAACACGTACACGCTTCACGGCCCTGCTCACGAATTTTTTTCCGGGGATTCGTTCATGCGTTAATTGGGCGACTGGTGGTCGATGTGAAGGCGTGTAAATATTTCAGTACCACCCGAAGCGGTAAAGCTGCATGAAAAAAATTTCGGTGGTTGTGTGAACCTCCTCAACTGCATCTTACATTTCACGATGTTTGGTAATCGTGACAAATCACCATTCAGAAGAGCGGACTGTTGGGAGAGTTGGTACTTGGACATAGAACCACTGTGAGAGCGCAACTAAACACGATTTGATTGATATGTGGGGTTTAACGTCCCAAAACCACCATATGATTATGAGAGACGCCGTAGTGGAGGGCTCCGGAAATTTCGACCACCTGGGGTTCTTTAACGTGCACCCAAATCTGAGCACACGGGCCTACAACATTTCCGCCTCCATCGGAAATGCAGCCGCCGCAGCCGAAATTCGAACCCGCGCCCTGCGGGGCAGCAGCCGAGTACCTTAGTCACTATACCACCGCGGCGGGTCCAAATAAACACGACACACAGAACAGACGAAGAGAGACGCACACTATCAACCGGCTGTTTCTTGCGCCCTCACGATGGTTTCTATGTCAACTCGCCATTGCTTGTGAATTTTGCGTGAAAAATGATTTTGGAAATAGAAGAGACGACATGGAATCTTGTACAGCATGTCTGTTTGTAGCCATTTAAAGATGGTAGTCTTGAGTTCATTTTTTTACACATACATATGCTTTCGAGGTGTGCGTTTGTGATTGGGGGGGGGGGGGGGGGGACGGCCTGCGGCTGAAACGTCACATGTAAAGCCTTTGTTGTTGCTTTTTTCCCGAGATCTCCTTCAGTTGCGTGTGTACGCATACGTATTATATGGCCGTTGGGAGTGAAATCATTGGAGTGTGGGTGCGATTTTAGGTAGTGCAATGATTTTGTTATGTTTAGTTCGTCAGTACAAATGGTTAAGACCATTAGGACTGATGAGCCGACGTAAAAAAGTCATAAAGAAAAAAAGAAAGAAAGAAAGAAAGAAAGAAAGAAAGAAAGAAGGAAAGAAAGAAAGAAAGAAAGAAAGAAAGAAAGAAAGAAAGAAAGAAAGAAAGAAAGAAAGAAAGAAAGAAAGACCCCGTGTTGTCGCATACAATTCCTTCACGTGCGTGCGTGTATTCCGGCGGCTCTAGTTCGGGGCTACCGTAGACACGGAGTCCTCACAATTTGAAAAATTCCGCGCGTTGCACCACGCTTCTTTCGCAAAGCGCTAGATGGCGCTACTAAACAAGACAGGTTGCTTTTACGCAAAATTTTGCGCTACCGCAACACGGGTATGGTAGCGTCACAACAAGGACCTCCTCCTGCGTTCCCGCGTGCTTTGCATCTTTCTCGGCTCGCTTGTGCGGAATGACTTACAAGCACTTTACATCGCGCCCACCGTGGCGCGAAACGCGACTCAGAGACGCAAAAACTGCCACACCAAGCTGATCAGCAGACCGGCACATCACGTGGTGCTGCGTCAGCGGCTCGCGCCCTTCTCTTTTCGAACACGCGTGGAAATACGCATTGTCAACAACGTGGCGCCAAACTCGGTTCTTGGTAAAGCAGATCAGCTCATTCTGCCACAGCATATAATTCAGACACGTGGTTACCAACAGACGCCAATTCCAGAAACCGTCTGCACAAGCGCGAGCGCCTTTATCGGTTATCTGCGATTCCCGCGAACAAAATTTCACGGTAGAAAACGCATCAATACCCTAGGAAAGCTTGAAAAAAACAAAGAAGTACGTGGCCGCATTTCCCGCACTCCCCCCGTACTAAGAGCAAATGTAGCCAAAACAGGAGGCATGATCGAGTTATTCACCTTAGTGCCACCCCTTCGCCCCCCCCCCCCCCCTAAAGTAACATTTACTTGTGGGTGCCACCCCGGTAAAGTAATACTGGCGCCGTTGCTGCTACTGGAGAAAAAAAAATACGGTAACTACTGAAACGCATTGCGTATGATGTAATTCCATGATACTAACCCAGCAAGACACGGCCCCGCCGCGGTGGTCTAGTGGCTAAGGTACTCGGCTGCTGACCCGCAGGTCGCGGGTTCGATTCGCGGCTGTGGCGGCTACATTTTCAATGGAGTCGGATATATTGTAGGCCCGTGTGCTCAGATTTGGGTGCACGTTAAAGAACCCCAGGTGGTCGAAATTTCCGGAGCCCTCCACTGCGGCGTCTCTCACAATCATGTGGTGGTTTTGGGACGTTGAACCCCACATATCAATCAATCCAACAATACCCGTATCGAAGGTATCTTTGAATGGTTTTGCAAAGGGTGTGTCAATGCATACCCGCACATTTTGTTTCCCTTACCCCTTACATTGCATTCATCCTTCCACTCCATTAACCATTCTCCCTCTTTTAAATTACGCGCCTGTTCTGTAGCAGATTTAAAACCGCATAATGTGGAGATCTCCTAGCACCCTGTTCCCGCTTTCGTGAAACACCTAATTTCCAGTGAAGAACGGTGGGAGACCACTTGGCGCAGCTCGCGCAACGACGTCAACTTGAGGACGCCGTCCGTATATAATGGTTGGTTAGTGTTTCCTAAGGAAAAGAAAGAAGGCGCCTGATTTCTGTCTGCCTATAGGCGACACGGTGCAGCGCCTTATAGGGGAGGGTGAAGGAGGGATAAAAGAATCGAAAGAAATAGGTGAAGAAATAGAGAGGCAAGCGACGGAAGATAGAAGGAGATGAGAAAGTGGGGATCCGGTCGAAGCAGTCCAAGGGCGGGGCACCACAAAGTCCAAGGGCGGGGCACCACAATGCGAGAGCTGCACGGCGTCAGGAGACCGCGGAGGGCGAACCAGTCGGCGGGAGCTACGCCAACACCACCTAGACTTGTGAATAGTCTAGGTGGTGTTGGCTACGTTGGCGTCGGAGATCGCGAGGGCACGACCGTCTAGCTTGAAATCCTGCGAGCGAATACCCGTATATAATGGGCTGAGAAGATGTAAGACACCTACTTCACATAGTCCTCCTCCCTTCCCTAGCCCCCATCAATTTACTAATAAAGTTGTTCATTCAGTCAACGTGGATACAATGAATATTTGTTTACAATTATTATTTATTTACTGGTCAACACGTGCATCCACATGCCGTCCGATGTTGGCACTCCCTGCCAGATAGCATCGCAAGCCTAGTTAACACTAATACTTTCCGTGACGCGTTGACTAGTTGAGGGCGCTGCGAGCGCGCAACCGATTAGGACGTGCAGCGTTTCGGCTCCATCGTTTTTCGATCGGAACCCCTGACCACCTCTTCGGACCCTCAGGAAAACCTCTCCACCGTCACCGGAATGTGATCCGGCTCATCTGGACACCCCATTTGGGCAAGTGGACCCACCTCACAACTTTCACGGGCGACTTACATCTGGACGCCGGAGGCGGCCCCGCTCGGCCTACTGGCTATGGCGCCCCCCGGCAAAATGGGCGATCGGTCCCACACCACGACCGTCACCGTGGCGGACTCCTACACCGGATACGACCCCCACAGCATGATGTGGACTACCATCTCTACCTCGGACAGTAGGCCGGAGCTGCCCCAAACATTTAAGAGCACCGCGCTTGCTGCCGCGGTGGCAAGACGCGAGCGAGTGAGCGACGCGGCAGTGGTGGCGTCCGCCATCGCGGCCTCCCCGACCACGGCTGTCGACGAGGCAGCCCGCTCCTCCTCCACACTTCCGCCGCCTGCGCCGCGCTCCGCGGGCCCGCAACAGGGGAGGAGGCGGCCCTCGTGGCAGCCTCGGCCTCTGCCGAAGCCGAAGGAAACTGACTTTGTTGTTGTGCTGAAAGCACGGACACAACTATCCCTCACCGCCGTTTTCCCCGAGAACGGCGCCGGCAGCGCGCTCATCGCCCACCTCGGAGCGAACGCGAACCGGCTGGTCACAGTCGTGATGGTGCAGGACCAAAACCTCATTCTGGCCTACACCCCACATCCGCTTATTGCGGACAAACTAATTGGTGAACTGACAGTTCCTTCATCCGTCGGACCGGTGCCCCTGTTCGGGTATCTCCGCGCGGACACCCAGGACTCCTGCTACGGAGTGGTGACAGTGCGCAGCTCTGACTCTGAAGCCGAACTTCGCCAACGCTTCTACTGGCCGGAAGGCGAAATACTGCACATCCGGCGTTTGGGCTCCTCCAACAAGGTGCGGCTCACTTTTGCAGGAAAGGTGAAGCCCAGGTACGTCACCTATGACGCCCTGCTGATCCCGGTGCAGCCATACAGAAAAACTGTACCAGCCTGCAACCAGTGCGGCTCAGTTGGGCATCGACCCGACGCTTGCCCTGGCCCTAAACCGGACCTCTGTGGTACCTGTGGCAACACAGTGCCACTCATAGATGGTGCTCGCGCACCTCACGAATGCACGCCGAAGTGTGCTCTATGCGCCGGACCCCACGTCACCGGGGACCGGTGCTGTAAGGAACGTTACAGGGCACCACCACCAAAACCATCCACTCTTCTACCGACGAACCAAACCGGCTCCAAGAAACGCAAACGCCGGCGAACACGGAAGCCAAGCAGGCCGACCACCGGGACTTCACCGCAGGCGGCCCAGCCTCCTGCCACCAAACCTTCTCCTCCACCCCCGCATCCTGGCGCGGGGGCTCCCGGGCCCTCCAAGCGAGGCCCCACCCCGGCCGGACCTCCCGCCGCGAGGTCCACCTCGAGCCAGGGCCCACCTGCCTCCCCTACACCGCACCCGCCGTCACCCGGAATCCAGCCTGCTGCCCAAGGGGATGCCACATGGGCCGCTCGCGCCCGACAAGGATCCGAGGTGAGCGGCTCGGGCGGGGCAGCCTCCCCATCCGGAACCCCCTCGAACCCACCCAAACCTCAAACCTCTTCCGCCCCCACACGGGAACAACTCGAAATTAAACAGCTCCGGGCCCAAGTGGCCTCGTTGACCCGTGCAATGGAGGCACTCGCAAACCGCCCGCCTCCATCTAACTCGACACCTTCCGGGCAGGCGCCGGAAGCGATGGATAGTGCCCCCTCGGAACAAAGGGACACCACGGCACTCCTCGCTCCGATTGAGGCGCGTCTAAATAGCCTCGAGGGCCAGGTGGCCTCCATAGTAACTACTATCGAGGATCGCTTGGCTGCCGCCCTCCAAACCGTATTCGCCAGAATCCCGGACATGATAGTGGCCCAGCTGCCCCAACTCGCTTCCAGCACCCGTCGTCCCACCCCAAAACTTAAGCGGGTCAATAAACCTCACACGCCCCGGCCACTTTCCCAAAGGGCTGAGGCTGACAGGCAGCCTACCATATTGACTGCAACATCAGCAGCAAGCCCCGGATCGAGCGGTGGAGCACCTCTGGATCTCTCTGCTCTCCTGGAGGCTACCCAAAATTCTAATACCCATGATGGCGGGCAACGCCTCTAGATCGCGCCGCGCCCGCGTTAATTCGGACCCTTTCACAATCCTCCAATGGAACTGCCGGGGATTTCGGGCTCGCACTAAGCGGGCTGCTCTCCGGCTCCACTTAGAAACCTATCCCCAATTACCCGCGGTAGTGGCCCTACAGGAACCGGGTGAACACGCCGCCCTTACAAACTATACCGTGTATCAAAGGGACGCGCAAACGGCACTTTGCGTGCATCGAGATTACACCGCCAGTTTGGTGGATCTCGAATGCAACCCAGCTTACTCGTATGCTATGGTGACTCTCCTCCCTCTTAGGAAGCAGGACCCATCCATACACATTCTTAACATCTACAGTTCACCCAAACTGCCCAACATAACATATGCTGACATCTTTAGCAAAGCTCACACGGTGGCAGGCAAAGAACCACTAGTCATAGTAGGCGATTTCAATGCCCCCAGCCCTCTCTGGGGTTATCGTCGGGAGGAACGACGTGGTCGGAAATTGTCGGAACTCATTTCCACCATGGGCCTAACCATCCTGACGGACCCCACACACCCAACCCGCATTGGAAACTCTGTTACCCGAGACACATGTCCCGATCTCACACTCACCAAAAACATCAAACACGCAGATTGGCTCAATACCGAGGAAACTCTCGGTAGTGACCACTGCATTGTCATTACCACAATCCGGACACACCCCCTTACTCGTCCCCACCACCAAGCGAAACTTCCAGACTGGACCAAATTCCGCTTGGTATACTTCAATCCGACCCCCATAGCTCACCAAGGATACTACACTTGGTCCCAACATCTCGTAAACTCACTCCACAAAATCGAGCAGACGGTTCAACTTTCAGAGGCCACGCCGGCGGTGGACAACCACCTCCTGCATCTCTGGGAGGCTCGGCACAGCCTAGTGCGCCGATGGCGCCGACAGAAACACAACCGACAGCTCAAAATCCGCATAGCGGCTCTCACCCTAGAGGCCGGCGAGTACGCGGCCCAGCTCGCCGACTCAAACTGGGTAGAGCGCTGCAACACTGCCGCCACACAGATGTCAAGCCGCAACACCTGGCGTCTCTTTAGGGCTCTCATCGACCCTAGCCAAACACGCACAGAAACACAGAAACACCTTCAGCGCGCGCTTCACGCCTATGCGGGTGACGCGGAAAAATTGGCACAGGCTCTCAGAGACAAATATCTCTGTAGCCAACAGGACCCCATCGGACCGGCGTATTCATATGCAGGCACGGAAAACGCCGAGTTGGATCGTTGCTTTCAGCTCCACCATCTGAAGGTGGCCCTGTCCAAAATGAAACGAGGCACAGCGCCAGGTCGGGATCGAGTGACGGTTCGGCTTCTAGCCAACCTCCCTGACTCGGCGTACATTCACCTCCTCGACTACTTCAATCAAATCTGGGAGGGGCATGAACCCCTACCGCTCGATTGGAAAACGGCCTTAGTAACTTTCATCCCTAAATCAGGCAAATCTGTAAACATCGACAATCTCAGACCAATTTCCCTAACCTCATGCGTAGGGAAACTTATGGAAGCCATGGTCCGGGACAGGCTCTCTGAATACTTAGAGGCCCGACACACTTTTGCAGACACTATGTACGGCTTCCGCCCACATCGCTCTGCTCAGGACATCCTCCTGCAACTCCATCGTGACATTGTCGAACCGGTCGAACATCCCAGTGACGACAAGGTAGTCCTCGCCTTAGATCTCAAGGGAGCTTTCGATAACGTTACCCATGACATCATCCTTACCAACCTATCACAAACAAACTGTGGGCATAATGCTTTTAGGTACGTCCGCCAATTCCTCATAGAACGGCAGACATACCTGCGTATTCAAGACAAGGAGCATGGACCGTACCCCCTCGGTACGCGCGGAACACCACAGGGAGCAGTCCTCTCTCCTCTTCTGTTCAATCTTGCCATGGCTCACCTTCCCTCATTGCTAAACGATGTCCCAGGCGTGCAGCACGCTCTGTACGCCGACGACATCACGCTATGGGCAACTCAGGGTTCCCTTGGTAGCATCGAGACATGCCTGCAACATGCCGCGTCGATAGTTGACAGCTACGCCCGCGGCTGCGGTCTCGAATGCTCACCCACCAAATCGGAATACGTGCATCTTCGCCCCAAACCGAACGACACGACACAAATTGAACTCACCTTGTGTAACAGGGCCATTCCGGAACGCGACGAAATCAGAGTCCTGGGACTCTTCATACACAAACACCGCAAAATTGACACCACTCTGCGCAAACTACGCACTGTGGGGGATCAGGTGGGCCGCATGATCCGCCGGGTTTCGAACAAGCGAGGAGGCCTCAAGAGCCGTGCTGCTCTGCGCCTCGCCAACGCTTTCGTGACCAGCCGGATCCTTTATTCGACACCTTACCTGCGTCTGCGTAAATGCGACGAGAATACACTAGACTGTATACTCCGCAAAATTTACAAACGTGCCCTAGACCTCCCCATCTCAACGTCGAACCAACGTCTCGCAGACCTGGGCATGACAAACACGTACGGGGAACTTAAAGAGGCTCATCTCAAAAACCAGTACCTGCGCCTTAGTAGGTCTCAGGATGGGAACAACCTCCTACACCGCCTCCACATTTCCAACACCCACAAGGTGGAAGAGCGTACCGCGATCCCCGAGGATTGGCGTGGTGCACTGATCATTCCGCCTCTGCCCCAAAACATGACAAATGGGACTCACGATGGGCGGCGTACAGCGCGGGCTACAGCCCTACAGCAACGGTACGGCTCACGCCCGGGAGTCTTCTACACGGACGCATCCGGCCCCCACCACGGCGGGTGGTACACGGCCGCTGTGGTTCACCAAAACGTACCTATTCAAGGGCTCACCTTTCGAGCACCGGACATCACACACGCGGAGGAGGTCGCCATAGCCCTCGCCGCAGCGGACCCCGCATCTCGGATAATTATTACCGATTCGCGGAGGGCGTGCCAAAATCTCACACGGGGTTGCATCAATGATCGCGCCGCCGAAATCCTTAAGCGATGCTATTATCTAGATCGCCCAAATCCACGCACCGTCATCGGGACTCCTGCTCATACGGGGCTAGTTGGAAACGAGGCTGCAGATGCCTCGGCCCGCGCGCTTAATTACCGGGACCCGCCTCGCCCTCCATCGCCTGATGTTCCAGAACCCACTCCGGCTACCTCTTTCAGAGAAATCACCGCTATGTACAAATCGAACAGGCTCCGCTTCCCACCCCCAGCATCGGGCCTGCCCAAGAAGGACGAGCGCTGGCTCCTCCGTCTCTATACCAATACAGTATTGTGCCCGGCGATACTCAAACATTTCAATCCGGCATTCTCTGGGGAATGCCCGCACTGTGACCATCCGTTCGCGGATCCTTTCCATATGGTGTGGGCATGCCCCTCAAATCCGGCGGTCCCGCCACTTCTTTCCCCTTCCCTCCCTACCCGAGAGAGCTGGGAGGCTGCCCTGCTCGATTGCTCGACCCTAGAGGACCAGCGTGCCCTAGTGGCCCGAGCGCGTGCTGCAGCAGAAGCCACAGGGGTCCCGGACTAAGGACTCCTCCTAGATTTCGTAAGGGGCCGGCCCTTAAAGCCGTCCCCAACTCTCTCCTGTCAACTGAATAAAGTTTACTACCTACCTACCTTGACTAGTTATCTGGCCAGGGAAGCGCAAAGAAATCTGACACTATAGCTGTATGTCCTTAGTGTCATTGTAATACTTCTTTCTTTTATTTTAAGCCATCATTTTAAACACGTAGTGTCGTTTTTTCTTTTCTTTTTTTCTTGATACGTCAATAATTATTTGTATAAAATCTGAAGTTTGCTTGGCTAACAATACTTTATAGATAATGCTACGGTGGTGTTTCCTTGTTAGTTTTTTTTTTGCTGGTGTTGCGATTTTTTTTGTAACCAGTGCTGCCGAAAATACTTTCTGTTGTACTGCTCTGTCATTAGGTTCATTAAGTACGTTCCTGTATTTGTATGTTGTGAACGATTAAAAAAATTCACTTTTTGTACTGCCCCTCTTACACTATGCCTCAACTGAGGCCTGCAAGGTATATTTAAATAAATAAACAAATAATAAATATGTATAGCATATAGAGCTCAAAGTGACGCTCAAAGTGATCTATCTATCTATCTATCTATCTATCTATCTATCTATCTATCTATCTATCTATCTATCTATCTATCTATCTATATGGCTGCCTACGACCTTTAGCTCTCCTGCCCGCCACAATAATGGTATCAATACAAAAATTGGTATGGCCTCGGACTCCTGCGACCGTGTTCAT
Organism: Rhipicephalus annulatus; assembly: GCA_013436015.1. Taxonomy (NCBI): domain Eukaryota; kingdom Metazoa; phylum Arthropoda; class Arachnida; order Ixodida; family Ixodidae; genus Rhipicephalus; species Rhipicephalus annulatus. The sequence continues at coordinate 126,222 of WOVY01004634.1, forward strand.
CTTTCACATCTTCTCCTTATTTCTGTATGTGGGTCTTTCTGTCCCTGCCCCTATCTCTATCACTATCCCTCTTAACCCTCCCTATCATTTTAATCACTCCTTACTTTTATCCCTCGTGAGCCACTGTGATGCAGACAGTTACGGGGCTCACTTGTATTATCTTTTCTCTCTTTTAAGAATCACTGCTACTACGTAGCCACACGCCCACTCACTCTATTGGGAGAGGGCATGGCGCTGCGTCAGAAAGCCTCGCGCTGACGCGCTGCGACGGATACGTAATGTCAGGCCTTTAACGTTACACATTTCGGCGGTCTGTGACGTCATGTCATACCACGTGATAATTTTTCTCGCCCCTCATGTTGACGCAGCCGACGCCGTCGATCAATTTTCACGTTCGATGAGGCAAGTGCTTTCGCCTTGGAAGTAAGCATTGCGCCACGAAATGATGATGCCGGGTTGCAAAGGGTGCAAGACTGTTCGCCTGCCGCTTTCAAGTTGGCGCGTCGTAGTACCGATTCGCGACGCCAGAGCACGTCTTGGGAGACACCGGATGCCCATGGCGGAAGGTTTCTGCACATTGCTGCTTCTGGAAGTTCCGGGGATCAGCATGGCACGCACGTTTGAAAGAGAGGCTTCGAACATTCTGCCTTCTCCTCCTCGTGGTCCCCTCCCTGCTATCCCAAAAATACCCATCCGCAGAGAGACTCGCCTTCTCCTCCCGCTCCCAACTCAGTGGATGGATGGATGCGATGAGCGTCCCCTTTATAACGGGGTGGTGACAAGTATGCCACCAGGCTCGACAAAAAAAAAAAAACTTTTTTCCCTTTTTTTTATGTTGGCCTAATGCCTCTACTTCGATAAATTCTATCTTAATGGAAAAAGGTAAATTTTCAGCTTAAGTTCTCTGCCATTTACGGCACACTGTCCATATTTTATTTTTCCAATATTTATTTTTGTCCTTTCTCTCTAATTTTCTGCCACCAATACTCTAACCGTCTCTTACTAATTTCAATCGCGGGTGTGTTCAGCTTTCCATTGTTGTCCCTAAAACCCAAGGCTTCCTGTAGGTTCGTGCCCAAACGTACACCTGGGTGGATATCTCCACATTCAATCAGAACATGTTCCGCCGTTTCCTTATCTTTCCCGCAGCATGTGCATTGTTCTTCTTCTTTACTGAATCTTGCTTTATAACTACGCGTTCTAAGGCAACCCGATCTCGCTTCAAACAGTAAAGCGCTTCCCCTTGAATTATCGTAAAATGCCTCCCTCCTTATTTCATTTTTGCCCTTTCGGTAGTTACTCAAAGCCGGTTTTTTCTCCATAGCTGCCATCCAGTAAATCCTCTCCGCCTCCCTGACTTTTCCCTTAACGCTCTTTGTTGACATATGGCTCACAATACCAGCCGTATATTTACTAGTGAGTCTTCTAGTTCTTTTTCTCCACTGTGTGTCCACGCTCTTCCTATACAAATAACGGAACACCTTCTCTGCCCATCTACTCTCCTTCATATTTCTTAGCCTTTCTTCGAACCTTATTTTGCTCTGCGCTTCCCTCGCCTCAAAACCTGCCCACCCCATATCGCCCTTTACAGCCTCGTTTGTCGTCTTCCCGTGAGCACCCAACGCGAGGCGTCCCACAGTCCTTTGATTTACATCCATTCCCGATTGCACCTCTGCCCTCATGCACACCACTGAGTTCCCAAAAGTAAGCCCTGGAACCATTACACCCTTCCACAGACCTCGAAGCACCTCATACCTATTGTATCCCCACAACGCTCTGTGCTTCATTATTGCCGCATTCCTCTTTCCTTTTGCTGCCGAGGCTTTTTCCTGTACCTCCATGTATCTATCACTCTCATTTACCCATACTCCAAGGTACTTGTATTCACTTACCCTCGGTATTTCTTGGCCTTGTATGGACACCGTCTGATCACAGGGATCATTGAATACCATCAAACCACACTTCGTTACACTGAATCCTAGTCCAAGAGCTTCACCTTCCCTTCCGCATATATTCGCCAGCTGCTGTATATCATCTCGACTGTCCGCAAATAAGACGATATCGTCCGCATAAAATAAACCTGGAAGCTTCTGCTCAATCATCATGCCGCCCTGTTTGTGTGACAGATTAAAACCAATGTTGCTACCTTCTAGCGCTTTTTCCATACTCACCATGTACAGCATGAATAACAGTGGGGACAAAGGACATCCCTGTCTCAGACCCCTGCTAACCTCAACGTTCTCTTTGCTACGCATTCCTTCCCACTCTATGCAAACTGTATTTTCTCGGTATATCTCCCTCAAAAGCTGTATACAGTCGTCGCCCATGCCCATTCCTTTCAATATATCCCACAAAATTTCCTGATTAACGTTGTCGTATGCCCCAGTGATGTCTAGAAAAGCCACGTACAAGGGCCTATTCTCTATTTTAGATATTTCTATACACTGAGTGAGAACAAACAGGTTATCGTCTAACCGCCTGTCGACTCGAAATCCGTTCTGAAGTTCTCCCAAAATATCGTTATGTTCGGCCCATGTTTCTATTTTCATTTTTACTGCCTGCATCGCCAACCTGTATAGTACCGATGTAATGGTTAGTGGTCTATACGAGCGAATCTTGTCCTTTTCTCCCTTGCCTTTATAGATTAAGTTCATTCTACTTTGTCGCCAACTGTCCGGTATTTGTCCGTCCTTTAAGTGTACGCGTTGAGCCAACGCCACCTGGTGGCGTTGGTTGAGCCCGGTGACCCAGTCAGCCGGCACAGGACACGCTCGTCCTCGTGAAACTTTGCGTCGTTGTCACTCGTTGCAATCAGCTGTTTTTTTTTTTTTGATGGTATCTAACAAACAACAAGAAATTACTAGACCCAATCGCAATGCTAATGTGAAGAGAGAAAAGTCGATGAAAAGATAACTTGCCGTGGGCAGGAACAAAAGCTGTAATCTTCGAATTCACTTTTATTTCTTCACATTTACACAACAACTAGGTCCAATGACTTCCCCTGTGCTTTTTTATGTTTGAATGAGTGTTTATTTCATAATCTATCAACTTTGCAGGCGAGGTCTTGAAACAGTGCTACATTTCCCTTCGTATTCGCGTCGCATATGATTTCATCCGGCTTGCAGGCTTCTGTAACTCTCAGGCTGCCTCTGTGGAACAGTGGGTGCGGTGCTCATTTGCTGACCCAAAGGTTGTGGGTTAGAACCCGGCCGCGGAGGTGACATTTCGACGAAGGCGAACTGGTAAAGGCCCGTCTACTGTGCGATGTCTGTTCTGTTCTATCTGTTTTGCTGTGGAGAAGTTGGGGTCCATATTGACTCGGCTATACTCCATATCAATAACTTCTGCCGCGAAAAAAAAAAAATGTCAGTGCACACCAATGCTTGGGATGTAAAAAACTGTGCAAAAGTAGAAACAATGACTGAAGAAGAGACGACACAGGCGCCGATCTCGCCACTAAATGTATTGGAAGGCACACACACATAACAAGCAGCCGACCCAGTCACGTGGCACACCATGGCGTATGTGCAGCAGTGCAGACCAGTGCGATGCTCCTTCAGTCCTTATTTCTATTTTTGAGCTGTTTTTACATCCCTAGCATGGACCATTGACTAGCCGAACTTTCGCTTATAGTACGTGCATTTAAAGAACACCATATGGTCAAAATTTCTGGAGCCCTCCGCGGCGTCTCTCATGATCATATGGTGGTTTTGGAACAAAAAATTCCAGGTATTATTATTATTATTATTATTATTATTATTATTATTATTATTATTATTATTATTATTATTATATGACTCTCTAAAAGTATCAATAGGGTGTTGATGTCAATTAGGATTGCCCAGTTCGTGGGCAGGAGAACGAAAGGGTAAAAAAGAGAATGAGAAAAAAATGTGTGCCGTAAACTCCCCCATACACACATGCACAGTTCGAGCTGTACATCGAACAAACCAGCTTAAACCAAGTTGAGGTTTTTATAACGCAGGTGTGGGGATGCGTAGTCGGCAAAGGGGCGCGTTAAGTTTCCAAAGGGCATCGTGCCCCCCTCCCTTACAACTCATTCGCTCCCATATCCCCCCCTCTTCACCTTTCGAGGCGCCGCTCCTGGATCATACAACAAACCGAGAATAAATATCCAATCTTAATGATTACGACTTTCGCTTGCTTCGAGAAGACAGCTCGTCCCGTTTCTCTATACCGACCTGAATTCCTCGACATTTTCGCTCTCCTCGCGGCCTTCAAACTGGTTTTGAAGTTTGTGCCACGCACGGCCCCGCGGTGATATAACCCTTCTCCTCCGCCCTTTCTATTTTGCGCTGCAGACGCTCCGTCGTATCCGCCACACGCCGCCCGCAGCGCCGCGGTCGTGTAGACGTGGTAGTATGAGCAGCAGGTGCACAGGTCGGAGCGAACAACCGCGCGTGCTAAAGGAGAATTTAAAGAAAACAAAAACAAAACATAAAACAGGAAGCTTGTTAGGGTCGACGATCTGTCTCACAAGGGAAGTCTAAAATACGTCATCGTACCAGTGACAAAATAGAAATGCTAGCTTGTAACGAAGAAAACTGCAGCATTGTTTCCTTACTCTCCCAAGCATTTTAATGTGGGGTATTCGAGCGCTTGACCCGCGCCTTTTGGTCATAAACCTTTAACGTCTACGTGATTAAAAGAAAAACAGTCCATAACATTCGTGCAGCCAGAATTTTTTTTCGTGAGCGAGAGGGAGGGGGTGTTGAACACCCACTATGCGTGTTGGTCCGTGAATTTGTGTGCGCATATTCGGGGGGAAGGGGTAGAGGTTGAACCAGTCCCTTATTCCCCCTTCCCCCTGGATATGACAATAGGGAGCTTTAAAATAGCGTACGCAAATCTTTGCATTTTCGTTGCGCATACGTCCTACGCTCACCTCTTGCAGTCTGCCATTGAGTGACGAACGCTAACGCTACGCGCGCAACGCCCGCAAACTTAGCGTATAATATTCGAAGACTACCTATTAACTCATCGATACGTTTTCGTACAGGTTAAATTCACTGAAAACAACCATCTTCAAACATTGTAATAAGCCTAGCATTTGCAATAGCGGAGCCAAACAACTTTCATAAGCAGAAACCACCCTATATAAAGCGTGTTTCCTAGAAAAAGAAGAAAAAACTGAACGTGAACCGTGGCTCCACGTTTGCCTGCAATGTGTTGCGATGGTGTTTCATTTCAATCAAATCAATCAAAAGGGGCAAATTTATTGCAACTTGGAATAAAAAAAATGCGTGCTGAAATATTTCGACCCATAGCCTAAGCGGCTAATGAAGGGTCCCATACAGAAAGATTTAAACACAAAAAGAATAATAGCAGTCTTGTAGAAAAAAAATAAACAATTATGAAAGCATCATACTTGGGCGATCTAGTGGTGTACAGAGAACAGATCCAGTATATACAGCATATTTCAAGTTTTCCTTGGTGACTGAAGGAAGATCTCAAAAATTGGTGCCGAAAGGAGGATGCAGAAAGAAAAAAAAATGGTGCCGTAAGTAGGATTAACCCCCGTATTCTAGAACGTCCCTTCACTCAGGCTTCACCTTCACTTGAGAAAGCCGATGGGAGCGCCGTCTCTAGGCACGGCAAAGCACTGCATATCGGCGATAGTCTGCTGCGATTCTTGAGTAGCGCAGCGTCATTTTTGAGCCGAGCTGTGGCGCACTCTGTCAAGTGAAGGGTGAAAGTCGAGTCGAGGAGCGTTTGTGAATATGGGGGTAAATCCTCATCGGCGCGCCGGAGAAATGTTGCGTCAGCCGCTTCGCATCTCGTCGTGGCGAGGCGCTGTCGCCTGAGCAGCCAGCCGTTGCGGGGAGTCGCGATCGTGTCGACTCTCTCCCATTCAGCCGACTGCCGAGAGCGGTCGCGTGGTCGGGCCTTAACTTTCCCGACCGGCGAGTGTCTACGTCGCCGGCTTACCAAGGCGACGCAATATTTACAACCGGCGCCTCGCGAGGATCCCAACGCTTCGACGTGGTGGTGTGTGCGTGCGCTGTGTTTTTTTGGTGGGATACAAGAGGGGCCCGCAAGTTGGGGGCCCATTTTTTTTTTTTTCAGCGTCGCCACAATGCAAAACGGCAGCTACACCTCGCTCAACAAGACGGGTGAGTCGAAAAAAAAAATAATAATAATAAGATTCGTTTCACATCGGGTCGTAGCATATGTCACGCGTTTCGAACCTCGAAAATACATCCATATCGGTTTACGGGTTGCTGTTGTTGATAGTGACGAAAGGAGGAAAATAATTTCTATCGGCTTCGGCATTGCGTCCACTATTTTTAAAACGAGATACACTGATGAAGAACAGATGTTAGCTGGCATAGCGATGCTGACAGCTTGTCATTTCCTTTTTCTTATATATGTACTCCAACGTCGTCGAAATAAAGACGAGCACCGAGTGTCTTGTTTTAAAACGCTGTACTCAAATGAAATTGATTAATCGCATTCTTGTGGTTACACTAAATGCGTCTTGAATACCTAAATGACAGACTCATCTGATCGGAATCAGAACATTGAATTTAGGCTGTGGTGGCGCGTCGTTCTCCGCGTTCAGCGCCCTATAAATCACTTCGCGAATCGTACGATGACGCAATGTCTAAAGAAATATTTGTTCGCTTCTCCCCCGCGGAGTGGGACGCTTTGCGGTGAAAGCGCGCTTTCTTATTCGATCGCGCATCCTTTTTTAGAAATTGGCGCCTCGCTGACGCAATGGTGACGTCATAGACGCTTAAAGAAACGCTCGCCGCAACAGGTGCGCGTGTCTATTAGTGCCTCTAACCGAAGGGCCGGAGGTGGATTGACGTGTGCGTGAACTGACGTGTGGGCTCGATTGTGCCGTCGTCATGTGTAGCTCTGCTTTGTAAAGAAGCTATCGCCCGCGTTGCATTTTGTTACGAGAGCTTCTCGAGATCTACGCCTGACGCTTTTACGAAATACGAATTACTGAAATGAGGTTTGACAGCGCGAAAAGAAGTGAGGCTGTGCTGTGCCAGTTACAAGGTGTTAAATGATTCATTAAACTTATGTAACTCTGAAACATTTTTTTTTTAAATTTGGTGTTTCTTGAAAACTAAGTACGCCAGCCAAGGGTACAAGAGGATCATGTGCAAGCAGTGGAAAATAAGGTGTAAATGTATGTGTTGACCCATACATCTATACAGACAATCGTTTCTATAATTCTCCCGAAACATTTTTGCATCTGCAGGAAAATTTGTGGGCATGCGACTAGAATAAGTGTGAACGACCACTAATGACTATTTGCATCTTTCACGTGCTGGTTGCACTTTATTAGCGAAAGACCACTTCAAGTGCTGTCGGAAAACAATGTTATCTATAGATGCTGCGGGGTTCAGCAGAGTTAGAGCATAACGGAGCTAGCTGCTTAATGTGTGTCCGGTGCTTGCTTTTTTTTAGTTTTACCCATTGGTTAGCGAGTAAGTTTAGAGAAAGAGAACGGCAACGCTCTGAAAGCGCGTTTTGCGGGGAAAGCAGTTCGAAAGGCGGAGCGTTTGAAAGGAAACAGGAACGACACTTTCTTTATATTTTTACTTAAGGAAATTGCCCTGCTCATTGTTTTGTATACTATATTCTTTCCTGGCATTTCGAAAGAGCTCGCTCTCGTCTGCGGGGTGCCTCTGTACTTAGGCGTTGTTTATACCCGCTTGATCTTCGTTTTCCCGTCTTCACAATTCTCTCTGCGCCGAGAACAAACGTCGGGCTACTGCGACGTACGAGTTTTTTTTTTTTTCCGAGTCACAACAGGTCGACGCACTGAGAACGTCCAATAGAAAACTTGTTCGACGCCTCATGCGGATCGGCATTGATGAAGCACGTTGTGAACGTTACATCAGTGGATAGGTAGCCTGAAATGAGATACGTCAGTCAACACTAGACATCACTAGACATCACTAGCCATCCCTATAGACCACACCTTATCTGGCATTGTAGTCATCATTTCGATAAAATATCGTATTTATCACTGCTAACAAGTGCTTGCAGTGAGCGAGTACTCTATATATATTAAGCATATTAAGTGAGCGAGAGGGGAAATAGAAAAAAATGAATCGGGAAAAGTAGTAGTAGTAGTAGTACTTTTATTTACAGTAAGCCGGATACAGAGCTCACTGCAGGGGCAAAGGGCTAAAGGCGAACAGCCTGACAAAGGCCCTTGTCCCTCCGCAGTCCGTGACAGTGCAAAGCTTAGACATCAGCACTGACAAACAATATATATATTCAATACATTGGTTTCAAGCAACCTGCAATCGTACATACAAAATTCAAACATAAATAGCATCAGAAGTTTACATAACACATTTTAAGAATTAGAGGTCACTCTCGTAAAAATTCACAACTAAACGATATCAATGAAACAACTCAAAAACAGACACAAAATGCATGCGGATACAATGAATTGCGCTGTATACACTCGTATAATTGACATAGAAATTTATGAACAATTTAAGCATTTGCAGAGGCATGAGACTCCATTAGTAGGGAGGTTAACCAAGCTTCGGCCTGGTTGACCACTCCACACGTGATAGGAGGAGGGTAATAATACATAAGATAAAGAGTAAATAAAAGTAATAAAAATAACAACTGAGCAGTTAGTGTCAACACCAGTAAGTTGAAGTGAAATATGTGCGTTGCCTCTAAGATCAACTCGTGCACCATTCTTTAGAAGTCTGACATCACAATACCCAGGTTGTTACAAAATAACAAGTCATCAAAACAATGTCATCCACTGAGTAAACGACGCCATCGACTGAGTTCTTATCGCGTGAGAGACAGTGTCTTTTTACTTTATCTTTCACGTGTTTTACTTCTGATATAATCGAAACGACATAATGCTCAGTGTTCGCCTGCAGTTGCAAACAGTTGATTCCGTAATCTTGGTTGTAACCATCTCTGCCAGTGATATTAAGTTACCCCATGCATTGCGCGAGAAAGCTGACACCGTCCAATGTCGCTAAAATTCAAAATTTTCCTCGCAACGTCGTCCACGACCTATGTCTATGTTTTCGGTGGCACCGATATTCCGTTACTTTAATTAGTCATAGGTTGTCGGCACTACGAATTGCATGTCATCCTCGCCTTCATTTCTTTCTGTTAATCCTAACTTTGAAATGCGGCGATTCCCGTCTGCTATACAGCCTACACTGTTGCTTGCCTAGTCACTCATACGGTCCTAATTATATCTCGATGATTAGTCGGGTTTAGGGGTGCAAGGGTCATACGTGGTCAAAGATCTCCATGTCGTTTATGTGATGTTGGCGATGACCAAGGATGATCATGATAAAGAATATTATGGCTCTGTAGAGGCCTAAAAAACACTTGCTATAAATAAACGTAAAAGCTGTGTACAGACATCAGCATTATGGCAGTGATACGTGATGCAATCCAAGGGTGCGTAATGAATTACAAGTGATCACGATATCTGCAAGGGAGAGATGGACACTAGCACGGATGCCTCCTCAAGGCCTATCTAAATTATATTTTCCACGGGCCCGTGGCCATTGGGGTACCCTAATTTCCCCCTCCCCCGCCCCGAAATTCGGAGGGCTGTGTGGTTTACCTATGTCAACTAATAAAAAATTTTGCTGTTTTTCAAGGCCTTCAAGTCTCCCTTCCCTCCGAACGAAATTCGTGGCTACAGGCCTGACCTTTAATGTCTGTTGGATGTTTTAATAACAAATTAACAGCAGCAAACAGCATCAATAAATGACACACTATCCGCGGGGCACGTCGCGCGAATATATACGCAGTGGAAATTATAAAGAAATGACAAGGCGCCCTTTGTATAGTTCACGTCCCACGACTCATTTGTCGCGCGGCTATATCTCGTCTGACAGCTGCCTCGATGGCTTAGATGCATCGGCAAAAAATAATAAACAGTAACGAACAACAATGCAATAATACATCTCGTATGATTCTACGCGTAGCACGCTTTTTGTAAAGGTTTCTGCACTTAGAAAATGAAATATTAATAATAATAATAGGAACCATTGCGCGCTTTGCGCTGCGTCATCCTCTTCGACGTTGACGCAGCAGCAAGCGTTTTTGGGTAGTTCGCTGCGTTTTACGATTCTCTACATTGTATGCTTCTCAACGGTGGAGAAATGTGCTAAATCCCACTACTCAACGGCTGGTTTACTAAAAACGAAGAAAATAAGGTTTATGATAGCAAGAAGCTCACCACAGTACAACTGCGAAGTTTGCGGGTATGACTTGGCAGCAGCAAGCGCAGGGCCGACTTGATCTACGGAACATGGAAGTGGCCTTTCATCCAGCACTGAGTGTACTCAAACTGCTGTTGGTGGTGGTGGTGGTGGTGGTGGTGGTGGTGGTGGTGGTGGTGATGATGATGATGATGATGATGGTTAAGAAAAGACAAGATTTGAAGGGTGGGGGCGCCTCCCCTACCATCCTGTACGTACGCCTATGCATGTATACATTCTAAGGCTTATAACGTGTAGTGCGCTCGAGACATTTAAGTCCAACAAACTGCAAAGACGCGTGTGTCACCTGTCAGTGTCAATTGTGAGATACAAGGAAGGGCGAATTAACGAGGTCACCTAGTGTCACGTGATGCGGAATGACGACCGGATATAACAGCAGGTTGTGCGAGCGAGCACGCAGCCGGTTTTGCGGCGCCTGGCACGTCGTGCGCGTGTCCTTTATGCTAATTAAGGCAAAGGGTGAGCGTAACGCGCATAAATATATCAAACGCACTCGATTAAATCGCAAATGCGAACTTCAATGCCGGATATCCGTGAGCAGTTATACGAGTTTTGGCAGCTGGCGCTCTATTGTATTTCACTGCGTGGGTCCACAGCGGACACGTCGCGGCGTGAATTCTGAGTGCGAGACAAGAAGACGAGAACTTTGCTAAAGGGAAAAGTTTGTCTTTTAACGATACCTAATATCTGAAATGAACCAAAGCGAGCGAAAAAAAAGTACACGTGGCAAACTACTTGGTCAGCTTGTGTTTTCTCGTGACAAAAAAAAAAAACAAATTGTGGGGTTGTACGTGCCAAATGCATAAATGGTTTAGTGGCTAAGGTACTCGGCTGCCGACCCGCAGGTCGCGGGATCGAATCCCGGCTGTGGTGGCCTGCACTTTCGATGGAGGCGGAAATGCTGTAGGCCCGTGAGCTCAGATTTGGGTGGCACGTTAAAGAACCCCAGGTGGTCGAAATTTCCGGAGCCCTTCCACTATACGGCGTCTCTCATAATCATGTCATGGTTTTGGGACGTTAAACCCCACAAATCAATCAATCAAACGCATGCATGATTACGAAGCTCGCCATAGTGGAGAAGTGTGGTGCGGCTTTCACCACGTCAGATTGATTGCTTAATGTGCACCTAACTTATAGGGCTGAGCGCCCGCAGCAGTGGTGTTGCGCTTACGCCACTCAGCTGCTCATATACGCAGGTCAAGTCATCGATCCCGGCAGCGGAAGTCGTTTTCAGATGGCGCGAAATGGTAGTCTTGTGTACTGTGCAAAGTCCGCGAACGTTAAAGAACGCCATGGTCGAAATTTCCGTGCATCCCCCGTCATCGCATCGGGTTTTAGGGACGTAAAACCCCCAGAGGTTATAAGCGTTATAAACTTTAGGCTATAGCAGACGTGTGGAAAAGAGAATTGGCTCCACTCCACCTTATCCAAGTTACAGCAACGCTCCCCCCCCCCCGCTGTCCCCCACTGCGATGAGACATGGGTTTGCACCCCACAATGCAATATTCTGCCCACGCCCATTAGGCCAGGCGAGGTGTTTTTGCATAGTGATGGCCTGATATCGGCCTATAACGATTGTCAATACTGGCTAGAACTGATTAAGAGATCGGCTAATATCGGCTTGTGTTGCCAAATTTATAGCAAGTGTGGACTCAGTGTTGGCGATAGGGGGCCACTGGTGGTCATTGTTTGGTTCATCACATTGACTGGATCTAGTGATGAGCGCATGTTTCCATTCACTTAATATGAAAAAAAAACGATCGGGTAGTCTAATGCATCTGTAATGGTATATGCGGCCATGAACGTGAAGTCAAAAAACAAACCAACAACTTTATAACAGAGGATAGGAGCCGAACCCCACAACTACCTCATGCATAGATTCAAAGTCGTGTACACATAGTGTGTATGTGCGTGCGTGTGTGTGCGTGTGTGTGTCATTCATGCATTTTTGGGTGTCAGTGCAGCCGATCTCGACACGAGATAATCGTTGCAAACGCCACGTACAAGGGAGCGGGGGAGGGGAGACAGCTACCGTAAGATGGTTCCTTATCAGCGGTATACCCGAAAACCGACGATACTAGCCTTTATCATCGGTCGCTTGAACGGTGGCCATTAGCGGCCTCTTGAGAGAGTCGCTGCGTCGGCGAAGAGACTCGACCGCGGGGGGCGGTGATCTCTGTCGAGAGAGACTATAGTCGCAGAGTCCACGCGTGTTTGCGAGGTTCACCGCGGGTGGACACACCGTCTAGACTTCTTTTACGCTCTCTGTTCATCGTCCACACGAGCCGCGGTGTGTCCATGTATACGCGCGTGTTTATCCCGAGAGTTCAGCGACCTCGTCTTCGTTTGCTGAGTTAAGTAAAAGGGCCGACTGAGGAAGAAGACAGCGTGGCACTGCCTGGTGGCGCCAGGCGCTTCAAGCCACACGAGGGCCTACTTAGTCTATGTGGGAGTCAAAAACTGGGCTGCTGGATTAGAGGGGCGAGTCGTAGAAATGCTTACAACCCTCCGAAATCCGCGTCCTCTCGACTTCATTTAATCCCAAATCTACGCTTGGAAACTGTTCTCAGAATGCAGGAAAAAAATAGGTCGGCCGAACATTCTTTTACGCACATATGGTTTTACATACAGCACAGCTTGCTCCCTTGACTGCTTGATTCTTTGCTTGACGCTTGTCCGTTACGAAGGATTAGCCGAGAAGCCCTCTCTTGAATCACGGATCAAAAGGAACGGATGTAGAAGTAAAAGAGAAGAACTAGGTCTACGCATCACGGTAAACGTACCACAAGTCAGTGTTCAAAGGAAACAATGCTAAAGGCATTGATACGTGCTAGCAAAGAGATTACGAAATGGATGACAGGCTCCAAGTTTGAAAGTAATATAATTTCTAATGAGATTGACAGAGTTATATAACAAATGACGAATTATCGTCTCGGGTTCTTACATTATCACAAAACTATGATAGCTATTTATTTATTTATTTATTTATTTATTTATTTATTGGTACCCTCAGGCCTTGCAAGAAGCATTGTAGTGGGGAGGGGCTGAAGTAAATTAAAACGATATAAGGAATGCACATAAAAAGAAATGCAGTGAAAAAATGTTACATCGAAATGGGGAAAAATATGACACTATGAAATAGAGCACGAAATGGAACAAACAAGATAAGCTTATACATGAACTAATAAAAAAATGGGACGCGAAAATACACCATTACGTCGCAATCACACTGAATGGCAGTGCATATTGCGCCAAAATCATCGACTGATGCCCTTTCAAAATAGAGGTGCAAAAAAGAATGATACATGGAAAGACATGAAAAAGCAAATTTTTGTGTTATCACGGACCAAACAGCAATGTACGCTTCTGAGTCCAATGTCATGCGTTACTTTTCATGAATTGTACGTACCTCTGAGCATAGTTTTCTTTATGCACGTTAGAATGTCTGTTTACAGGTACAAACCATTCCTGTTGAGCATTTGAATGTATATTAAGATATAATAGCGTGTCGTGAGAACGAACAATGTAACACATGAATATCTTCTGTGCATGTATGATTTTTTCAGAAATAAAATTCTCTTAGACATGTCATCTCAGGTGATATTGTGCAGATGCTGTTCAATTTCATATTGGTGAAGTTTCGAACCAATCGCAGAGGTCGTAGTAGCCCCCTCGACGAATACTCCGCCGCGGTGGTCACGTGACTAAGGTACTCGGCTGCTGACCCGCAGCTCGCGGGATCAAATCCCGACTGCTGCGACTGCGTTTTCGATGGAGGCGAAAATGCTGTAGGCCCGTGTTATCAGATTTGGGTGCTCGTTAAAGAACCCCAGGTGCTATAAATTACGGGGGCCATCCACTAAGGCGTCTCTCAATCATGCGGTGATTTTGGGTCGTTGAACCCCACATATCAGTCAAATCAAGCAAGCTCTCTCGACGAATCGAGGCTGGCGAAATGACGACTGACGTTGTGGGCGGAATTAGGTAACGCCCGCAGTCACCGATCGTTCTCTAAATAAACTTCGGCTTACTTGGCGATGCGTCGTTCGGTCCATGGCAGAGAGACCCGATAAAGATATGATATCATCATCGTTATTATCACTATGCGACAGTCTACACAGGCGCCACACACTAGGCTGTCGTTGAAGCTGGGAACTTTGGCGCGAATTTGTAACGTGGGCGAAAGCGATCACACAATGACCAAGTTATATATAGGTGTTTCAGCGTGCCTTTAAAATGCCTCTGTAAGCTTGTCTCCCAGATTTGGGTGCGCATTAAAGAACCCCCGGTGGTCGAAATTTCCGGAGCCCTCCACGACGGCGTCTCTCATGATCATATGGTGGTTTTGGGACGTTAAACTCCACATATCAATCAATTATAAGCAGTCTCCGAAACTGCAAAGAACGAACGCGTTATTCTTTCCGGGCACTCCCAGTCTTTTCGACACACGTCGTGACGTCAGCAATCTGTTCGCGTGACGTCATGGGAAAATAATCTCTCGACTGGTCCGTATAAACTATTCACGGAAGGCTTTGAGTGCCGCCATATGAGTTGTTAGCCTCTGTGTTCTGCATTTTTAACAACCAGACAAATAGTACTACATCAGACGCATACACATGAAACTTGGTCGAGTTGGCGCGCACAATATTTCGTGATCAGTTGATCGCATTGCAATATACGAAAACAAAAACAAAACATCTACTTAACAGTTCAAGATGGCGGCGCCAATATGTCTTATGCAGTATAGTGGATACGAGAAATATCTGTTTTTAGGGGCGAAGCTCCTTAGGGCGTGGGTTTGTACATCCTTCGTTGTATGTAGTGGTATAGGTAGCCACCGGTGACACATACCCACTCTAGAGCGGGCCACACGGGATGTGAGATGGCGGTACTGGAGTGTTCGCTAGATGTACGGACGGATGGACAGACAGACTAGCAGACGGACGGACGCATGGACAGACTCACGGACGGAAGCAAGAACGAACGAACGAACGAACGGACGGACGGACGAACGGACGAACGGAGGAGGAACGGACGGACGGATGGACGGACGGGCTGACGGGCGCTTCACCCCACTCATCATCATTCACTCCGTTGAAACGCTGTGACTTTTTAGCCTTCTGCTTTGCTTTGCCATGCAACGGCCTTGTCTCGCATGACTGTCGCG
The DNA here is from genome assembly GCA_013436015.1 of Rhipicephalus annulatus. Lineage (NCBI taxonomy): Eukaryota > Metazoa > Arthropoda > Arachnida > Ixodida > Ixodidae > Rhipicephalus > Rhipicephalus annulatus. Next base: position 141,654 of record WOVY01004634.1, read on the forward strand.
AGCGATCAACAGATGTCACTTCGTTTTGTGGGTTTTAGATTGCGCGAGAGGAGATCGCATCGTGCAACCGAAAATTGCCAAATCCCGACAGGCTGAAAGCTGCAGTGCTGTGATTGTACACGTGTCTTTTGAAGAAGTAAGAGGCGAATATGATACAGTGCCCGTAGGGAAAGGTATACAGTGAAGGCGAGAAAGGCACCGTTCTTCTTTATTTGAATTCGGAGTAGTCCGGGCACCTTTTAACAAATACTGGAGTTGCGCCTAAGGCTTAAGTGAGTCCCACTAAGAGACATCCTGCAGTTACAGAGTAGCTCATCAAGCCTCCGTTTTTCCCTGAACTCCATTATTGTTTTGGATCTCAGCCGTCGTGTTAGAAAGGCTGAAACGTCGTGTGCACTATGTACAACGAGGGAAAATGCGTAACAATCGCTAATCCATAGTACGTTACACGATGGCGCAAGGCTTATCCGCGTGTGTATACATTGCACGACATTAATACTGGTGCCCTTCATGGAAGCACGCGCAAACTGTGACGTTTTGGCAGTGACATGCATGTGTGTGTATATATACTTGGAAAGATGCCCATTGGCACTCAGTTATCTGAAGTACACGCAGCGTCTTCAGATATTGTTTCTTTTTTATTGTTTTACCTCCATTGGCATTTGCTTATCGGGAAACGTAACACCTTTCTTTTTTTTCTTCTGATGCCTGTTTCTGACACCTCCTGTTTAAAGCTCGTGGCCGCCATTTTTTATATTTTTTACGTCCCACATCGTGTGCCCGGATGTCAACATTGCAAAACCTATTGGAAACCCTCAACGAGTCTTGAGATAAGTGAATGTATACGCCACAATCCGGCGTAACAATGTTGCCTCTCGGTCGCGATGGTGAACGTGTTACCCCATTGCGTGTAATACTGTTACCCTAGGTGTTGTGCCATCGAATATTTAACATGTATGCATCCGTATATACAGTTCATATGCGTCCGGTAAAACATCAAATTCGTCAAACAAATGACCGAGAAGCGAGTCGATAAGCGAGGACTTCAATCCGAAAAGCGAGTCGGCATTTGCGAACAAGCGATGAGGCGCATGCCTTTCTTGCTGGGGCCCTTGCATTTTGCCTTAGTTTTCATTCATTCATTCATTCATTCATTCATTCATTCATTCATTCATTCATTCATTCATTCAGTTTCAATCAGTTTCATTGACATTTGCCTTTATGCACTTTGTCGTTTAATGCCTCCATCCATGATTGCTTCAATCGAGAACCGAATCCATATTTATATGCAAGCTGCCTGTAGACATTGGGCGACAAAAGTAATCTTTACAGATGCATGCAGGCTTGATGGCATATGCTAGCGCAAGGTAAGGGTCGGGGGGGGGGGGGGCAAATGAGTGGTCGCTTCTTTCTAGTCACGTGAGAGGCAGAACGCCTGGTGTGCCCCATTTATTGATTTAATAGGGAGCTGGAACGCTGCGACGAATGCATAGGAAGCTCAATCCAAACAGCGCAATGCAATTAAAAACTGGCCGTTTTATACCTTTTTAATGAGATTCTGAACTATCTGTATTATCACAGTTTCGTTTGCGACGCGAAAACTGATAAGTGAGCGCGAGATGAATTATCTACACCGCAATGATAGGGGGTTAAAATGCCCACAAGCGGAGCCCCAACCACGAGTTAGCGTTAGTTTATCAAGGCGATCGTCATACGAGTCCTCTCTTCAGAGCTGTTTCGACTGTTTCCCACATAAGACGTACACTCTCACTCGTTCTCCTCATTATATCCCGTTTCTCTAGTCCTCCGTGTAGGGTAGCCAACCGTAAGCTTTCCTCGTTAACCTCCCTGCCTTCTGCATTTCTGCCTTATGCAATGTCAAGCAGTCTTCCAAGTTTCGGTCTTTCTGTGAATGCTCAATTGAGCTGCGAACTGCGTTATTGCGTAACAAAGAAAGAAGCAATAGCCGCTGGAACAGGACGGAGGCGAGAAGACTCAAATACGGCGCTCCGTCCTGTTATAGCGCTTTTACTTCTTTCTTTGTCAGTACGTACCAACCAGCCGAATTCGAGACGCTAATACAGTTCACTTCTAGTACATCGGGCTTTTCTCTCAACCTTCCCCACCTTACGCGTTCACAGCTTCGTGTCTGTATCGTCTCGTCTCCGTCCTGTTCCTGCACTATATATTACTTCTTTATTTGTCAGTATGTACAAACCAGTCCAATTCAAGACGCTAATACAAACACTGCGTACAGCCAGCACGAGTCAAAACTGCCGAACAAAGCCATACAAATCCATGCTTGCTGGAATTTTCAGATCGTTACTCAATGACACTGGTGATGCCCATGCAGTGCACTAAGACAGCACAACTAGCGTACAGTGTTTCGTATCTGACTGAGATATCTTCATCTGACTGCGGAAAATTAAAAAAAAGTGCGTTAGATATATTAGACAGAGTACAGGCAAAAGCGTTTTGTGTCCTCGCGAGACACGAATTAAATAAATTACTTTGGCATTCCCAGTCGATTGCTCTACTTGCATCCCACCGAAGCTTTCTGCGCTCACCAGGTGTTGCGCTGTATACTACTGGCATCGGTTCGCCGTTGAATTATAGATACGACGTCATTTTCGATTGCTTCATCTTATGATGTTATGAATTGGTTACGTGACTTTTCGCGCCTCTCCACCCATCTCTGACCGTGATGTGATGTCGTCGAAGACGTTATGTTATGACTTCGCTTAGTCAGGTGAATTTTGACGTCGCGTGGTCCCAGCTTCGATCAAAAGACGAATATTATATGAACACATGAAATTTAGACGTTGTAAACTGGTCACGTGACCGAAAAGACGATGTCATGGAAAGACGTCATGTTATGATGTTATTGGTAGGTCACGTGGCCTTCATTGCCATTCGGCCCACCTTTGACAAATATCTCATCTGATGAGTTACATTGCGATCTTGTCACTACGTCACGTGACTTGGTCGAGCAAGAGACGGTGTCATCTGGCGACGTAAGCTTATGACGTCAACACTTGATGGCGTGTCTTCTGATGTCATTCGTGTGCGTGGCTCCGCCTCACGCAGGGTTTTAGGGCCTGCACACGCGCTGCCCGCACAGGCGCACCAACCGTGGGGGGACACCTTCCGCAAGCAAGCGGATGGCGAAAGAGCGAATCGACGACGTTCTTTCGCCCTCCGCTTGAGGGCGGCAGGTGTCTCGGCACGTACGGTGCGGCTGTGTGGGCAGCGCGTGTAGAGGCCCAAGCTTTTTAAGGTCGAGGATTGTCCGGCGTTGGCGTGTGCCGTAGACGCCGCTGACGATGATGCTGATGAAGAAAAATCGCATTCCAGACCACACATTCTCTTTCTGCCATCATAGCACAGCACATGCAGGCTATGCTGCGGCATTTGGGGAAAATATAAGAGCAGTTGAAGCTATCTCCGAAATGGACTCCAATACCGGAATTTTAGGAGAATATTTTTTTTTTACCAAAGCCGATGGTTTGAACATCGCAAAAATATGCGGCCATCACGAAAAAGACCACCGTTGGAATTTGCCGCTTCACGAAGATAACTTTCTGTATGGCGTTGACCCGAAAATGAGAGTGGAAATTCCCCATTCCCTCTATCGTCACCTAGAAACGTTATATCATTGTCTTTGACTGAACACGGTATACACGAAGAACTATTTGTACCGGATAGGGCGGACCACAAGTCGCTGTTGTGATAACTGTGGACGCATATAAACAGTGGAGGATGCATATTGCTTGAATGACCGGCGTGCCGCAACGAGAGACAAGTGTTTCAACTACAAATTAACATGATTTGCCACCGTCTGATAACGTTGCGCAACGTATTGGGTCCAGTGCCTGTACCTTCAGAACAGCGTCTAGTTGTCCGAAATCAGTCTTGTCTGAAAGCTCTAATGATATAACAATTAACATAAGTTACCCGACACACTAACTATATATACTTTTATCAGCTTCACTTGCACATTTAATTTTTGTTTACGACCTTTTGATCATCTTTTTTTCTTGCCTGTCTTCTAAAATATTTCAGTCACCATTCCTGTTCCTATAGAGGGTAGCCTCAATTTAACAGCCCCGCTGCGGTGGTCTAGTGGCTAAGCTACTCGACTGCTGACCCATGGGTCGCGGGTTCGAATCCCGGCTGTGGTGGCTGCTTTTCCGATGGAGGTGGAAATGTTGTAAGCCCGTGTGCTCATATGTGGGTGCACGTTAAAGAACCCCAGGTGGTCGAAATTTCCGGAGCCCTCCACTACGGCGTCTCTTATAATCATATGGTGGTTTTGGGACGTTGAACCCCACACTTATCAATCAATTAGCATCATTGTAACATGTGATATAGTAGCGCTAATTTGACAGGGACACCGTCATGGGCCGTGTTCTTTCTTGTGCTCTGTGTCCCCGTCGAAGTTTCGCTACTCCACCATATGTTAAAATGATATCTCACCAACTAGCCCAGCTCTCAACCATACAGAGTAGCATGCCGGCGATATATAGACGCCGGCAAAAATATCTTTCCTAATCATAGTCTCTCTCTCTCACACACGCTCATGACGATGACGCTAATGACGATGAAGATCATGGCGACGACGATAACCGACAACGACTGGCTTGTGCAGTGGATGACGTCTCGATTTGCTCTGCGATGCATTTCGTATGACTGAAAACAACCAACAACCACTAGGGTAACGTGCAGCAGACCGTCGTGTTTGGCCAACTTCAGGCTGGATTCGGTATACCACAAAGCAGTAATAATGAAGGCAAAACGAAATTCACAACTCAACACAACTGTATCAGTTTATGACCAATAGAGATTGTGTATAACTGTACACCGCTTCCTCACTCATTGACATGCGTCAGTGGTTAACGTCACGGGTGATTTACGGTAACACGGAACGAACCCACTGTTTCGCTCAATCCTCATCACTCACTTCGCAAGATATGCCGCGATTTCTTTTTTTTTTCAATTTCATGAGGCGTATAAGGCTGTTGCCAATTTATGCCATATATAGAAGCGCTGCATGCGTATGTTGTGGTATACCTCAGCAAGCTAAGGTTCTGTGCTTTTAAACAGGACATCATATACAGGAATTCATGCAAGAGCGACTTCGCGTTGTTCCTGTTTGCTGCGCGTTGTTATTCCAACCTAACAACGCGCTCAGCTCACTGCCAGGCTTCAGACCGAATGAAGAAAACGGATACGTTCATTGTGTGGTCGCTTTGTTTTCTCAAGCCCTTACCTGCAACTAAACAAAGGGTAACACAGGTTTGTGTCAGGCAACAATTGCGCGTGACCAGTAGTAACACATTAAAACATCTTTTCCCACGCACGCGAAGCGTTGGGACTTGTTTGCAGCGCAGCTTGCAGCCTCTATAGCAGTGGGTGCCTTTTACGCACGTTGTCGCAGCGGCAGCTGCAGCTGCGTTTGTGCCCTTGAACCCGTCCTTGCCGCTGTGTTGTGGCAGAACACTTATTCAGTACTGGAATACTGTTGGAAGCGCAGCTGTATAGCATGTAACATCCTGGCTCCATTGTTACTTATACACTTTTGCTACGGTGAGGGCCCGAGCAAGAGTTGGTTCATTGTGCAAGAAGAGGAAACAACACTGAGAGGAGACGAGAGATAAATAAATAAAAGGAAGAGACAGGGAGGTCAACATGGTAAAATAACCGGTTTGCTATACCCTGTATGGGAAAAAAGAGGTATAGAGAGATATATACAATAATAAAGATAAAAGAAAAGAATACATATGCACACACATACAGGGCGTACTGATCAGATTCATTTGTGAGAGACCAGTTCAGTCGCAGCAAGCTCAGGAGCGCCTTCACAGCTTTCTTCCGCTACGTAAAGTCCTGTCCGTGCAGCAGGTCTCTTCCTTCCGAAAGAGTCTGGTTGTCCAGTAGATCGAGTGCATTGTAAAGTGACTGTCTCTGCGAGCAGTATGCTGCCGCAATTTAGACGAACACGAAGGAAGACAGACGGACACATGCGCTGACTTACATCTAATCTTTATTTTGTAATGTGGACACATTTTATTCAATGGCAGTCAAAACAGGCGTTTGTTAGACTTCCATGGTTGACTCACGTGCGTTCTGACTGCCACATGGTATAAATGTGACCACATTACAAAATAAAGATGAGTTGTAAGTCAGTGCCTCTTTTCATCTGTTTCCTTTGTGTCCGTCTGAATTTGAGCACTATTTCCCTTATAAACGTTTGAATGCACATATGGTGAAAGAGCTGTTACGCACTCCAGAGTGTGTGATGGCCCATTTCGAAGCAACAGACTCTAAGAGGTGAGAATTGACATTACCTAAGGCTGCCGTGTTGTCAGTTCAGTGAAAAGCCGTGCTCTAGAACGACACGTTTATTCTTCAGAAGCAATGCGGGAGCTGTGATGACGCTAACGTTGACATCACGTGAGTTCCCAATTACGTCATCGAGGCTGCTATTTTGTTGCACGCATCATGGAAAATTGGAAACCAGCGCTGCACCTCGGTCTGTTAACGTACGCAAGCATGGCAGGATTAAGCTGCAAATCGTGCAACAAGATTGTGCATTAGTTGACGCCACGCGGGTATTCACTGACGTAAACGAGGCACCCATATTGTTGCATCAGCACATTCTTTATAATTTTCAATGCCAGCCACATGCGTGCCCTGCCGTGGTGGTCTAGTGGCAAAGGTACTCGGCTGCTGACCCGCAGGTCGCGGGCTCAAATCCCGGCTGCGGCGGCTGCTTTTCCGATGGAGGCGGAAATGTTGTAGGCTCGTGTGCTCAGATGTGGGTGCACGTTAAAGAACCCCAGGTGGTCAAAATTTCCGGAACCCCACACTACATCGTCTCTCATAATCATATGGTGGTTTTGGGACGTTAAACCCACAAATCAATCAATCAATCAGCCACATGCACCTGATCCAGCTGTTGACCATCATCTCCTCCCGTTCTTGCCTACCCTCCCCCGTCTTCGCGCCTGCAGCACTTTGCGTTCATGGGGAGAACACTCTTTAGGTGGTGCCCCATTAAGTCTGCGGAAATAACTTTTGTTCCGTTGTGTTCAGATCCGTGGGGTGGTGTCATGCATCCGTAGCAAGGGTACAATGCTGGCGTTGTTGGCGTAGCCTGCTCATAAAGTTAAATGCGGCACTGAAATGACGAGGATAGGACAGGGAGCAACACCTACACATAGCAAACACACAATGAAGTATTCAGCACTTGCGTGTGTGTACTGTCCTCGTTATTTCAGGGCAGCATTTAACTCTATGAACGCGTTGAATCCCTCATGATTGCTACATATCATGTATGTCATCATGTGTCATGTCATCAAGCTAGCTCTCCATGAAAACCCGGTGTTTTGAGATGGCGCGCGTCTCCGTTCGTGGCGCTGTGCGGGCCACCAATAATGGGGAGGGACGCGTCGCTGAGACGCTGCTGCATGCGCTGGTCTTAAAAGCCGTTTCATGATGGCACAGAATGTAGCGATTTTCAAGCTGCGAATTCTCTCCCAGCGGGGGAAAAAATGGCTGCTTGCTCTCGCCGCAGTGGTCAGCGACCAAGGAGGATTAAAAAAAATTGCTGGAGCGGAAATGATTGCGCAGATGGGAAGCCATTCCTCTGGCAAGATGTCGGTTGTGGCGGCCATCTTACTAAGGGCATCATAAAGTACCACCGTTCAGCGATAAAAAACGAAGCGTTTCCCTCGCAAGCCCAACGAGTTTAATGTGGGAACTTTTTCGGGCCACATAGTGCTCCAAGTGCGTCTTAAGGTTACTAGTTTTCTATAGTGAGCCTCTAATTGGAGACAAAGTTCTTTGAAGATTCAGTCATACATACTTGTTTCTGTGTGTTACTTCGTCGGGAACAACTATTCTTTAATATAGAACTAACGTAGCATTTACATAACGTATCAAAGCCACTTGATCTTTAAGCGGGCACTATCAGAAAAGAGCATGTTTCCGCCATCTTGGCAGTGGCAAAAGATGGCTTCACTTCTGCTGGCAAAGCATTGCAGGAGCTTCCACTCCAGCAATTTTTCTTTAATCCTCCTTGTCAGCGACAAGCGACCAACACGTCGAAAGTTTCTCGCTCTGTTCGCAAGAGCGGAGCGATTTATTAGTCGGAATCCGTCGATATAGTGCCGGACCGGTCGAGCCGTTAAAATTGCATCGGCGTGTTTGCTTTGTTGATGGGCTTTGTTTCGCACTTTAAAAATACATTTGTGGATTGGCAAGTGTTCTTGAGGGAAGAAACATGGCGTGCCCTTCGTCGCCGTTCGTTGTGGAAACTCAGTATTATCATAATGCTAATAAAATTATTACATTACGTTCGAAAAACTCTGCAGTGTCTGCCACAAGGAACTGCAGCAGGAAATTTGTTTCGCAGCCGTGGCACATCAAAAGTGCTGTGAGGTGGCGGTGGCAGCATTTGTTTGAGCCAGAAAGAAAGGAGTACGCATGAACAAATCTGACAGTTGGTTGACATAGAAAGGGGACGCCCCGCCGCGGTGGTCTAGTGGCTAAGGTACTCGGCTACTGACCCACAGGTCGCGGGTTCGAATCCCGGCTGCGGCGGCTGCATTTCCGATGAAGGCGGACATGTTGTAGGCCTGTGTGCTCAGATTTGGGTGCACGTTAAAGAACCCCAGGTGCTCAAAATTTCCGGAGCCCTCCACTACGGCGTCTCATAATCATATGGTTGTTTTGGGACGTTTGTGACATCTATCTATCAGGGTGGACACGCCACGGCAGCCGTGCCCACCCTGATAGATAGATGTCATTGGCCTCGGAAGGCCTTCGCTCACTATCGTCAGCAACCACGCCTGGCACACTCCCTCAGCTGATTCGTAGATAGCACAAGCTCATATTACAGTCCCTGGCTCCCAACAGCCCCATATACGTACGCCCTAAAGTCTAACGGCTTCTTCGCTTAGCTGGCTCTGAGGTCATTTACACACATGCCACACACGCGCTTTAAACGAGCGTTCAAAAAGAAGGCTATTGAAATATGCGAACCTTACTAAGGCGTGGATGTCCGCTCCGGGTGGTATTGAACAACTGGACTCCAGAAGATTTTCTGCACAGGAAGATTCTATAGATAATTGAACATGTGCTCTGAGAACACAGCAAGTAACTAAAGCGCTACTGAAGTACCTTAACTCTACAAGTCTGAGTGACCGCCAGTAGACTGGATGTGTTCTCCCAAGAGCGCTCGTGATTTTGTGTATATCTCTTCTTTTCTCCCGTCTCACATGCTCCCCCCCCCCTTTATCCCATTCCCCAATGTAGGGTAGCTAACCGGACGCGTATCTGGTCAGCCTCCCTACATTTCCTTGCATCTCTCTCTCGCCACTCTGAAGACCAGTTCGTGTAAATGACGTCGTCATGGTTAAAAACTTGCAGGCCGATCTGGTTCAGTCTCAATCAAAGCTGTCCACGTAATACCAGTGCTATTGAACACTTGTTTAGAAATTAGAAGCATCAGACGTCTGCACACGGTCTGCGCATAAGTACAAGCTAGGGTTCCGTCTGCCACCGTCTGAATAGCCATGTGATTGTGATTTTGAACAAAGAAAACTGCTGCTACAATGTGCATTTTTAAAAGTCATGGTAGACAACCTCATATATAAACGAAATGAGAAAAAAAATGAACGATGATCCCATTTCTACCTGATGTGAAGCCTAAGCGCCGCTGCTTAGGCGTTTCTATTTCGCGAAAAAAGTTGTTTCAGATGCGTCGCAGGCATCAAAACCTTGCGACGCGGCACGAGTGGAAGTATATAGAATGCTCTGTTTTTGCGTCTACGTAACGACGTGAACCGGACGTCCCTCGCGGACTTTGCACATGCACCGGAGTATATTGGTGGCAAGAGAAAGGTCTGTGGAAGCTTTTGGCTGCCGCCGCTTTACAGTTTTAGATTTCGAACAGCGGAAAAACCTCTCTCGATTTTACGAGCCTCCCAAGTTAAAGGCCAACTCCGGTGATTTTTCGAGGTCAATGAATCTCAATGAAATTCACTGGGTATGTTCCTTTGCACATTTTAGTCATTTATGTCAAATCAGAGGTTTGAGTGATGCGCTGATCGTTTGCAAATGAATTTTAAAGATTGCCTCGAAAAGCTCGCGTCACTTGCCAGAATTATTGGCAACACTGTCTGTGTGACGTCACGTTTGGCATGTCAACGGAAGTGACGCAGCCGATGTCATCACTACTTTGGCCGCTACAGCGTTTGTGCTTTTCACAAGGCGACGGCGGCAGTGTTTGGCACGGGTATAGCACGGGAATGCTTTCTCCCTTCCTCTGTGGTGTTTTTCCAGTGCTTCGCTGAACTGGCTTTCACAGTTTTCATACTCCGTGCCGGCGGAACCAGTATACGGCCTCCAGCTCTACCAAATAGTACGTCATACGCAGACAGGGCGCTCGTTTGGGTTTTGGTTTCGGTATTGCACACTTTCGCTTATTAAAATTATTTTCACATTTCCTGAATATTTCAGCTATTGGGCTTGAGACAAGAGTGTCTCAGGAACATACAAACACTATAACCTTGACATGGTAAAAAAATCGCCGGAGTTGGCCTTTAATAAAATGGTTTCAGGTGTGGTTGTTTACGACAACTAAGTGTTGCACAATGCTAGAACCAGCGGCTAACGCTGCTAATGAGGTCAAAGCCCAAATGCATCGATGAATTCGTAACTTGTTTTATGTATATACAACTGTGCCGTTTGCATTCCACCCATATAGCAGACACAGCACACATGTATGGAGCAACAATGTCCATTCTACACATTATCTTATCTGTTGTTTCATGTTCGTGATGTAGCTTAAGTGCTCCCCCAATTAAGGGCTAGTCTTCCGACGGGACAGCAAGCACGCTGCTCGTGACAGTACTTCGACATCCACGTACGTTATTTGAATTTCTCTTTCTCAAGTGCCCTGCGATTAATACACGTTTGAAACAACAGCGAACAGCGCAGGTAGGCAGTTCGCGTCATGTTGTTGCTGTGCCAAGGCTTTTCAACGCCCGTCTTTTACTGCATAGCAGTTGCTGGCGTTGCGAATCATGCAAAAAAAATGTACTGCGTATGTGCATGTAGTCGTAGCGCATGTGCTGTGAATACATCCCTCGCCGTGAACGCTGCCCTCGTGAACCAATGGAAGCAGGCGCGTGCGCAAACGTATATATAGCTCGATACATGTGGTGTGGCTATGGCAGTCTCGGAACATGCAAAAATTCACTTGCCCGTGTTTCCTTCAAAAGAAAATAAAAAAACCTGTAAGCGCATATGCAGCGACCTGCCTGCCTGCGATCCCGGCCACATCGACACGTGCCCACTTCTGAATCACAGCAGGAAGGAAAATGTTTACCATCATCTAGCTACTAGAGTACTTTGCCAAGAGCACAGGTGGAAGCCAGGGATCCGTCTCTACACCCTTGAAGATGGATTGACATTGCACTGAAATAAAAGCATCGCATACTGCTTGACTTTGCCTGTGGGCGTTCCTGGTGAGACAGCAATTACTCCCTGAAAGGACTGCTGGGCGCGCCCGTGTAGCTTGATAACCGTCGTGCACCCGCGTGGAACCTCGCTCTGACGTCGACAGCGACACGTGCTTGCTTGTGAACTACAGCAGGAAGAAAAAAAATGTTTGTCTTAGTCTAGCAACTGCAGTGCTCGGCTTAGAGTTGAGCTGAAAGCCAGAAACTTGTTTTGGAACTGTGGAAGTTGAAGTGACCGTGCTCTGAAGTAACGGGATCACTTAGTTGGACATTAGCGCGCGTGTGGGCGTTTCTGGACAGACGACGGTCATTCCTTGAAAGAAGTGTCCTTCGTACCCGCGTAGCTTGATCGCAGCCGAGTCCCCAGCCTGGATCATCACTCTGACGTCGAAAGCAACCGGGTCATGGCCGCGGCCACCGTCTCAGAAGAATTCGAGCCTGCCCATTCCCGGGACCCACCGGACATTAAAGATGAAGCTGGTGAGAAAGACCGCGCGCGACATAGTTGCAGACGGTAGTTATAGTGCGAGAGCAGAAAGACGACAAGAAGACAAGAAGGACACTCTTTGTCGTCGTTATGTTTTCGCGCTATAACTCTCGTCATGTGATACCAACTAGCCCAAACTGCCACACTTCTATAGCTGCAGAGCTCGCTGTCGAGTTGTCAGGGCGGCAAGCCGTCTGTCTCGCTCCCTCTGTCCCTGCCAGATGTCGTCAGCCGACGCGTGGTCCGATGACACGTGACAGTATATACGTCTTCTCATATTTCGCGCGCCGCGCTTCTCTCTGCCATCTTCTAGCTGGTGCGCGTTTTCTTGTCTTGTATGCTCTTCTTTTTCCATCGCTTGTTCTGCGCGCGTCGGAGGCGTATACTCGAGGCCTCGTCACTTCGCGCTGCATGATGGGAAGCGCGGTGTAATGTTGCGTCGCGTCTAATGCGGTTTCGTGCGGCTTTTCTCGTCGTGTCGGCTGCCTGCGCTCGAGTTCGTCTTCTCACTGTCACAGCATGACATCCGGAGTTGTGTTAATACACCAGGAACACTGCATGGCCGCTACTTAAAGCGTGGAGTATCGGAGGCGCGCACGTGGCATGGGGAGGAGGGCGATGGAATTCACGGGAAATGCTTCCGCACATCCGTTTTCGTTTGTCCTAGTGCCGTTGAATAAGCTGTGACAGACACAAAATGGCGACGGTAACTATCCAATATGGCGGTGCTTAAGCGCATCCATAAACTATTCTACGTTCATCATCTGAAAAAATTCGTACCACGATGACTATAGGCCAAAGCAGTCTCTTTCATCTCAATCGACTGTAGTAATGCTACTCTCCACCCTGTTCCTAGCCTAGTTTTGTGCTGTATCCGATATATGGTCACCTGACCAACCATGTGAGTTACTATTTACCATGTGACGTCATAATGACGTTAGAAGTTCTGGCGGTTGACAATGTCATCGCTCAGAAACTTTGCGAGGCCTTGAGGTCTCGCCGTGGATGGGACTGCCAACATAGTTCTCACCTTGAAAGTAAACCCCCCAGACCGTGCCACAAGGTATAACGGGTTTATTTGTTTGTATGCAGCAAGGCGACGTCGTGTGCTGTCGAACTTTACATGGGCCTCGTCAGATGTTCGCTTTCCGGCCCAAATACTCGTCAGTGGCGTCGCCCGTATCACGGGGAGAAGCAATCGCGCCCTGCAAGTTTCACGACGCCATTTCAGCGGGTCTTCTCAGGTGTGCGTCGCGACAGATATATCTGTTCCCGCCCACCTATGTCTGTAAGAAAAAGACGCTGACGCGTGGCTCGCTATCGCCTTCGCGATCTGCACACCATTGCGATGCGACGAAGGAGCGAGATAGCTGCTCTTCTGCTGAAACGTATTTGCACACTGTGCTTTCCGTACGTGTTTTCTGCTCTGCCAGCTAGCATACGTTTTTCTTTAAGGTAATCTTGCGGCGGCGCTGTCTCGAAGATCTGCGTTGTTGAACGACTGACCTGCATCAAGTCGGAAGTCAAGGGGAAGATAAATGCGTGCTCCGAGTGTCGTGCTTCGCTATTTATGTCCAAGAAAATTTAAAGACATTGTCCGATAGCAATGCATGTATCTACGAATCACGCATGCGTGTATATTGGAAGCCTCCGTAGTGATATCCACCGTGCACCTACCTGTTTTGAAGTTCCAGCGCCTGTTCGCTGTGACGTCACTAGCTCAGACAATACGCTGCGCTGAACGACATGAGCATGTTGTTGCAGTGAAATACCGTAGAGTCGCCTACGACACGTGATGCCACTATAAGCACGCAAATATCGGTGACAGTTACTCAAAACGAGTTAGTCCATTCAGAAACCCGCCATGTTCATGCTGCGCTGCTAAGATTGAGGTCGCGGGTTTCATCCCCAGATCAGGAAGGCTGCATACAAAATGGAATAGCACCCGCCTACCAAGATTTCCGTGTATGGCAAAGGAACGAAGGTGGTAAAAATAATTCCAGTGGCCCCCATTATACTGGGAGTCTCATAAGCATAACCTTTTTTTCGGCGCATAAAACCCAGAAATTATTATTACTAGTATTTCATTAAGCTGGAATAAGAGTTTGGTTGTGGCCTTCAGAATACGAAACAACCTTGCAGGTTAACCACCATATTTAGTTGTGCACGCCACTTTCGCAAACATTCTTGCTCAATCATTCCTATGAATATGAGCTGACCGTGTGCCCGCTTGAGCGCGTTCTACCTGATCCGAAGACAACCTATCGCTACGAATCACCAGACATTCCAGCTACAAGTCCTTCTAGATCGCATAATAAAACGCTCCTATAGCCTTGTGTGGATGGATGAATGAATAAACGTGATCGGCGAAGACGAAAATGGGTTGTAAGTGGCGCCCTATGCAGTGAAAGGTTCCACTTGGCTTATCACTGGTATTATGTGAAGAGGAGCCAGCTGGGCGATTATTGAGACATGTGTAAACAGTGTGTCAATAATACTGGCACACGAACGCAAAAGTGGTGCCGCGTGGTCTGTTTGTGTTTACGCAACGGGAGATTGTGCTATATCTCTTCTGGCGAGTTCTCGAGAGGTCGCGCCGTTGCCTCTAATGAGCCTGCGTCTCACTTTACCAACTCGGTGCTTTAACCCGCCTCTCGCCAATATACAAGAGGAAGTCCACTCCGGATTATCTCGTCGAGTGTGTTGTGTTTGGCTTTCCTGTCTAGACACTCCCGCCTTTCTATAGCGAGTGCAGTGCTTGAGGCGAGATATGAGCCTCATAAGTGGCTTCAGAATGGTTGTGGTAGTACGTCTTCGCAAAGACAGATAGAAATTCGCGATCGGACAAACTTTGACGCGTAGACGTGTTCGGGTACAAGAAAAAAAAAACACTCTTATTGCATGGTGCTTGCATTTACGCATACTTGAAAAGAACAAGCGCAAAAAACAACGGAAAACACAGAGGAAGGGGAACACAAGACGAGCGTTTTCTAACGTGAAACTTTTCGAACAAAAGGGGGCACACAGGAGAAATCGACGCCAGGCGCGCGGAGGACTCGTGCGGCACGGGAAAATTCGCCGAGCATGCGTACCTTGCAATGTAACAAACAGATGGAAGATTCAGATAAGTCGTAATCACGCAGCGTTTCATAAAAGAATACTTCCCTGAGTTCAACAAATAGCATAATTTGTTTGACGTCGCTCGTCCTGCACCCCTCTTCCTCATCGTGTATTGTTGTTTTCGCGCTGTCTTTTTTTTTTCAAGCGTGCATTGATTGATTCCAACTCGACCAACTTTTCTAACTTCTCTGTGTGGGGCAAGTTGCAAAGTCCACTGCCATCCCACCGCTGCCTTCGGTCTCTTGGGTAGCGTATCTTCTACCTTTTCTGTCTTCCGTTGCCGCAAAGAATAGGTAAGAGAAAGGTGTGCACTTCTGAACCACTGTCGATTTGTCGACGTTTCGACGAAGTCTTGACAAAGATCGGGTTCCGGTGGGAACGCCAACAAATAAATGGTTTTTCAGTGGCGTACACCTCACACACACACACACACACGCACGCACACGCACGCACACACACACACACACACACACACACACAGAGAGAGAGAGAGAGAGAGAGAAAGAGAGAGCTCGTCATGTCCGTTGAAAATTCTAAACATTATTTAGCACGACACGCACAAGAAACAAAGAGTGGGCCATAAAAAGGTTCCCGATTCAGTTTTTCAACTCCGTTCACTATTGCGTCATACTCTTCAGAAACCCAAAATTCAGAGAATGCCTTATGATTCACACCGTGCGCGCTCACGAGAGCGAGGCATTTACTCAGTCAGCAGCAGAACAATTCTACATCTCCGAATCGTCGTCTATTGCAACTATATACCGTTAACCACACGTGGTACGAGAACGCAGCGAGCAGGTCGAGAATGCATGCGCGCCGTGCCGACGCCACTGTTTTTCCTCGGCCGTTTTGTGACCGACCCGTGGTGCCGGGAAGCAGCATAAAGCGGAGAAATATGTCACTTCTACGAACTTGCCACAAAGGTCCTGGCCGTCATAAGCGGGAATAGTGTAAGGGGGGCGTCGAGAGGGGAGGGGAGCAGAGGTGGACACTTCTCCCCCTGTATATGGTGGCTAGAAGCCCTTCTGAAGCGGGCGCCTTGTCAGCCTTGTATCTTTACTACTTGGACCTTGGCTTCCGTTGTTTAAAGGGACACTAAAGAGCGCGAACAATTTTTCGCATATCAGTGAAATACAATTTCGCACTGCCGGAAACACCACTCTTACCGCGACGCGACGTTTGGTAAGCAATAAAACGCGCAAAAATAAACAAAGAAATAAAATGCGGGTGAAGACGCCATATTGACATTCTCGCACCAAACACCATGACGTCATAGATTTTGAAAGCGTCCACTGGGTCCTAGGATGCTTCTAATCGATAAAAATGATCTACTTTATCATATGTGGCTGCAATAGACCGAACATACGAAGTTTCAGAAAAGTTCATTGAGCCAATAACGTGGGAATGCGAAATATATATATTTCAAAACTTTCTACGTCACCCGCGGAGGTTTCGGCGCGAAATTTAAAAATGAAACATTGACCTTGATTTCCCCCGCTAATAGTGAACCTATGACAGTGAAAAATATGGCGTTAGAGTTCTCGGAGCGCAGAATATCAATCTAAACAAAGTCATTATGTCACTTTTGGATCCCTTTAAAGTGAAAAATGTGACCCTGCAGCTGTTTTATTTCTTTTATTTTGGCGATAATGGCGGCAGCGAATCCGTGATGTGTCGTTTTTAACCCCCGTGAATCCAATTACCAAAGGTAGATGAATATGAAGAGAACGAACGCTTCATTTAATTTTTTTTTTTGTTCTCAAAGCCCATAATGCCTCACCAAACGCGCGAAATTGAACGCCGGCTTCCCTGGAATCGACACGAGCGATACGAAGAGAATTACGTTGTAACGTCACGATGACGTCAAAAATCGCCAGTGTTTGTGACGTCACATGCTCTCACAATTTTGTGACCATATAGTTTCCTAAAATTAACTATAGGGGACGCTGGCGCTATGATTGTTCAGCGACCATGGGAGTAATAGGCAGTGCACAGATTTGCCTTTAGTCTTCGTATGTACTTGCAGGCCTGCAATCGCACTTGTGGCTTCATTCATTGCTGTGCTTCGGTTTTGTTTCGAAGAAAAATACGTGAGTAGATTCTAAATGGTAAGGCTAAAAGATTACGGTGGTGAAGCGCATCTGCTAAACATTTGCTGATTTTTTTTCGAGACAAAACAGCTTCAAGCCATGCGAACCCAAGTGGAGCCAGAAGTTCGAAGTTTATTGACGAATCCGTGTACTACCCATCATGCGCATGCTCACTGAATCTCTATGTGTTGCAGCTTCCAAAGACATTAGTGCCAGAGTTCCCTTTAGTGTCAGGGCTTCATTTTGATCGCAGCCTGTCCTACAATTTCGCAGGGTGTTGCATTGTTAATGAAAATACCCGACATTCATGTCATATATAAGTTCATAGAAAACCGTTTGTGTGGAGGAGGATGAGGAAGGGGAAACAACTTCAATGGACTCCATCCGCGGTGATCTATGAGACCACTCTCTAGGTATGAGACTCTGTACTCTCAGACTCTGCAGATTTTTTATGCACCACATATATAAGTAGTACATAATGATCCTGATTAATTTTTTGTAGTATACTTTTTATTCACGGTTTCGGTATGTTTCTTCAATACTACTATCACGACGATGGCTTGGCCGGCTGGGATGTAGCCTGCGTTGCCACGTCTTCTTTTCATTTACAGATAAACAGCACACGGCTCTCAACTCCGCAATATGAGAGGAGTCGTATGCAACTGTCTACAAAAAGCACGACATGGCTTATTTCAAATGAATTCTGGACGCTTCAGAGCACAATACGCGCACTTCTACGCAGGGGCTATAAGCTGTTCAGGCATGTTCGTGTTTAAAAAAAAAGTGGGGAACTATTAGGAGTACTTAGTACTCTACTATGGGAGAGCATATAAATCCGTCCCGTGTTCTTCATCGAAGGCGATTGACTATCCACTTGTTTAAGAGAATTTTATTTCTGAAAAAATCACACATACACACAAGACATTTATGTGTTACATTGCTCGGTCTCACGACATTGCTAATGTATCTTAACATGCATTCAAATACACAATAGGAATTGTTTGTACCTGTAAACAGAAATTCTAACGTGCATAAAGAAAACTATGCTCAGGGGTACGTACAATTCATGAAAAGAAACAAGAAGCAACGTTTAAAAAATGCGTATAAGAATAAATAAATACTTATACAATACTAAATGCAAGTTCAGTGAAATCGCAAACACTAGCCTACCTTCTCAGTAATTAAGGCAAGGCATGGACACTTTGTTCTTTCTGAGAAGAATAAATCGTAATGGCAACCGCAGGAGGAAGGCTTCCTCCCCCAGAATGAATACCTATTCGTTCAGCTGTGTTAGCATCTTGGTTCTTAAGCGATGTAGCATAGAAAACATGGCCCTCTGAGGGCGTCCCCGCAGGCATGCCAGTCCCCTCCGCTTCCACAATACAAAAGCACCAATACACAATATCAACTCAACAAAACTTTCTCTGTGCCGCGACTGCCATTGCATGCTGACTTGAAACATGCTGGTCACCAAACGCCAGAAAGTACGTGCCACAAAACGTTCGTGAAGTACATGATTTATAGTTTCCGTCCGGCCGCACTGCGGACATGAGGCGGAGGGCGCCACACCCCACGCCGCAAGGCGGTCGACCGTTGGCTACACCTGCCATTCTTTCAACCAAGTGAAGTATCGGACTTCAGCTGGTAGGGTGGTGGTTTTCATGAACCAGCGTCGACTTTTGCGGCATTTCTTGCGCTGATCATCGTTTCATTCCACTGTGTTTAGAAAAAGTAACGATTTAGAGTACTAGGTACTCTAGAGCATATAACCGTCAATTGCGTTCATTCCATAAGTGTTCTTCCTATCGGATTCGAATTCTAAGCGCACATTTTCGAGACGTCAATCTACGCACTCCTCAAAAATTAGATAACAATACTGGCTGACTTTTCGGACATATTCTGTCTGATTGCTATTCAATTTTAATGCTATTTATGTACATCAGGAACATTTTGGCGCAAGCGTACGACTTTTATACGACACTCCGTATTGCTAGAGGCATAAAAGCAACGCGAGTGTAATACGCGCTTGTATTTCTCCTGTATCAACGTCAATTGAAGCAGTACTTCATTCTGTGAAGACACCTTTCACTTATACTTTATTACCTATTCCTATGAGAGAAGCATCACCTGTCTTTTTGCATCCATTCCGAAGCTTGTTTTAAGTGCGGAACATTTCCAAGGAGGATTAAAAAAATTGCTGGAGTGAAAATGATTGCACAGACATGAAGCCGTTCCTCTGGCAAGATGGCGGTTGTGGCGGCCATCTTACGAGGGGCACGATAAATGATCACCATTCAGCGATCAAAAACGAAGCGTTTCCCTCGCACGCCCACCGAATTTATTGCGAGAACTTTTTCGGGTCACATAGTGCTCCAAGTGTGTCTTAAAGTTACTAGTTTTCCGTAGTGAGCCTCTAATTGGAGGCAAAGTTCTTTGTAGATTCAGTCATCCCTACTTGTTTATATCCCTACTTGTTTCTGTACTGTCTGATCGTACCGGCTTAAAGCCGGTACGCACCGATGATCTCACCAGAGAAGGATTGGCCACCCTGGTGCAGTATCTGGCCACCCCCTCCCGTAGGCATTCGTCAATTAACTCACGGCCCTCAGTCCCCACCAGCTGCGGAGCAACTGACCACGGCGGCGGTCAGATCTGCAAAGCAGCAGAGGGTGCTAGGAATCTCTGGATACGGACAGGCCACCATTGGAACTTGAACTTAGCAACTTTTAACGTTAGAACGTTATCTAGTGAGGGAAGTCTAGCTGTATTATTCGAGGAGCTAGAAGGCATTAAATGGGATATAATAGGGCTGAGTGAGGTTAGGAGGACAGATGAGGCCTATACTGTGCTACAGAATGGGCACGTCATTTGCTATCGGGGCTTGGCAGACAGAAGAGAACTGGGAGTAGGGTTCCTAATTCACAGAAACATAGCTGGCAACATAGAGGATTACTATAGCATTAATGAAAGGGTGGTAGGCATTGTAATTAAACTGAATAAAAGATACAAAATGAAGGTAGTACAGGCTTACGCGCCTACATCCAGCCATGATGACGCCTCAGTTGAAAACTTCTATGAAGACGTGGAATCGGCAATGAGTAAGGTGAAAACGCAGTATACTATAGTAATGGGCGACTTTAATGCCAAGGTAGGGAAGAAGCAGGCTGGAGACCAGGCAGTAGGAGATTATGGCATCGGCACTAGAAACGCCAGAGGAGAGCTACTAGTAGAATTCGCAGAACGCAATAATCTGCGTATTTTGAATACCTTCTACCGAAAACGAGAAAACCGCAAGTGGACATGGAGGAGCCCTAATGGCGTAAATAAGAACGAAATAGACTTTATAATGACTGCACACCCAGGAGTCGTGCAGGATGTGGAAGTGGTTGGCAAGGTAAGATGCAGTGACCATAGAATGGTACGGGCTCGAATCCGCCTAGACTTGAAGAAGGAACGACAGAAACTGATACGCAAGAAGCAAATCAATGAGCTAGCACTGAGAGGGAAAGTACAGGAATTCAGAGTGTCACTGCAGAACAGGTACTCTGCTCTTAGCGAGGAAACCAACCTTAGCGTAGATACAATGAATGATAATCTGACGAGTATCATTACGGAGTGTGCAGTGGAAGTTGGAGGCAGGGTAGCTAGACAGGACACCGGCAAGCTTTCCCAGGAAACGAAGAACCTAATTAAGAAGCGTCAAATCATGAAAGTGTCAAGTACAACAGACAAAATAGAACTGGCAGAGCTTTCGAAGCTGATTAATAGACGTAAAGTATGCGATGTAAGAAGGTATAACATGGAGAGAATTGAGCACGCTCTGAAAAACGGAGGAAGCGTCAAAGTAGTGAAGAGGAAACTTGGGATAGGCAAAAGGCGGATGTATGCACTAAGGGACAAAGAAGGCAAAATAACTACCAATATGGATAGGATAGTTAAAATAGCGGAGGAGTTTTACAGAGATCTGTACAGTAGCCGAGACAACCACGACCTTAATACTATAAGAACTAGCAGTAACCCAGACGACACCCCACCGGTAATGATAGAAGAAGTCAGAAAAGCTTTGGAGAGCATGCACAGAGGCAAAGCTGCTGGTGAGGATCAAGTAACATCAGATCTGCTGAAAGATGGAGGACAGATTGTGTTAGAAAAACTAGCCACTCTATTTACGAGGTGTCTCCTGACGGGAAAAGTACCAGAGTCTTGGAAGAACGCTAACATCATCTTAATACATAAGAAAGGAGATGACAAGGACTTGAAGAATTACAGGCCGATCAGCTTGCTCTCTGTAGTATACAAGCTATTTACAAAGGTAATTGCTAGCAGAGTAAAGAAAACATTAGAATTCAATCAACCAAAGGAACAAGCAGGATTTAGAACAGGCTACTCAACAATTGACCACATTCATACTATCAATCAGGTAATAGAGAAATGCTCAGAGTATAACCAACCACTATACATAGCCTTCATAGATTACGAGAAGGCGTTTGATTCAGTAGAAATATCAGCCGTCATGCAGACACTGCGGAATCAGGGCGTAGATGAAATATATATAAACATTCTGGAAGAAATCTACAGGGATCAACTGCTACCATAGTGCTTCATAAAAAAAGCAACAGAATACCAATAAAGAAGGGTGTAAGGCAGGGGGACACAATCTCCCCAATGCTATTCACTGCGTGCTTACAGGACGTTTTCAGAAGCCTAGAATGGGAACAGTTAGGGATAAGAGTTAATGGAGAGTACCTCAGTAACCTGCGCTTCGCCGATGACATTGTATTGCTGAGTAACTCAGGGGACGAATTGCAACTCATGATTACGGAGTTAGACAAGGAGAGCAGAAAGGTGGGTCTCAAAATTAATCTGCAGAAAACGAAAGTAATGTACAACAACCTCGGAAAGGAGCAGCGCTTTGCGATAGGTAATAGTGCACTTGAAGTTGTAAAAGACTATGTCTACTTAGGGCAGGTAATAACCGCAGAGCCTAACCACGAGATTGAAGTAGCTAGAAGAATAAGAATGGGGTGGAGCACATTCGGCAGGCACTCTCAAATTATGACAAGTAGATTGCCACTATCCCTCAAGAGGAAGGTATATAACAGCTGTATCTTGCCGGTACTTAGCTACGGAGCAGAAACCTGGAGACTCACAAAGAGGGTTCAACTTAAATTGAGGACGACGCAGCGAGCAATGGAAAGAAAAATGGTAGGTGTAACCTTAAGAGACAAGAAGAGAGCAGAGTGGATTAGGGGACAAACGGGAGTTAAGGATATCATAGCTGCAATAAAGAAGAGGAAATGGACATGGGCCGGGCATGTAGCACGTAGACAGGATAACCGCTGGTCATTAAGGGTCACCAACTGGATTCCCAGAGAAGGGAAGCGGGGTAGGGGGAGACAGAAGGTTAGGTGGGCAGATGAGATTAAGAAGTTTGCGGGTATAAATTGGCAACAGCAAGCACAGGACCGGGTTAACTGGCGGAACATGGGAGAGGCCTTTGTCCTGCAGTGGACGTAGACAGGCTGATGATGATGATGATGATGATGACTTGTTTCTGTGTGTTATTTCGTTGGGAACAACAATCATTTAATATAGAACTAACGCAGCATTTCCATAACGTATCAAAAACACTTGATCTTTTAGTGGGCACTATCAGAAAAGAGCATGTTTCCGCCATCTTGGCAGTGGCAAAAGGTGGCTTCACTTCTGCTGGCAAGGCAATGCAGGAGCTTCCACTCCAGCAATTTTTCTTTAATCCTCTTTGAACATTTCGTACCCCCGTATCAACGCCGACTAAATTTAGTCGGCGTTGCCCGTATTCACTCAAGGGTGCTCCCTCGACTTGAAAAAGACGATGGGAGCGCCATCTCTTGGCAGACCAACTCACTGCATATCGGCAATATTTTGCAGAGATTTTTGAGAAGCGCAGCGTCAATTTCAGTCGAGCAGCGGCGCAGTGCTCAACTCAGTCAAGTGAAAGATGGAATTCGAGTCGAGGAGCGTTTCTGAATACGGGGCTTAGTCGCACGAGGTCGCGGATCCGGCGTCGGCGTCCACACCCCC
Source organism: Rhipicephalus annulatus (assembly GCA_013436015.1). Taxonomy (NCBI): domain Eukaryota; kingdom Metazoa; phylum Arthropoda; class Arachnida; order Ixodida; family Ixodidae; genus Rhipicephalus; species Rhipicephalus annulatus. The sequence continues at coordinate 164,942 of WOVY01004634.1, forward strand.
ACTGCGCATGTTCGCGTCTCGTGCCGCACGCTCACGTCTCATGCCAACTGTCGCTCCCCTCACCCTCTCTCGCCTCGCAAGGCCGACGCTGCCTGCGTCGGTCTTGTTGAGCTGAATTTCACGCTGAACGGTTGTGCCGCCCGCCATCTCCGACGCAGGCGTATAGCTCTCGCCGACTGGTTCGCGCTCCGCGACCTTTTGTCACCGTGCCAGCTCTCGCCGTGTGGTGCCCCGTCCTCGGAATTCTTCGACCAGCTCCCAACTTTGCTATATGCTTCTCTTTCTGTCGCTTGACTTGTCCTATTTCTTTACGTACGTCTTTCCACTATTATAATTAGGGGCGAAGCTCCTTAAAGCGGCACTTGTTCGTCCCTCGTAGTAGTCGTGGTGTGTAACCAGTCGTACGTTTTGACCTGCAAGGTGGTGCCGGTGGGAGATTTCTTCTGCGCGTTGTTGAACAGTAAAAAATTCGCAGCGTGCGCGTTGACTAAAAGCCGAATTTTCCTGTCTCTAATTCTCCATTAGAAGCCATTGGCATGTACAATTTGCACTATCTGAGAAGAAGGGGTTGCTACATTACACTCGCTGGGCGTAACCTCCATGGTTTTAGAAAGGTTTATCGAGCGTTGAGCCGCAGTGCCATGAGAGAGAGAGAGATAAGGATGCAAGGAAAGGCAGGGAGGTTAACCAGGGGCACATCCGGTTTGCTGCCCTGCACTGGGGAAAGGATGAAGGGAGTGCCATGAACACAGTGAACTAGTATATACCATGAATTCGAGGTGGTTAAAGGTGGGAAGTAGATACGAAGCGCAAGCCGTAATGAAGTGTGCGTGTGCCACCTCTCGTTTAGTCCTTGGAATGTCCACTGGATGGCGGTGCTTCGATATGAGGAATATATGATGAAAATATTCGAGATGGTGGTACTTTGAGGGTTGAATAGATGGACGAACGAACGGACACACAGACAGATGCATGGACGGACGCACGGACGGATGGACGCATGAACGGACGAAGGGGTGGATGCATGGACGAACGCAGGGACGGACGCACAGGTGGACGTGCGGACACACGAACAGACGTACGCACGGACGGGCGGATGAACGCACGGACGGTCGCACAGACGGACGCATGGACGGACGGAAGCAAGAACGAATGGACGGACGAATGCTTCGGCCCACTCTCCATCATTCACTGCGTGGATATGCTGCCATTTTTTTATCCCACCTTTCCCTTTCTCCTACAAGGCACTGCAGGGCCGTGTCGCCTATGAGGCGGGCAGCAATTAGGGGCCCCTTTTCCTCTTCTCTAGAACATCCCCTCACTCACTCACACTAAAAAAAAAACCGACTTCTCGAGCTGCACTACCGTTCACTGGCTACCCCGTATATTTATGTATGCACTGAATCGTGTTTTCAAAATTCAGTCAAGGGCGTCCTTATTGGCCTCGAGGACATACCGTGGCGCCACCTACGTGATGACGTCACTCATAGGATGCCTGGTTGACTTCGTCTGCCAGAACACCGCATTTTCCTGCGCTTTTGCTGTGGGCACCGTCCGCGCTTCCCTTTGTTTTGAAGCTGAGCGCTTAAAGAAGTGGTAAGACCTGACAATACGGGCAAGCAAACTACGAATCAGTGCCCCTGGTGCCGCTCTCGTGTCTAATTTGCATCGTAAAATCGCGACTAAGAACCGGTAGAGCCATGAGGGACGATGCAAGTGGTGTCACGAAAGCAAAGGTGCCGTATTCCACTACTACGCATCCTATCCATAGTTCTATCTGTGAGATTAGGGACGGCTTACTGCTCTCCCATAGTTGAGTACCAAGTACTCCAAATCGTGGCAGAAATGTTGTATGCCCGTGTGCTCAGATTTGGGTGCACGTTAAAGAACCCCAGGTGGTCGAAATTTCCGGAGCCCTCCACTGCGGTGTTTCTCATAATCATACGGTGGTTTTGGGACGTTAAACCCCACATATCAATCAATCATCAGTACTCCAAATCGTTAAACATTTTTTTTTCTAAACACACGTCAAAACGATCGCAGCGATGGCCTCTCCAGTGGAAGCCCTCGCGGCCAACAAAGGCGAAATAACAGTCAAGTATTCCCAAACCACACCCAATCACGCAACATTCACGTGATACCTCCCCCCCCCCCCACTCTGTATTGAACATTGACTTTGGAAAGAGGAGAACGAAGTGTGGGCACGAGGGGAGATCTGGTGCCGGGTGCACATGTGCGCCGAACGAACGTTTCACCAGTCATGGACACGTTTCTGATCTGTCCGAGTTATTGCGCCTTTATTTTGCTCCACTCTACCGGCAAAGACACCTTTATTTCGCCTTTTATGATACCGAAACCAACACTCTGCGACGTATTTGCTCGAGTTCACCCCGTGGTAAGATTCGGGCGGCTTTTTCTTTCTCCCTCACTCAATGGCTGTGTGTGTGTGTGTGTGTGTGTGTGTGTGTGTGTGTGTGTGTCTGTGTGTGTGTCTGTGTGTGTGTGCGTCTGTGTGTGTGTGCGTCTGTGTGTGCGTGCGTCTGTGTGTTCGTAAGGGGTAAATGCAGTAAAATGCAGCCCCCCTTTCCCATAATGCAGGGTTATCAAACTCACCCCATGCCGTGTCGGGGAATAAAGTAAAATGTAGTACCAGTGTAGAATGTCGTACCAGTGGCCGATCCAGAGGGGGAGGGGGAGGGGTGATCACCCGGTACAAAGTCTGTGTCGGCACCCTCCCTCACCCCTCACTTTAGTGCTTGTAGTCCACCTAATATCCCTAATGAGGAGAAATGATTTAAACCACCATGATAATGCAGTAACATTATTGACGCTATGAAAGGGTTTTTCTGCTAGCAAAATAAAAAAAAGGTATGACCACGCCTCCCTCTCCAATGTTACCCCCCCCCCCACTCGCCTAAAATGATTGGCTGGATCCGCCCCTAATTCGTGCACATCCAACATGACAATACCGATCTCCAATATCGGCAAAGTACGAATGCTGATTCAATGCCTCCTAGAAAAATTTCTATGAGGCGTTGGCCGATTGTGAAATAGAGTTTTCATTTTGTGGTTACACTTGAACACGCAGTAACCTCACGAAAACAATGGTTTAGACCAGCCATGTCTGTGCAACTCACGAACATGCTCAATATAAAAAAAATACAGGCGGCGAACGTAGCCATACGCAGGCTGTGCGTTTGAGATCGCTGCCGTGTACTGGCAGCATCGAGTTTGTGCAACTCGGTGTCGAAACTGAGACTCGTGGGCTCTGGCTTTGAAGTTGAGCCATCGTGTGCCGTCTTCGTGAATTTGGCGCTTGCTAATCCTTCGCACACTCTCCCGATTTTTCTCTCTCTTTTCGTCTGTGGCTTTATTCCCGAACCTGAGCACTTAACCTAAAGAACGATGACACACACAGACACGAGGAAGAGTGAAAAACAAAAAGAAACGATAGCAGTGCGACGAAATTAGCAACCCAAGTTGAAAGCCAACTCCTGCCCCCCTCCCCGTTAAAGAAATACAAAAAAGGGGCAGCTTTAAAAAAAAAAGACACGGAATCTGTCGAATGCTTGCGCCATTCGGCGCGTATGTATGTCACTCCCAAACATGGGACGCCAGAATTTCGTAATGGTATGCGAAGTGGTTCCCATCATGTAGGGGTAAAGCGATCGGTTCGATTTTCCGAACCGTTATGTAAGACTTTGACCGTTATTGTTTAACATAGTCCAACTCCATCATAGTGAGACTATCTTCTAAATCATTGGCAAACTCTAATGGTAGGTGGAGGGAAGTATAAACTTCGCCCCCCCCCCCGTCCGAAATTTTTCAAGTTTGCTTGTGTACGTACACACGCGCGCATACAAACACATAAAGTACGCAGACATTCCAACTACGTCTCCTCCCCCCCCCCCCCACCGAAATAAATTCTGGCTACACCACTGTTTTCAATGTTGATTGGTCGAAAGGGCAACTGCACGGCATCTATCATTGGCCCTAAATGCGGCCATTACGAAATCGGACAGTGCGGCCAAATTTGGCGGCGATACCTGGAATAGCACCCCATCGTGCGCTATATTTAGGAGCATTGTCGCATTCCGCCGCATTGACATTTCGAGTCCGACACAAAGGTGGAAGTAGCCGCGCGAGTATATCGCAATTGCGAACGTGACAACCAGATTCGACATTGCAGCATGATTCACGAATGTTTAGCATAGCAACCAGACCTGGCAACCAGTTGGTTCAGCCCCGGGAGCGAAAGCCCGCCAGAAGAATAACTGAGGGAGTGGGAAGTGACCCTGGGGGACCACGTCTGAGTCACGGTGGGGGTCTGAGCGGCCAACTCAAATTTTCGCTTGAGCCAAAACATACCACGGAGCACTGAACTCGAGAAGGTCGAGGCTGCTGGCGCCGTCTGGCATGATCCCTTGAAAGTTCGCTGGCACCAGCCGAAACAGCTGTGCAGACTATAACCTCGTTTCTTTCATCGTTTCGTCTTCACAATTGTCGCCTCCTCTCTGTCGGCCTCCCTCTTTGCATACATTTTCCTTTCCCTACCCAGGATCTAAACGAAAGGCAGCAAGTTCCGCTTTGGCATCGCGTGCCTGTCGTCAACTCGGATTAAAAACAGCTGAGCTGCATTCTTTCAGGAGGCGTGGTCAAAGAGGGCTTTATGAAGTAAACACGTACAAGGAGTTTATTTCACGAACAAGTGGACGACATATAGTACTGAAGAAGATGAGTTTGTATTATTATTTCAAGAGCACTAGTCTGTATTGAAATTGCAAGAGCGCCGTCACAATTTACATAACAGGATCACGCATTCCTCTCTCGCGTCACCGACTATATGTGCGCGTATTCAACGCACCCGTAGCCATGGTAACTCTCCAAGAAGCGTTGCTTGCACGCTCAATATTCCCGAGGGCACTGCAATACATTGCTCGAACAACAAGCAACATCGCCCGAGAATCTCCTCGTAGCCCACAATGTAGAAATCAATTCATTTTTTCTTTATTCTTTCTTTATTTTTTCTTCCTTCCATTCTTTTTTTTTCTTTCTCAGCTCCTATACGGTTGTTCGCAGCCGGCATTCTCGATCGTCCCTCTTGGCCTCGGAAAATTGGAGACGAACCGTAAACGTAACGTTTTCCTGTCATATATTACTCTCGCAATTTTCAATTCTACACGCCCACACGCTGCGACACTGCGGACCAACAGGCCTCAAGAGGGCTCGTTCCGATGAACGTATAACCTAGATTAAAACAAAATACAAACAGGAAGTGAAATACGAAAAAGAAAGTCATTCTTGTAAAAGACCTGCAATTCGTCGATTCGCCAAAAACATATTGCACTTCATCCCACCATCTTTTTTTTTATTTTTGAACGGTCTCAATGTCGGTTCGGAGATCGGAACTGAATCGTTTCGGTGATATTGACGGACGCGACGCTGTGGAAAAATCCTACACACCCTGGAAAAAAAGCTAGCGCATATACGAAATCTCAACGGATTTTGTTAGCCCGACAAACCCATTCAGAATTGCTTCGTGGTAACAAATGCGTTGCGCGCGACTCCAGGGTGTACACGGCAGAAGCCAAGCCAATCCAGAGTGTACACGGCAGCAGCCAAGCCTACGGTACGAAATAGGCTTCGCGGAAAGAGACGCGGGCAATTCGCTCGTCGTTCGCAGTTATTTCGTTAGTTTTTGTTTTATCGATACAGACAGGCGACCTTGCTTATTCGTCTTAACTCGGTGAATGTTGATTCGTAAAGCGAGCGTAAATTGCCTGGATCCAATCTAGTCCATTTATCGCTAGTCTGCCTGGCTAGATTGGATTGCCAGAAATATATGTGTAGACGTCCGCCGTTGACGTTGGATGCGTTCCAGGCGTCATCTGTGGCAGCTGATATAAATCTAGTTGCATGGGCGTTTTTAATATTATTGGATCAGAATGCGTGGGGATAAAGCCGAGTTTGAAAGAGCGTGCATGGAAATTGCGTGATAATTTGAATATGTCATTCTGTCGCGTGCAGCAGTGTTGCGCGGTTGCTGTAAGCCTAGCTTTGAGGCCTACTTTATGCTTGTTTTTGACACGTGCGTCACGTTTAGTTTGGGTCGTTATCAGTTGTGTTATAGTGAATAAACTTTGGCGCTTATCGCATTGCTCAGAGGCCTGCTTATGACTATTGTTTGCAGTTGTTTCTCACACTGTTTATGGCTTACTTTTTTCTTGTTTGGGCCATTGTGTAGTCTGTATACCTGTATATCTGAGACACTACTACAGCAGAAATTTCTTGATTTTTTAATTCTTCCTACTTGGCATTCATATCGTGGCAGACGTTGACCTCCGGCGTCAGTAAAATGATACAGATCCGCGTCAGTTATATGAAACAGATTTCGAGCTTTCGTTTTTGGCCAGTTGTAAGTTTTGTTACCCTGATTTGGAGTTATATACCAATATGTTGACGTGACTTTCTTACATCTGTTGCTTTACTCAAATAGCATTGTTGCCTAAAAGCTCGGCGAGAACCAAGTATTTCATGTAACAGCATGACGGTACGGAAAACAGAAATGAGTGGATTTTACTTAATTTACAGTGTTGAAATGCAGCGTGCATGAACGAGAACCCACATGCATGCGGAGCATACACACGGACGCACGCACACACATCTTAAGCGTTTGGCGGTTTGTTGGCCTCTTAAGAGGCCAACAAACAGCCAAACGTTTGTGTGTATGCTGCGCATGTGCGTGGGTTCTCGTTTATGCACACTTTATTTTAACACTGTAAATTATGTAAAATCCACACTCATCTCTGTTTTCCGTACCGTTATGATGTTGTGCCTTAATCCGCAAGATTAAACTGTAGTTTGTAATGCCACAATGATGGGCTCGCGCTGAAGTCACATTCGGAACGTTGAGTTAAAGCAAGCGAACGAAATATTATGGCGCGTTTTTTTTTTTTCAGGAGGCACGGTTAATTAACGTCACCATATTTGCCGAGGTTGCTTTGCTGAAGGCAATCATCAGCAAGGTTGAGGGCTTAGGTTCTCAGACGCTCTCTCCCCAACAGTTGTGACTGTTCGTTTTCAAATATATCTCCGTGCACTATAATACGCTTCGATTTATGCAAAATCGCCACTCACTTGCAAGTACTCAGTTCATGGGGAGGTATCAGACTTTCATGCGTATACAACATAGCATGGTTAACAAATTTTTCATGTTGATATGTTAATATTCTGCTATATTTTGTCAGGGTTCTCACACTGCTCCGCGATTTCACTGTCCTTCAAGGCCCCCTGTTCTTTTTCTCAGCAACGCCATCGAGGAGTAGCCCTCTCTCTCTGCAGACCTATCTTCCGTGTTTAACGGTTAGTAAGAACCAAAAAAGAACAGGCTAGTAACGAACAGTTGAAGAGTAATTCTGAAAAAAGAAACGGAAAGGTTGTCAGTAAACAAGCCATCTAACCAGTGACAATGTTTTCGTTCCCAATAATTGACTTCTATAAAAAGTGGAAGCCCTATGCGCTTCGAAAAAACCCGTCACCTCAAGGTTACTGTCTAGACGTTTCCCTATAAAGGACACTCGGAAGGCGGGAAAATCTTATATCAGTTGTCAGAATGAGAATCAATTTTTATTTTAATTAGTACGAAGGTTACATAGTGACAATATACAGAAGAAGGTCCCGAAGTCAAACCCTGCAATGGGACCTCAATTTCAAAATAAAAATAAGAAATATCGGTTACAGCGTATAAAGCCTGTGCTTTACAAATTGCGAAATTTGAAAATAATTAAGTTCAACAGAAATAAATTAAACTGGAAAAAATACACACAAAGTAGCAAGAACAAAGTCATCAATAACAATACTCAATGAAGCAAAGATGCGTAAAAATCGGAGATTAAAAGAACAGAATCATTCAAGTGTTTTTTATTCATTAATATTTAGTGTTTTCATTTCAATGGGTCTGGAATTTTGTACAGTGATCGATGAGAAAAGTAGGCTGTGCTTGCCACAATTACTACTTATTTGAGGTAATATAGACTTGTTATTGCGTGCAAACCTTGTAGCATTAATATTTGTTAGATTTCATCGGCGTGTAACGCCACCGCATCATCTGAAGTTAATTTCTTTGGATGAGAATTCGGTAAGGCTATACGTGACGAGTTTCAAAACGGAAAAAAAAATGTGGTTAGATTCTAAAAGATACGTGAAATTGTGATTAAAAGCACTAAACGTCACTATTCTAACAGTTTGGTTTTGCAGTACTTGTAGCGGTTGTAGATGTGTGATGTATTTCCCCAACATGTAATGTATATATATATATAGTTGGCGTGAATATACAATTAAAACATACGACCACAGTAAAATGTCGAGCTTGAATACGTATCGTGATCTTAGAAGTACTCGGATCCCGTGAGTATTTTATAGTTCTACTTTGGATATGCGTATAGTAAATTTTAGGTTGTCTAGTTCTACGCCTAGATAGGTACAAGATGAACTTGCTGGAATACAAGTGGATCCAAGATATATAGAAGGAATTGAGGGAAGCGTCCGGTGATTTGACGTGAATAATACAAATTTTTGTTTTCGATGTGTTTACGTGTAATTGGTTAGTTTCGCACCATTCGAGTACATTTCGCATGTTTTTGTTGATGTTGGGTGTGAGAGTGTTTCGAGACATTTCTCTGACATGATGATAGTGGTGTCGCTTGCATAAAGTATACATTTAGAAACAGAGAGACAGTTCGCCTAGTCATTCACTTATAAGAAAAGCAGGAGAAGACCTCATATGGAACGCATACTCCAATATTGGTGTACATGGTTTTGGAATTGACACCCGAAGTAGTTATTATATGCACTCTGTATTTTAAGCAGTTTTACAGCGAAAGTGGGGCTTGTCGAGTAATTCATATATTTCAAGTTTTTGAAACAATATTTCATGAATAATTTTCTCAAAAGCCTTAATTAAGTCTATAAAAACTGAAGAAGCGTAACGACACCCGTCAATTGAAAATATTAATTCATCTGTCAGTGCAATCGGAGCGAGTTCAGTCGAATACCCTGCGCAAAAGCCGTACTGTAGTGGCGAGAGAATACTAAAATTTCGTTAAATAATTAGTCAGGCGCTTTTCAATAAGTTTTTTCAATTACTTTGCTGGAGAATGATGATACCCAGATGGGGCAGTAATTGGAAATTGAAGAGCGGTCACCCTTCTTGAAAACTGGTGTGATGCTGCCTTGTTTGAGCTCATTAGGAAGACAGCCAGATTTGAACATGAGCTTTATTATCAAGGCTATCAATTGTAAGAGACAGAGTTCGACAGTCTATCTTCGTTGACAGGTCATACATACATACATACATACATACATACATACATACATACATACATACATACATACATACATACATACATACATACATACATACATACATACGTACATACATGCATACGTACATGCATACGTACATGCATACGTACATGCATACGTACATGCATACGTACATGCATACATGCATACATACATGCATGCATACATGCATGCATACATGCATGCATACATGCATGCATACATGCATACATGCATACATGCATACATGCATACATGCATACATACATACATACATACATACATACATGCATACATACATACATACATACATACATACATACATACATACATACATACATACATACATACATACATACATACATACATACATACATACATACATACATACATACATACATGATTGGGAACACCGACTTTTGTAGTTCGTAGGGGCCAAACGCAGGTGATATGTGCTAAAGTGTTCATAATACTAACAAAAGCGTTCAAGCAGAGCCGAAAGATATCCCTCGCAATTCAGAAAGTCAAACTCGGGCCCGTAGCCAGGAATGTTTTCGGAGTTTTCGTGGGGAAGGGGAGGGGTAGCACTTGTTGAAGGCCTCGAAAAAAAACCTTTATCCAATATAACTCCGGTAAAACACCCCACATCACCCAAATCCTGGGGACGGGGTTGTGGAGGTCTCTCTTTTTTTTTTTTTTTTTTGCTGCAGGCCTGGTCACATTCATATGGCACACTGCGAGTAATCGTTGATTGAACTCGAGTTCGTGTTTCCCCTAACACTGCTCACGACTGTACATACACGCACGCGCCAACCCACAGAGACAAGCGCTCATGCAATTCACGCACAAGCGTTGTTGGCGACGCAGCAAGCGGAGCGCGACAGTCCCAGCGCGGGAAGATTGATCTAAAAAAGACGAGAGCTACGAATGGTTTGTGGGAGAGGATTCACGACGCAACGCGAGTGCGTTATGTGACGCGATGCTCCCGCATCGGAACCGGCTGGAACCGGCTGGAACCGGCCTGCTACGCGAGACGCCGTTGCCCGCAGCAGCGGCGGTGTGTATACTACAATGGCGCCGACGGGCAAACCGAGCAGCACGCTGCAGGCGGTCGCGCTATGTAGCCTTGACCGGGCTGCAACGTCTGCGCCTAGCGGGAACAAGACTGCTGGGCGATAGCTTGCTAGGCGGTGGAATCAAGAAGCTTCTCTTTCATGTTCTTCGTAATCGCGCGCTCGTATCTTCGCTTACATAACGCGCCCTACGGGTCACTTAATCAGCTTGCGCTGGATAATGCGTGAACTACGTCTACGCATTTTCTGCGCGTTCTTCTTTTGCGATATCCGTTTCTTTTATGACCACGACTGCCTCGTCTTTGTCTCTCTCGTCTGCGAAGCCCCGCAGTTCCTGGTTGCCGTCAGAGGTTGCTTACGAAATAAATAAATAAGAATGAAATTGATTAACAATTTATTTTGGTCCGGAGAAGACGCAGGGAAGACCCCGGCCCCACCCGGCTAATCCCACGTATAGGGACCGTCAAGCCGAGCTTGGCGGCCCGTTCTCGGGTACTCTGGAGGGCCAGGGTTTGATCGTTAAGTTCGGGGCTGCACAGCCCACCTGTCCTCGCTGAGGGCGGGGCCGATGGCTTCACATTACCACAACACATGTGGAATGTTGCTAATAGACCATAGGCAGGGCAATCCGCACTCGGATACTGTTCAGGGTTCACGACATGAAGAACCGCACGATACGCATTGGCTGAGAACAATAAATTGGGGAACCCTAAATCTTCGCCTTTAGGAGTTGAACGCGAGACCGGTATCCTGCTTCTAGTGCGTACTTCAAATATTTTAGTGCATGACACCTTTTCGATCTTGCTATTCACCCACTACGTGGCCTTAAGGGAATCGACGCAGTAGCGTGTCTGCCTTTTGTAGTAGGGGCGACCGGCTTAAAACCACGAAGCCATTATGAAATCACATCTTCTGACGCCTGCTGGCGATGGACGCTTGTATCACACAATATTACTGCAATATTTCATGTTGCATTGTGAAGAACGTTTACAGGATGCTTGCGTTTGTAAAGCGTGAAAGCTACTTCCACTGCATTTCCAAGAAGAGGGAGTTAGTTTCACTGCATTCACAAGCAGACGCATGGCCGTGGGGTAGAACATCCACTTGCCATAGAAACAACCCTGGTTCGGTCCCCGCTCTGACCCAGGATATTTTATCATTTATTTTATTTCCATCGTTGTCGAGTTTTCGGTCACGGAAAAGGTCATTTTTCGCTCACAACCAACGACACAGACGCCGGAGTATCTGCGAGCTCTTTAACGCTATCGCGTTGACATGGTGTCCGTTTCAATCTCCTGGACATCCTGCTAGGGATTTTGATACGACACGCTCTGCGCTAGGGATGTAGCAAATTTTTTTCCCTGGGAGTGTAGGGGGTACAGCCAGACTTATGTACGTTCGTGTGTGGGTGTGTATACACAGGTGCAAAACGGGCCAAATTTGTGTGGAGCAGACCCCCACCCTGAGTCGGTTACGCCGATGATCCGCGCCACTGTAAAGTTACACAAACAGACTAGGAGGACATCCGTCAGTGATCGAAAACACGTGGTCGATGTAGCGTTATGAAAGACGGAAGACCCTGAAAGAGTTGCCGACCACGGAACTTTTTTTAACGATCTCATCGTGTGCATATTTGCTACGTCATTTCCGTGACGGAAATGCGTCCTTCTAGTCTTGGTTGTCCCCGGCATAAAACACTGTCGCGATGAGAATGCAGGAATTCTGCCATATTGGTGCCAAACACGCCATATTGTCAGAGATGAGTGGGACCTTCTGGCCGCAACAGCCGAGGGTCAGTCAGTGCTGTCACCACAATCGACTGAAAAAGGAAAACAACTAAATGTCGACTTTTGCTTTCGAGTCGTCCTAGGCAAACGCACAAAAGGTCGTGTAAGTTCTTGTTTTCTTCTTGACAGGTGCTTGTGCTCCTTTAAAGGGTCAGTAAAATGAAACAGTGAACGAGTTTAAAATGATAAATTATTCTTTGAGCACTTGGTTGTCATTAATTTCGATATTATGAGTTCGTTAATGAATAAACGAGGGAGCGAAGGTCAATGTCTAAACTTGAAACTGTGCGCCGAGAATACCTGTACGCACGAATGCCTGTGTGACGTCACGCACTTCAAAGCGTTGTTTTACTACCTAAACAAACTGGCTCAACGGAATTACCTGCGACAGTTCTTGAGGTTTGTGGCCCTCCCTCAGAGGACAGCGTACGTCATTTTTTACCAATTCTGGACTACGATAGCCCTGGACTAGTCAAAGACTACAACGTCAGTAAATTTGTGTGAGGTATATAGAGTCGCTGCATGCATAGAATCATTTTTTAGCACATTTGTGGCTTATAATAGGCATCTTCTCACCGCAAGGATGCATGGTGCTTTTGGCTTTGTGAAAAGCGCTGTGGCATTATCACAAAAACAAATTTTCTAACTACGTTATAAAATAAATGTGCTTTAAATATTTGGGGGGGGGGTCAGTCTTAGATAATTAGCTCTTTGAACCTACGGTAAACATATACCGTTCCTTAATGTCTCCACTCCCTCCGTTTTTTAATGTCTTAATGTGTTCCTTAATGTCTCCACTCCCTCCGCACCGTTTCTGAAATGCGGTAATTCCCGGTCCTTTCGTTTCCCCTCTTTGCCGGTCAGTCTACAGCATGGTCAATATACATACCAATGTTCGCCATTGGCACTCTGCAAGCGTACCGAGGGAGTCCAGCTATACCGACCTTGGAAACGACGTCGGGAGAAAAAAATAATAATGCCCCCTGCCACGTGCCGAGGACGGATTAATATTTTCTTCGCTTTGAATTGAATACTTCATTTCGTATGCGACTGTTGAACTTGACATCCTTTCACAGGTGCCCGCGCCGCCGCCACCCGACGTTACCAAACTAGAACGTGCGCTGCCAGTGTCGGGGCATGCGCGGCACTTGTTCTGCGCTGCGAACAAACCACAAGCGCGCATGCAGTGAATGAGAAGAAATAATATTAACTGGCTTCCAGACAGCACCCGTTCGCAGCTGTTGCAACATTCGGTGCACGCAAACTTACATTGTAAGGTACTGGATTACATACGAAGTGTTTCTTGACAGGAAGGGTACCAGGACCGTGGAAGAACGCCGACGTCGTCTTAATATATAAGAAAGGAGACGTCAAGGACTTGAAAAATTAGAGGCCAATCTGCATCCTGTCCGTTCTCTACAAACTATTTACAAAAATAATTGCCAATAAAATTAAGGTGACATTAGAGTTCAATCAGCCAAAGGACCAAGCAGGATTTCGTACAGGTTACTCCACAATAGACCATGTTCACACTATCAGTGAGGTAATAGAGAAATGCGCTGAATGCAACCAACCCCTGCACATAGCCTTCATGGATTACGAGAAGGCGTTTGACTCAATCAAAACATTCGCAGTAATGCAGGCACTACGAAATCAGGGAATCGAAGTAACCTACATAAAAACACTGGAATGAATCTACAGTGGATTCACAGCCTCCATAGATCTACATCAAGAAGGAGACATTATCCCCATAAAGAAGGCTGTAAAGCAGGGAAACACGATCTCTCTAACGCTATTCACCGCGTGTTTACAGGAGGTTTTCATGACCTTAGCTAGGAAGAGTTAAGGATAAGAGTTAATGAAGTGTATCTTAGTAACCTGTGATTCGCTGATGACATGGCCTTGATTAGTAACTCAGGAGACAAATTACAGCTCATGAGAACTAAACTGGGCACGGAAGGCAGAAAAGTAGATCTGAAAATTAATATGCATGAAGCTAAAGTAATGTGCAACAGTCCCGGCAGAAAACAACACTTTGCAACAGGAGGAGAGACGCTGGAAGTTATAAACGAATATGTCCACTTAGGTCAGGTAGTAACCGTGGAGCCGAATCATGAGAGGGAAATAACTAGAAGGATAAGGACGGGATGGATCACGTTCGGCAAGCATTCTCAAACCACGAATGGTAATTTGCCACCAACCCTCAAGAGGAAGGTATATAACAGCTGCATCTTGCTGGTACTTACCTACGGAGCAGAAACCTGGAAGCTTACAAAGATTTTTCTGCTTAAATTGAGGACGACGAAGACCCTTTGCCGAAAACGTAACGTGGAGAGGATTATGCCAGCAAGAGTGTCTGTGCGAATTTTAGCGAAGTGTTATGGCACCATAGAGTTTACGGTTTGTGTGTGTGTGTGTGTGTGTGTGTGTGTGTGTGTGTGTGTGTGTGTGTGTGTGTGTGTGTGTGTGTGTGTGTGTTGCGTGTGCGTGCAGCTGTTGTCACTTTTCCAAAATAACTGCGCGTCTTTCCTTCTCTATTTGCGCCGCGCCATCACAATGCGATAAGGGGCGTCCCTGTTCCTCTCTTTATCAGTTAAAGGAGTCCTTATCACTACATACATCTTTGCCCTCTAGATACTGATACACGCGCGGGAGCCTCCACTAAATCATGCAGGCAAACACCGGCCGCGCTTCGCCACTCACCCCGCTGACACGGCCGACTTATTATGACAAGGTCACGTCACCCGCTACGCAGCTGCAAATGATCCGCCCTGTATGCGGCGGCTTTGCTCGACCCTTAATCGAGCGCACTTGGCTTGCAGCCCCTCCCCCTCCTAACTACGCCGTCTCTCTCCTTGGGCGATGCGCTTCCTTGTTAGCTCCACTGTCCTAAGTGGCCCCCTAAGAAAACAACAAACCCCCTTCACCACCCACCTTTTTCTCTCCTCTGGCCTTCAAGAGACAACCGTTCTATTTTCAGGCTCTTGTATATTATCATAATAGCCTGACATAGGTTTACCGCATATAGACCATGGCACGTGTCAATGTCATAATCTTAAAAGTATTGTGCTTCGCATAGCGATCGACTTTAGGTCACTTGACAGCTATATTATAGTCACCTTTCACGTTATTGTACTAGTACCTAGTGTTACCTATATGGTATGTTGTACGCACGTTTTGTGCCCAGGATATTTAGGTCCATTTACAGCCACATTAAGGATACATTACGTCTATCCATTGCTCTCAATGATGCCATTACGTCCACCGCGTAGTCTATAGCACCAGTGACGTAGCCAAGGTGTACGTCACTAGTACCCCTTGGCTGGTACCCAAGTACCCCTTGACTTGGGTACCAGTCAAGGGTACCCCTTGAAATTTGGTACCAATTTCAATTGGTACCACTGGTACCAATTGGGTACTATTTACGGGGTGCCCCGTCACTAGTGCCCAATTTCAGGGGGGCGTGCCCCCCCCCCCCTGAAATTTTATCTCGCCGTGGCATACAGAGCTTAAATTATCCATTTAAAGGAGGTGCCCTCTTAGTCTGCAACGCTGTGTCCGCAACGCTGTGTCAGTGGATAAGGTGCTCGGCTGTTGACCAGAAGGTCGCGGGTTCGATGCTGGCCGCGGTGGTTGCATTTCAGTCAAGGCGAAATGCTGGAGGCCCATGTACTGTGCTATGTCAGTGCACGTCAAAGACCACCCAACGGTCAACATTTTCGCAGCCCTCTACTACGGCGCCTCTCGTCATCATATCTTGATTTTGGGACGTGAGACCCCCGATATCATCATTATCCAAGAATGCGTCATAGCCGTACGCCAAGAGTGAAGGACGTACTGCGTACTACGGCAAGTTGCGCTCCGGACAAGGCAGGGGCGACAACTATTATTCGCCAGTTCGTCAATTATCAAGCTAGGTAATTACCGAAGCACTTTTGGTCGTTGCTGCCTCGTCCAAACGGACCTCGCCCAAATGTCGACTCTAAGCATCTCGACCAACAGCAAGAAACACCGTTGTTTACAGCATGCTGTAAACAACGGTGTTTCTTGGTGGTGGTCGAAATGCTTAGAGTCCACATTTGGGCGAGGTGCAGATACTGGGAGCGGCGTCTTCCTTACTTACACTATAAGATCAATGTTGTACATACGTCGTCGGGCTGAAGTTGTTTTTGTTCGTGTCGTTTACTTCGGCTCAAGACTGCTTTCACCATGAAGGCCTATTATATCGAAACCGTGCGACATTGTGGAGCATCAAATATGGAAGTGTCCCAATAAGGCACGCCACTGTAGGTGACTTAAACAAAAAATGACAAAAAGAGACACGATAAGATACGCCACTGTACAGTCTTGGTCAAAAGTTCTCAGGTCATGCTTCCATTGAAATACACGGAGCAGAGGCCTGAGAAATTTGGACTCTCCCTGTACATGGTGTCACTTTTGGACATGTTTCACATGTGCTATTATTAAAACACGACAACCAAAGCCGCGTTTGTTTGAGAAAACGCAATCGGACGTATTGAGCAGTAAACTTGAAAAGTGGAAACCAATACAAGCACATTTTGGAACAAGAAAACTGTTGTGATTCAGCGTGATTTTGTCGAAAGGAGATGAACTTTAAGGCGAAGTGCTACGCAATAATAAATTTGTATTTTAAGTACTGCGCGTGCACTGGACTCATGGTGATGTGAAGTAACGACGTTGGTTACTATATCTCCCTGACTTGGATACACACACTGTACGCTTTTCCCAGGAATGCTGGCTAAAACTGTTGTCTCAGTCTATTGCGTCGACAACGTATCCGTAAAGTGTAGATGGCAGTTCAGTATTCATTCGTGCAAGAGCCTTTCTCGCCCCCGTTCTCACTTTCTATTGGTTCTCTTACTTACAGCGGATGGCGATGGCCGACGCAAGAGCTCGACCAGCGCCGGAAGCGACGACACGAGGGGGAAGTTCGGCAGCCGCATTGAGTCGCTGCTGTACTGCATCGGCTTCGCCGTCGGCATCGGCGACGTCTGGCGGTTCCCCATCCTGGTCTACCAGAATGGAGGAGGTGCGTATGTGCGCGTACTTGTACACTGTCACGAAGTCGCAACATTTACGAAGGAAGCAATCACCTTGTTCAGTATAAAACTCCTTACATAGACGAACTTGAGGCCGGGAAATGTAAAGTCAAACTGCAGGCAATACACATTGTGCACTGATAGTGACGGACGGCGTATAGACCGTCGATAACCTGAACCGGGACAAGGAGCGTTAGTATAGATACGTGCAGCACCGAAAATTCGAACATTATCACCGGTTTCCGCGTTTGTTCGAGAATAAACTCAACGGTTCGCGTTCGCGCGCTCAAGCCTAAAATATGAACCTAAAACTATCTATAGTTTTTTAAATAAAGCTTTTTAACACGAAGGCGTGCTTTACGCCGGGGTTCACCACGGCTCCACTGAAGTATTTCCATCATGGTTATCACGTTGTAAAATGTATACTAACAGACTTCAAAGAAGAAAAAAAAAAGACAGGGAAAAGTTCCGCAGCGTAACGTCGAATCGGCGACCTCGCGCTCCTAGCTCAACGCGCGACGCTAACCATTAGGCCACAGAGCGACACCTATGCAGCATGTTAACGGCAGGCCATTTATAAACACTACGCACCACTGGCGGTTCTCAGAGCTCAGCAACTACAGCGCGTTTTCGTCACCAGCAGTTAGGTGGCACGACGGGCGCACAAGTTGGGCGCGCGCGCTCTAAAGGTCGTCGTGCCGCGCCACCCCGCAGGCCTACACACGGCGTGGTCAAAGTGCGTATATATGTTCTCTAGCGTGCTGCCTCACTCGTGCGCGCGCTTATCACGGGATTTGGGCACTTTGTACCTGTTGTGCTTTCGCCGCAAGTTTGCATTGAAGTTAGAGTAGTTTAAAAGAGCACGAACTTCTCCTCGCTCGCTGCCGCGGCCGCGTTTACCTTTGAGCAGCGTGCTGAAGTGTCGAGCTGTGACAGTTGTTTGTCTGCGCTCTTCCTGTACATGCCAATTTCTTGCGCACTTTCTGCTTGACGTGTGCGCTTCAAGTTTCTAGCTGCTTGCCGTCCTTCGCGTGGCATTGCGATTTGTTGCCATATAACATTCAATGCCTTGCCTTTGTGGCGAAGAAATGCAGATCGAACGCTCAACTATTTTTGCGATGAAACGTTTCACTTTCATGTTATACGGATTCCTAAAATTAGGGATCAACCACGTTTCCGCTCTCTCTCTCTTTCTCTCTCCCAGACATTTTCGTCGTGGATTGCGCCGGAATGTCTGGGAGAGAGAGAGTGCAATAGGGTGGCGACGTAAAACATAGAAAGCGGCGTGTGTGGCAATCCTTACGCTAGTAATTATGATCACGTGTCATGCCATCCCGTTTGAAGAAGGGCGCTTACAAGTGGCCTAACTTGGCCGTTATTTCTTTTTGTTAGAATCGGGTGTTATTTAACCTTGTGCCAGAGGGCCCACGATGCGGCGGTCGGGATTGGCCTGACTGTCCCAACGTGGGAGCGGCCCGCTGCGCGCTGAGTCGTGCACCTCGGGACTTCAAATAAAGTATCGCATCCATCCATACATCCATAGCACATTGAGGTCGGTTGAATTAATATGCCAATGTAGTTCACTTTTTCGCACGCACACCTTTCTATTTCTGCTCACAGTATATGTGCTAACATACCATTCTATATATCTGAAGCCCTAGCTGTATATACGTACTGGATGTCCCTTCCCGCAAAAAAAAAGGGGGGGGGGGGTGACGGGGCTTTGCAACCTGTTGCCGATGCTCGTACGTTATAGCACACATTATACTCCTCGGCCTTCTACAACATAGTGCTGCGATAGCGAAGCATTCGAGATGAGCAATGGCAGTACCTTCAACGCTATGGTATGCTAATTTTCTTTCTCGCAATCCATGCAGGGCGTCAAGCCGGTCACTCGATCATTCCAATGCTATTTTTGCTTAAGCTCTCGTGACAGAAACGAATGTATCTCGCCTCCGAAGCGACTTGATTCCTTGAAATGCAAGTAACTTATATTAATCTCTGTCGATTACGCTTGCAAGTGGGACTTTCTTTATTTTTTACTTTAATAAAAGGTGACACGTCGTGACATTTCTGGGCGAACACCTGGACATGCACTCGACTTGACTAATTCTCACACATGTTGGATCGCTTACAACTTAGGTCAAAGGCAGGTACTTATCTTGCAAGGCTGTACGGAGTAAGCAGAACAAAGTGAATTAATACTCGAGGACAAAAACAGGACGGCAAGCGGCGTTCAGGCACACCACGGCGCTTTATCTGTTCATCTGTTTTATTCATCTCTTCGTCTATTCATTTATTTAACACTGCGTAGCAACGCTCTGCTCGTCCACAACCTCGCTCTAATTCAAAGAGTAATATCGTTTCCGGTTCAGCGACAATTACACTCAGTATAAAACCACCTATCGTATTATTTCAAGTAGATATAAGACCCGAAACAATTAAACTCATGGAACAAGAGTTGTCTTGTGACCTATTTCATCTGCGTGTGTTGTTTCTTGCACTGAAACCCTAGAAGGTTTCATACATGATAGTACCAGCTCTACGAAAAGGATAATTGATAGCCTGTGAGCCTACAAAGAGGGTTCAACGTAGATTGAGGACGATGCAGTGAGCAATGGAAAGGAAAATGATAGGTGTAATCTTAAGAGACAGGATGCGAGAATTGTTCGGGCACCAGACTGGTGTTAAGGACATGTTAGTCGAAATCAAGAAGTGGACCTCGGCAGAGCATGTGGCGCGTGTGCACGATAACCGCTCGTCATGAACGATAACAGACATTCCAAAAGAATGCTAATGCGCGAGGGATAGACAGAACGCTAGGTGCGCAGATGATGTTAAGAAGTTTACGGCCAGCAAGCAAAGGAACGGGTTGATTGGCGGAACATGGGAGAGGCCTTTACTCTACAGTGCGCGCAGTTGCAATGTGCTGATGTTGATTATGATGATATTTGACAACCACCTATTCTTAGCACGAAGCCACACGGCAACCCATATAGATTTTTCGGAAAGTAAGACTTCTTGTTGAAGAACATTTTGTCCGGGTCCTGGGGTCGGCCCCGGCGCCATCATTCACTTTTTCAGTACGATCACTCTACCAATTGAACTAAATGCGATGATATATAGCAAGTGGCTATTTCCTGTTTATGAATGGGGCGGTTTCTACTCCGGGACCCCATTGGCTTAGGGCCGTGGTCCTTTCGCGGGCCACAAGGACATCCTGGCCAAGGCTGGCCAGTGCCACCTCCCATCCATATCCACCGAAATTATTGAAGACGTGTTTTAGATGGATAGCTCTGGCACTCCCATGACATGTGGTACGCTGTAACTATGCGAAGATGTTACATAACCTGCATCTTGGTCCCAGAATATTGCAAGCGTGCACTGCGTAATTTCGCAAGGTGATGGAATTGCTAGCATCCTGGTTAGTTCTACTGGTAGAGCGACCGACCTCGAAAGGCGTTGGTGCCGGGTTAGATCTACGGACCAGGACGGCTTTTCTTGCTTTATCGTGCTACAAATGGATGGTTGTCGATTATACATTGCATAACACTTCCACCACCTTGTGGTATTCCACTGAACTCGTTTGCAACAGCCCAGCTATTGACACCTTATAGACACCTGTTACCTTAGAGTAAACGTTGTTGATTTTATCCCAATGCGCTCGTGGCTTTTACACGAAGGTTAGCGGGGTCGTTCAATGTTCTAGTTATAGTAACACATTTTCTAAAATTTGTTCAGTTTCAGTTTATTTCGGACATAGTTACATGACATGAAATATGTGCACGAGGCAAGGCAAAAGGAGACTCGTATGGCTCCTGACGAGGCCTTCACCCCGGACTTACACGTCGGACAGCCAGGAGCAAAATCAGAGAAAATAAGTACAATGCTCAATGCACAACTTATATAAACAAAAGACGAACAGTAAAAAACACATTAGGACAAAAATTATACAAAGTTTACATTGTTCAGGTTTAACAGTTTATAAAGGTACATAAATATACAAAATTACATATTTTCTTGTTCAAAGCAAAATAATTGTAATTTCAAGGAGGTAAGAAAAGTAGCTTTACTTGTTTTTCAAAACGAGACATACTTGAGTTCTGATTAGCCAATTTGATTAGGGATGGGTATGCATTCAGCAATGAAATAATCTAATAATCTATAGTTTTAGTACCATAATTAGTTCTTGGTCTTGATCCCGTCAATGAAATAGTGCCAAAGTCATATGCCACTTGTATGTTTAGATATTTGCTTGAGAACATGGTGCGATCACGTTTGAGTTTGCGGAAAATCATTGCTGCCAAAGAAAGCTGATATAACTCTGAGAATGGTGGTACGTTCAGACTTTTATACAGAGAGTCAGTTGATGGGGGAGGATGGAAAGAAATCATTTTTAGGCTCCTTTTTTGTATAGAGGAAACACGTTCAGCATCCGTCTAGTTGCACGTACCCCAGGCTAGGTGACAATATGTTAAGCGGGAGTGAATAAAAGCGAACTACAATTGTCTTCTAACACGCAACGGCAATAAATATTTTAGCCTGTATAACATAGCAAGAGATCTAGATAGCTTAGCACGAACATAATTTATGTGCTCAGACCAGCTGAGGTCAAACCTAAAAACGACTCCCAAGAAGCGACAAGAGTTGACGGGCGTTATTATATTGTTATTGATACTCAATTCTACGTTATGAAGAAGTGGTTTATTTTTTGGACGAAATATTACGTACTTTGTTTTCTTTACGTTTAAGTTTATTTCGTTCACATTAAGCCAGGTATTAAGTTCGTTTAGCCAGATATTAGCACGGTGCTCTAATAAATTTAGATCTGGACCAGAAAAGAAAACGTTGGTGTCATCGGCGTACATAGCAATGGCGGGAGTAAAAGAAATGTTAGCAATATCATTATTATATACAAGAAAGAGCACCCGAAATAGATCCCTGTGGGACCCCAAAGTTTATCTTACCTAAGTCTGACTAATTCCTGAAGCTGTGTATATTGCATTCTGCCTTCGAGGTAACTTTTTAATAATGTAAGGGCCAGTCCACGGATACCATATGTCGTTAGCTTATGAAACAAGATTTGGTGTTTGATCGAATCAAACGCTTTTAGAAAGTCAAGAAAAATTTTAACTGTAAAGTATCGCTGTTCGAAATTACTAAGTATCTTTTCTTTTACCTGCAGTAGAGCAGATTCCACTGATTTTCCACATTGAAAGCCGTGCTGGTGTTTCGAGAGAATATGTTTAACTTGAATAAAATCATACAATCGTTTATAAATAATACGCTCTGCCAATTTTGAAATAAGAGGCAGTACCGATATTGGTCGATAATTATTCAGGTCATTTTTACTGCCATTTTTATAAATGACAGTAACACGCGCAACCTTCATTTTCTCAGGAAAAATGCCAGTCTCCAACATTTCGTTGCAGATATAAGTTAGTGGGGCAGAAATGTCGCAGATAGCAGCTTTAATCGGCGAAGCGCTGATTTCATCGTAACCGGGCGAGCACGCGTCTTTCAGTGCGAACACTGCAGGTGCTATCTCTACATCTGAGGTAGGTGTTAAAAACATAGAATCCTTGTAGGCTGTAGGAATGTAGGAAATAGCAGATCTCGAAGATGATGCTACCTTGGAGCCAAGAAAAGCACCTGATGTCAAAAAAAAAGCATATTAAACTGATTTGCAAGCGTCGTGCCAGAGATGGCTGTTCCATTAATGTGTAGTTCAGTAGGTATACGTGGTCGTTCAATTCCTATAATTTTGTTAACAGCACCCCAAAGCCGTTTAGGGTTATTAATTAGCGGCGAAATCTTATTTTGATAATATGCATTTTTTTGCCTTCTTTAGGTCGAAGCTTCATTTATTCCTATACTTTTTAAACACGACTAAATCTGCCTGATTCTTTGTTTTCAGGAAACGAGCGAACATGAAGTCTTTTTTCTTTAATGCGTTTAAATAATGACGGTGTGATCCACTCTTTTCTAGCTTTTCTGTGCTTCTTAACCATAACACGTTGAAAAGCGTAATTATAGTTCTCACTGATTTTTTGAATAAAGATATCATAGGCTTTTGATGTATCAGATTCGCGGTACAATTCATCCCAGCTAGTTTCACTCATTAAAGAACAGAAGTTCGTAATGCTATGGAGTTTATTATCCGACGCGTGTAATTAGATTTTGATATTTGTTTCTTTAGGGTGAACAGAGCAAAAAATGGCAAGTGGTCACTTACTCCCGACGAAAACACACCAGGCACTATGTTTTCCGGATGAAAACTTGTAAAACAGACATCAAGCAATGTGGCAATTGTTTAGTGACCC
This sequence comes from Rhipicephalus annulatus, assembly GCA_013436015.1. NCBI lineage: Eukaryota > Metazoa > Arthropoda > Arachnida > Ixodida > Ixodidae > Rhipicephalus > Rhipicephalus annulatus. Next base: position 188,527 of record WOVY01004634.1, read on the forward strand.
TTGTGGGTTGATTAACGACATTTTCACACCCATATAAGACGACATTACCTCAATCAGATTTGTTTGAACATTGCTGTTTGCTAGTAAATCTATATTTAGATCACCAAATATTATCTCATTGCATTTGTAAAGAGCAGAAAATTCCAAAAAAAGCACTCAACAAATTCTAAAAATGTTTCTACTTTACTATGAGGGAGACGATATAATACGAGAACAGCGACCTTGTTAGTAACAATACAAATTGCTTCATAGGCATCATTGATAACACTAAACTCATGAACAATGTCATAAAGCATGTTTGCTTTTACATACAGGGCCTCACCTCCCCGTTTATTTTCACGGAACATAGAAATGTTGTTGTAACCAGGAAAATGCCTGACATTCATATTGGATCTAAGCCACGTCTCTGTGAAGCCAATGATGTCAAAGCAGTATTTTAATATTTGCAAATTTGCCTCACATTCCTCTGCTTTGTTTTTAAGGCTTTGCGCGTTTAAATGGTATAGGGAAAGGGTTCCATTAGAAGGGTGACTATCGTTGCTTATTAAATTATTAAAGAGGTCTGCATCAAAGTACGACGTCATGGCTACTGAAGATTACAGTCACTTCTTGCTGCTCTTGGCAGCAGTTCACGAGATCTTAGCTACATCGTATAAATTCAGTTCACAACGCAGACCTGTCTTTCTCTCACCGTTGTCCTTGTCAGCGCATATGCTGTGAACTTAATAAGTTTTGCAGACGTCGAACACCGCTGTAGCCATTCCGAGAGATTATATGATGTGAACGACTTGCGTATTATGATTTCTCTTTGGCAGTAGGTGGGATGAACAGGACTGTTACTAATTAGGCATTCTGCGTTCTACCGACGGCGTACACATTCAACTCTGTTGTGTCAATAAAACGTTAAGTGTCTGTGCACATTACGCAACTTTTCAACTTATCTTTATATTTCAGATTTATACAAGGCTGAAGTTGGAAAGATTATAGGAGTAACATCGTACACCATGAACGAAAGATGAACTACAGGGAGCGTTTTTGTTTTTTAGCTAGAGGCAACCTAACACAGGACTGGATTAACTAGCGGTACATGGGAGAGGCCTTTGTCCTGCAGTGGACGTAGTCAGGCTGATGATGATGATGATGAACCTAATTAGAACCAACATGCAACGAAGCCAAGTAATATGCTGGTGATGTTACATGTATTTTAATTGTATTATATAACTCCCGCGCGTCTAAAACTGGGTGCGTTAGACAGAGCCACCACACAATGTACAAAAGGCTCTTTTGCGACGGGTACGGAGAACTACTGTACAATTAGCGCTCTCCTTTCCGAAAATTCATGGAGTGGACCTTTTGTTTCTGCTTTCCTATGCAGGTGCCTTCTTCGCAGCGTACGTGATCGTCATGATCCTGGTCGCCATTCCCCTGTTCACCATGGAACTGGCGCTTGGTCAGTTTTCCAGCCTCGGACCGATTGCGGTGTGGAAGTGTTTACCGGTGGCTCAAGGTAAGTAGTGTTCATATCAGTGGTCTCGAAACACGTGACCCGCGCGTCCCTCGCTAGTGTCCCGGCACACATGCGACTATATTCGTCCCACGTTGACTAGTTATAAAGCACTTTTTTTCTTGTGGGACATCCCGACCATATGTCGATGCACCACAGCTGTTATTTCAGAAGCGGCTCCCCAAATTCATCGGTATCAATATGCTAGAAACCTGGCACAAAACCCCATTTAGAAATGACCTATATGACTTGGGAAAATGTATTCCGTCAAATGGTACCATTAGGTGGCAGACTTCTGGGGGGTCTCCTGCAGAGGCGTAGGAAGAATTTTTTTCTGGTGGGGGTGGAGTGCATCTTCCTGATTGGGGGGGGGGGCTGCTGAAGTGGGTATTTCTCGCTTTGTATGTCATGGTGAAAACATTCGAGTGGGGGGGGGTGGGGTGCACAGGCCTGGTGTGCCACTTCCCGGCTACGCCTATGGTCTGTCCCGTGCATAAAACCATATAGCATTTCGGCGCGCCACTTGTCCTCGGATGCATAAGGTAACGTGGAGATTTTCTCCAACCCCCGTTGCAGGCATCGGCGTCGCCATGGTGGTGATGTCACTGCTGGTGGCCATCTACTACAACGTCATCCTATGCTACACACTCTACTACCTGGCACAGTCATTCCGCTCCGTGCTGCCCTGGGCAGACTGCTACGAGTGGTGGGGCGCCGACCCGGAGACCTGCTACGTGCGATACAGCAACCACGTAAGCGATCTCTTTCAACTGTAGACGTAATTCGCTCCCTCTCGACACATGAAACAAAAAAAAAGTGGAAGCTCGTGCAAAAAGATAGTCGAAACCATAAGCTTCGTTTTTGAGTGTTGAACGCAATAGCGACATCCTATCCCTAGTGCGTACTTCAAACAATCAGTTTGGTATTGGTTTGTGAAAGTCTGAAGGCGTGCGTACTAGCACACTATGGGCAGAAACAGCGCACAAACTCACGGGACGAAGAGAAGGCACACAAACAAGCGCTGACTCTCATCTGAAAATTTTATTGAAATATACAAGTTATCTGAACACATAAGATAAAAACGCACAGAACATGCGCAGAGACCCGGCGAAGGATCGTGTCGACGTCATTAACAATTTTGTGCTACGGGTAACTGCACAGGCGCGGCATATTCCATTCAAACAAACATGCTACTGATTAAGATTTGTTCTTTTTCATGTAAATATATTGATGTCTGACTGACACAGGACTGCTCTTCTTTTTTGATGAAGAATGCTTCCACTAGCACACGGCAGGCCGCTCCCACGATGGTACCGCAAGGCCGGGACCTAGCGCCGCATCGCGGGTCCTCTGGACAATCAGTGCATGAAATCTTTTCAAACTGGCTATGCACCCACTACGTGACCTTAGGAGAATAGGCGCAGTAATGTGTGTGCGTTGTGTAGTGGGTGACCGGCTTTAAAACATGGAGGTATTATGATAATCACATGTTCTGACGCCCGATGGCAATATACGCTTGTACCACGCATTATTTACTGCAACATTTCATGTTGCATTGTAAAGCATGTATACGGGACGCTGTGTGTTTGTAAAGCATTAAATCATAAACTTAGTTGCACTGCATTTCCAACCAGACGAAGTTATTTTCACTCTATTCGCAAGCAGCAGCGTGGCTGTATGTTTTTTTTATTGCCGACTTTCATATACATAAAACACGTTGAAAGAAAAAAAACCTGCAAAAAAACGTGTGGCTGTGTGATAGAACATCCGCTTACCACGTGAACGACCCGAGTTGAATCCACACTCGTATCCGGAATTTTTATTACTTATTTTAATTGCATCTTTCTAGATTTTTGGTCAAGCACAACAAAGTGATTGCTCGCTCACACCTAACGACAACACCGGAGTTTTTGCGAAACGAGCACTTTAACGCTCTCGAGTTAAAATAGCACCATCTATCACACAACCATGCAGGTGTGAGAAAAAAAAATGGCAACATATCCACGGGGTGAATGATGAAGAGTGGGGCGAAGCATTCGTCCGTACATTCATTCTTGCTTCCGTCCGTCCATGTGTCCGTCTGTGTGACCGTCCGTGCGTCTGTTCGTGCGTCCGCACGTTCATCCGCGCGTCCGTCCCTGCGCCCGTCCCTGCGTCCATTCGTCTGCGCAGCCATCCGTGCGTCCGTTCGTCCATCTAGTCAACACTCCAAGTACCACCATCTCGCATCTTTTCATCATATATTCCGCATTTGGAAGCACTGCCATCCAGCGGACATTCCAAGGACTAAACGAGAGGCGGCACACGCACACTTTCTTACGGCTTGCGCTTCTTGTCTACTTCCCACCTTTAACCATCTCGAGTTCACGGTATATTCTAGTTCACTGTATTTGTGGCACTGCGGCCCAACGCTCGCCAAACCTATCTAAAACCAAGGAGGTTACGCGCAGCGAGTATAACGTAGCAACCCTTTCTTGTCAGATAGCGCTCAGTGTACATGCCAATGGCTGCAAATTGGGAATGAAAGAGAGGGGAATTTGGCTTTTAGTTAACGCGCACGCTGCGAATTTTTTTCATTGTTCCACAACGCGCAGGAGAAATCTCCCACCGGCACCTTCTTGCAGGTCAAAGCGTAAGACTGGTTACGCACTACGACTGTGACGAGGGATGAACGGGTGCCGCTTTAAGGAGGTTCGCCCCTAAAAAATAATATTGATAACAGAAAGAAGCAACTACAAAGCACTGTAAATGCATCCAAAGAAACTCGAACAAAGCAATCCCTTAGACCACACGCTCGCGCACACGCACATACACAAACACGCACACACACACACACTCACACGCAAACACGTACAGGCATAAAGAGAGAACAAGGTAGACTACAAGAATAGCGAAACCCTATTTCGAATAACTTACTAAGTAAGTTATTCTGAATACACTGAATCCAGTCATTACACAGCAGCCAACATTAGAGAAATTTATGAAACTAAATGAAGGTACTGATCTATTCTAACCTAGTTAGCATGTACACTGATCGCCTGTTTTTCTTCACGCAGCCCTTCCTGCTTCCAATTGTCATACCAAAACACTTGTCTGCATAAATCTATTGTTTATACGGTTCCTTGATAATAATACCCGATCTGTGTTTTTCTTCTTTCTTTGCTTCGTTGCTTCTCGACCACTGTTTCTTTGTCAGTGTACCATTGGAGTACTTTATACTTGGTTATGGTACAAATAACTATCTATGATTGCTCTGTGCCGTGCTACTGTGTTCAGTGATTTTATGTTCTTTATTATTCTGATTTTTTCTCTTTCAAACGTCAAAAGCTGTGACAGTGATGCTCACCCATGTAATAATCCCCATTGGGGATTGACAGTATTCTGTAAATAAAAAATAAAATAAATGAGTAAATAAATATTTTCTTTACTCCAGACAAGGTGCCGAGACGTTCCAGAGGTACTGTGGCGGAATTACGGCGGTTTCAACGGCAGCAACGCAAGCAGCATCACCGCTGATCTCTTTCCCTCAAGTGACGTAGTCTGGCTGACGTCAGCCGTGCACGGCGTCAACTTCACCGTGCCCACGGAGGCGTTCCAGACCATCATGGCAAACTGCTCGAACGCCACTCAGACGGCGGCAGAACAGTTCTGGGAGTGAGTCTTTGATCTTCCTTGAATTTTCGTATAAGTCGCGGCCATCTTCATCGCTGCTTGTCAAGCGGAATCGCAAAGGTTGCACGTGCGAAAACCGCAGCGCGAATAAGCGGCTTCAAAGGAAAACTAAAATGAAACAATGAATCGGATTAGGTCGAAAAATTAAACCCTAAAACTCGTATGTGCTTAGTTTCATCATAATCGAGAAAATCAAAGGCAAGGTTTCGTTGTTAAATTTCTGGTCAAAATTTTCGACCGTAACGTCATGAATTTCAAAGCGTATTTTATCGTATTTTGGGAACATAGGCTAAACGAAATCTACTTAAACTTCGTTTGTCAAGTCTATGGTCCCTTTTAAGGACAGTATATTTCTTTTTTACTGATTAAGTACTAGGCGCCATCGATATTCGTGACATCACAACGCCTATTGAGTAAATTTCAAGTTGGAACGTCTCTCCGCCATTTTTTTCACCGTTTTCTCACTTATCAAGAGCGTTCTCGCTGAAAGCAGGTTGACATTGAAATTGTGCAAGATTAATTTGCTAATATAAGCAAAATCGTCACCATCTTTACCGCCTTATCATGTGAGATAGGCTGAACACGACAATAACAGATGACCAAATGACGCGTTTCGTATACAACCTACGCAGAAAGTACGTCCTGAACCTGTCTCCGAACATAGAGGAGGTTGGCGGCATCAAATGGGATCTCGGCCTGTGCCTCTTCGTCAGCTGGCTCATCGTATTCCTCTGCCTCATTCGCGGCGTGTCCTCGTCGGGAAAGGTACGTTTGAACGAGATATCAGCTAACGTTGCCATTCCGGCTTTAACGCTGCCATATATTTGGGTATGTTGTGAAAATGCATATATGTACACGCGCTTATGTATGTAGTATGTATGTGCATATGTGAATAGCTATATGTATAAATAATTGTGTATATATGTGTTTATTGCTAAATATGCCCTGCTAAGCTGCTTTTATGTACTCCGATATGGACCGATAACTAGCCAATGTAGGCTAATGGTCCAGATATCTTGTAATCTTTTTTTTGGTTTGTCAATAAAATCATATTGAATGATTGATTGATATCTTTCACACGCGGATCATTTCTGAAGATCTGACGTCGAGTTTCGAGAACGCATACGACTAACTGGAATCTGGACGCTGATTCTGAACTATGTTTCGTCACACGATAACTGCATGTCGCACCCTACGAAAGGAAAATGCTTGAAACCATGCAGTCACGCCTGTGCAACTCACAAACATGCTTATTAAGAAAAAGAAGCAACAAAAAACTTGGATAAAATAGCCATGCGAGTGCCGGTCTGCCAGTGAGTGAGTCCGTGGGCCATGTGTTTCAAACTCCGGTCTTAGATTGATGCAGCCTTTAGTGTGTTTGTTTGAATTATGCAGCAGATACGCAGTAAGAAAAACAGGGAGGCATGGTTTGTGTGCAGAAAACGATAATGCTGAAATACGTGGCGCAAGGTTGACAAAGAGAGAAAAAAAAGGACGAGACAGAAAAAGCGCCACCGAGACAGAAAGAGCGCCAAACGTGGCGCTCTTTAACGTGGCGCTCTTTCTGTCTCGTCTTTTTTTTTTTTTCTCTTTGTCAACCTGGCGCCACGTATTTCAGCCTAATATGTACCAACTAGCCGAACATAACGTACTGTAAAACGATAATGACTCGTGCTTGAGTTAGTTTTGAGAGAGCGTGTACAGAGAAGGGTAGCACCTTCCGGACTCGCGACGTCATCTGCTCTCTGACACCCTCTTCTCGCGTGTATGAAAAAAAAAAAACAACAGGTCGTGTACTTCACGGCGACCTTTCCGTACGTGGTGCTGTTCATCCTGCTCGTCAAGGGCGTCACCCTGAGTGGCTCGGGACAGGGCATCGCCTACTTCCTCGTGCCCGACTTCGCCAGGCTAACAGACCTCAACGTGAGTCCATACATTCGTTGCTGCTCCACGAGTGACTCTCTTGCGTATACATGTATGTTTTTCATTGCACGTATTGCTTGCGCGTATATGTCGCCACTGTATCAGACCCGTAGCCAGGGGGGTTGTCTAGTGGCGCCCCCATCCTCCGACATTTTGATAAAGTGGTGGTGGTGGTGGTGGTGGGGGGGGTGTTTTGTGGAAATAATGAAAAGAGGTGTTTAAAATATAATGCATTCCACAATTCCCCCTTCCTCCCTCCGCAGAAGTTTCCTGCCGTTGGGCCTGCATCTTGTATATCATAGTCATAAACCCACATATGGAGCGAAGAGCCAGGAGGTGAACCCCAGGCTGACGCCTCCGCGATTATAACGAAAACTGCTCTGTCTACCTGGTAACGCTGTTTGGCTGTACGACTCACATTTGTCACCCTTCACTCCGAGGTTCTTCTTCATTTTCGTTGCCTGTACGACGCGTTATAACAGGCACCGACCACTGAAATTTCCGAGTCGACGAACCACTTACTTGAAAAACAGGACGACTCGGAAGCCTGAGGTGGAAAATGGTCAAAGTCTACTTATGCAGCACGTAGCACACTATCCACCATTATAGGGTGAAAGCCCGTTACACACTTGGCAATACGCCAAAGGACCCCTGACAGTGACACATTTTGTGACTTTTCTTTTACTGCACATTGTAGCTTTGTGTCTGGTATAACCGAAATCGATTCGCACATGTCCTAAAGTATCATACAATTAATCTGATTGAGAGTGTTATAGACTTGCATTCAATTACCTTGATGCTCTCAATCGATTACAGTCGGCACAGATAGCTTCAAAACGACGGCACTAACAAGGAAAACGGCCAAAGAAGTTTAAAAACAACAAAATAGTTATATATTGGATACTTGTTCGCAGCGAGTATTGTGAATGTGGCCACCGTAAAGGAAGCGAAACGTTTTTGATTCTTATTCCTGTGGCAGCGGCAGTTACTGCCCTGATGAAGACAGGCCTTCAGAAGATGCTACCTCCAGCGACGTACGTACCAGGTGAAACAAAGCGATACCAGTAGAGGTGTAAAAGCGACGCATATATTTTTTGCACCACCATGCACAACTGGGCTAGTTTGTGTAACTTCATGGCAAGGCAGCGCAATACGCCTAAGACACGAGGTGAACGACTTCACAGGATCGTAGCCTGTCCTGTGTAGTTCTTCTCATCTTTTATTTTGTGCTGCTTAACTCTGACAATATATTTATTTCACGAAAGTCAGACGTCCGCACGTCTGTTATCTTCCGCTGGGTTCCGCGACAATGTTCGGTTTCACTTTCGAGTTATGGCAAACGGCCTACAGGTATATTTTTATGATGTGTATAAACCGCGTAATCACAAACAATCTTATCACTTCTCGCTACAGATATGGAGGCGAGCGACGGAGCAGGTCTTCTACTCGCTGGCGATCTCGTGGGGAGGCCTCATCATGTCCGGAAGCTACAATCCGTTCCGATACGCCATTCACATGTGAGCGGATTTATTATTCTTTGTCTTCGCTTGTGCCAAAAAGAGCTACACTATAGGGGAACAACACACAGATTGTTTGAAAGTAAAACCTTTCTACTGGTACTATGCTGAACTGCGCGGCAGTATATACTCACCACTTGTAATATGAAATGACTCACCGACAAAAAACGAGTGACCAGTGGAGAGGCCCGTATCACAACTATTACGCTTTGCTAAATGTCCTTTATGAAATCAACGTCTCTAAGTCATCCTCCAAACGCCTGAACGGTGACAGATTTTGTTCGAACAACGCAGCCATGCGGCGGCTGCTTATAGGTAAGTTGCGTGAACGTACGCCATTTTCGCTTGAATTGTGTGATCGAAAAACAAAACGGTATGGTTGAACATACAGCCTGATGTGGCATAAACTGTCAGTGAGTATAAGCACGTGACCTTTGTCGGAAGGTCACATAACTAAACCTGAGCTGAATGACCTTCGAAATTCCACGTTAGCAATAATCATAGGTCAGCCAAGTAAATGGGGCTTGCTCAAACTGGCTGAACAAGGGTGAAAGCATTCTCGCACCCCCCTCTCCCGTATTGACCCCTTCCCTCGTAATTGACCACCATTAAGTGGTCGCAATCGCGACCACTTAATGTTTTGTGAAAAAGCATTTTAGGCAGTCGATGTGACCGAAATCTAGAGTACTCACGGTTTTAAGCAACCAATTGCTTTATATGGAGGTGTCATCGTTGAAGGCCACAATTTATTCAGCTATTTAAAAAAAAAGTATTGCTTACTCACTCACTGACGTGATAAATCTTTTGCGGTTGAGTGCACATGAATGTATACCATCAACGTCGCTGTAGCGTTCTATATAAAAGGTAGTATTCTAGGTTAGGTAGCACTAGCTTCTTAATCACATCGGTGACCTCCGTGTTTCACGTATAGCCGTGGCCGAAAAAAAAATGTGCCAATAAAGAAGCTGTGGATGCATATGGAAGTGAAGAACTATAGCGAAGGAACACACAGTAAGAGCACTCGTTGTGTGTGTGTTCCTTTGTCCTTTCGCGGCGTTTTTTTTTTCTTTGAAAAATTTGTGACCAACTAGGCCAACGAACCACACTTTCCCAAAGAATTCATCTGGAAAATAGGTCCTAGTCACCACTTTATGTGCACGTGAAAGCGTTAACCAGAGAGCTCGGGACGAAAGCTATTGGGACACCTGGTTAGAGTTTATACCAATCCGGTTGTCGCACGCACGGCTAAATTGCCCGTAAGCGACATATCGCGGACAAGCGCCTAAGCGAATATCGTGTAGAGGCGTCCCAACAACCAGGCCTGGCGAAGCTGTAGCTAACGTGCTCTCTCCCCTCTAGATTTTTTTTTTTGCTCGTCCCCCACGAAACCAAAGTGCCCGCTCGAAAGCATTCAATCGAAACTACACGATTTGTCAGAGCACTGTTGAAATTTTGTCGCATACGCTCACCTCGGCGTCCTCGGATTGTGGTACTGGACAATGGATAGTGGTACTGGTGGCGCTACGATGGCACTCGGGTGGTGGTACTGGTGGCACTATACGAAAGTCCGCCGCTGAAGTAACGTGGGCACCACTTACCAAAATGTCACAAGCCACGTTGCGTTGCACGACGCCAAAAAACCACCACGGTATCGCTCGTCAGTCGCAAAGAATGTGAACTTGCGTAGCTAGCCACCGCACGAAGTTCCAAGAGCACCGAGACGAAACACGGACGCGGTAGAGCGAGCTGACGGGCGGTAACTGATACTGAGGCCACTGCCAAAATCACACACAAATCGAGACCCGTCGACGCCGTTATCGCGGGTGCCGATGTCACTAGCTTATGGCAGCGTCGGGCGTATAGCTTCTATCCTTCTATCACGGTTTGATATTTACCGTATAAGGGCGGAATGAAGAGAACCTGTACACAGCATACACTACAGGCGTGTGCCTCGGATGTATATCGCACTGCTAAGCAATCCGTTCACACTTATCTTCGAAACCGGCTGCTTTTCACATACTGCGCAAGCGGAGACAGGAGGCAAGCAGCGACGAATGGTTGTTCGAAATATCTGCGGCGCCGTGATTGTCCAGTCATGGCGCCAGCTTCAACTTGCGTCATCACTGCTGCGGTGATACGCTTGTAAAACGCTTGTAAAGAACGCTTGTAAAACGTGGCGCCTCTTGCGCGATCGTCATGGCGCACCTCCAACCATTAGGGAGTTTTCGGATACCGTTTGCAAGCGCTGCGGGCGAAGCGGGCGCCATAAAAGTTTTAGAATAGCGTTTGCCCTGCTGCGAACCGCAACGCACGATCGCAGCGACACCGTAGCCTCGAAACCAGCGCTTGCGGGTCACACGCGGGCCGCCATCACCGCATGCGATTTCGGATTTTCTGCGTGCGGTCCGCGAACGCCGACTCGCGTTACGACGCATGCGCAGTGGCAGCGACCACACTGCAAGGGCTCGCAGTGCGCTATTCTAAAACTCCCTATCGCCGCCGTCGCCGCAACCGTTGCAGCAGTTTTCATCGAAGTCGTCAAATTAAATACAACTCGCACTTATGTTTTGCTTAGGACTCACTTGGACTCGGGTTTAAAAACAATTGTATACGCAGTGTGGCTCCCTGCGACTCAAACTGAGCAAAAGTTTACTCTGCCAAATTCACTTGAGGATTGGCACCAGCCAAAAGCAGAAGCACAGAGGAAAGTTGTTGCTGGGTGTCCTAGTCGTTCTATGCGACGCTTCTATCTTATGTTTTTCATTTTTTTTTTTGGGGGGGGAGGGGGGGGGGGCTGGTTTTGAAGCATACGCAGGGTGACCTTTAGGAGAGAAGGATGGCATGCGAAGGGAAAGTTTTTTAATATAGATAAAGTAGCCACACTATCCTTCATATCATCTCCCAAACGGCCACCGTGCAGGTGCCGGCCCTATAACTATCAAGAATGCCATGTCACGTTGATAACACAAGCGGTGTTCGTGACTTTCTCAACTGGCGGCCCGAGATGAGGGAGAGGAGGTCGCGGGGCACGGTGGTTTGGTTAAAAGATACGCGGTACTCCCCCCCCCCAAAAAAAAAAAGAGTATCCGGTGGCTTTAGGTGAAGGTAAAGTCCCTGGACATTCTCGGTAAAGTACCGTCTTTTTTTTTCTTAGCTGCAGGTGCCACGCCGAGCGCCCTCCTTTCCCACCTTCCACATCTCCGCTACACGGGTCGTCGCCTGGAAAATACGTGCGAACCTATTTGTTTTTGTTTTGTTTTTTTGTAGCGTTAGCTACACTGGCCTCGCTGAGCCAATTTCGCGTGGCACTGGTCTGCGCATGCGCTATGATACTCCGCCGCCGCCGCCGCGCGCAGCTCGCCGCCGGTGTGCGCGCAATTCGATGCGCTGCGCAGACGATCAGTGGTGTCGCGCACCGGAGCCGGCACCTCCCTCGCACTCGGCCGCGGCCGCGTGCGACTCGGCGCCGCTGGTGTGCGCTTTCCAGAGGAGTGCCGTCATAGACTTGGTAGACACATGGACGCCGACGCGCGCGCCTTCCCTGTGCAGTCGCCATCTGACACTGCGCTGGAGCCGCTTGATAGCGCCTCTGACTGGCGTTTGCCACTGTGGTATAGCCATGGAGAAGGAGAGTGCAAATGCTGCTCAACGGTGCTGTAGAGCGGAGAAGGTTAACTCATCGGATCCCGAAGTAGTTACCCGGCAAAATAAATATACACGTGCCACATAATACGTATACCGTGTGTGTGTCATTGGAACAGCTGTAAGCATGATATCTGGAAAGCTAAGCATAATCAGCTGAACCTTTGCTAACGCTACGTATATCCTGGCATAGCTGAGCTAAGCCACTGCCATTTTTATGTGTTCTTTTTTCGCCGTACCCGGCTCTCGCCACTATCCTATCAAGAATGCCATGTCACACTGATAACGAACGTGATGTGCGTGACTTGGAATTATACCGGACGCCCAGCGATAGTGAAAGGAGGGGCACGACGGATAGATGTGTGGCGATAGATAGACGTTGCACGCGTTATCAGTGTGACATGGCATTCTTGATAGGAAAGTGGCGCGCGCCGGGTTATAGGGCTGGCGCCCGCACGGTGGCCGTTTGGGAGAGGATATAGGTAAGGTCTGCACACTTGGGAGAGGATTGGACACTTTGGAAAGGGTATGGAGGAGAGTGTCGTTACTTTCTCTATTAAGGGACTTTAGGTGAAGGTCAATCGCAGCGCCCCACCTCTCTATTAACTCTATTTATGGGGCAGACATTGCGCTCCCCCCCTCTCGATGTGCACGCCTATACGCTCAAGAAAATATCTACCAACTGATTCATGGGTCAGAACTCTGCTGCAATGCACTCACTGAATTCGCCGAAATCAACATAGCACAACCTGGTTTACTGGGACTGAGACTTGTCGAAATTATACTAAGCTGTGCTTATCCGGATTCACACTTGTGGGGAGGTCCGAGTTCGGGTGAGCCCGAGTTAGTTGGCTCATAAGTGAGCTTTACGAAGTACGCGCGGCGTGTTTTTTGTTTGTTTGTTTTTTCACTTGCTGTCGCGTTGTTGCAGTGACGCTTCAATCGTGGTGGTTGCCGACCTGATCACAAGCTTGCTCGGAGGCATAGCCATCTTTGCCGTGCTGGGTCACATGTCCCTCGAACTGCAGGTGCCCATCGAGGAAGTCGCCAAGGCCGGTGAGTCGTCGTCCACAACCGCGCGCTGCCAGGCGTCTACTGCAGGGAATCTTGCAACATACACTGTACTTGGTCAACCCAATACTCTGTCTTCCCCGTGACAGGTCATTTCTCACAAGGGATCTTTTCAATGCAGCACAAGGTGTTTGTCAGCGGGCAGTGTTGTACAAGTCCCTCTACAATAGGATCGAAAGCGCGTTTCTCGTTTTTTTCTTAATTTTAGAACAAGTTCCTGTTACAAGTTCCTCTAAGGCGAAAGGAACTAGTTCCTGATACCTCACAAAAATTGGAACATGTCGTTACATAATTGTTCCATTTAACCTTTTTTTAATATAAATACTTACTATTCATTGATTCCGGAGCGAAATAAAGCATATAAGTTAAAGCCCACATGAAGCTGCATGTATAATACGAATTTGGCATCACTGAAAGCAAGTTATGCGTACGTAAGAGGAGTCCAAATAAACGCTCCGAGTCAAACTTTTTGAAGACTGCATGTCTAACTGCAACTTCCACGCTTGTCAATTTCAAGTCGTCCCACACTAGTGCCACTTTCCAACCGTGGGGGTCAGGTACAGCAGCAGAGAGGGCCTGCGGCGAAAGCCTCCTTCCCCTCCATTTGGAGGATCCCGCGCACGCCTATACGCTCTGGCTCTCATCTTCAAAGCTTTGCTCACATCGGCATATAACGTTATACACTGATCTCACCGCAGTCTTAAAGCCGTACGAGTAGCAGCTGTGCACCTCTTCTTTGTCGCTGCTGAGAAGGATGACGTAGATATGCAGTCAGAGTGTGTTTCTGTTTACGGCTTGTGCGCCTGTCTTTGTCAGCACTCTTTTTGCAATTCTCTCTTTTCATTCGACAAATACAAACAAGATATAAATGTGAGATAAGATGGTGCCTTGGAAAGAATAGTATCGTTCAAAAAGGGATGACACTGGAGCATAAGCATGCGCAAGGGTCCCTTCAGGGGGATGGGAAGGCTATAAGGTTAATGCAGACTTTTCGCCCCAACCCTCCTTAGCTAATTAGGGAGACCCTCTCCCGCACACATGCCTATAGGCTAGAGCCAACGTATCAGTAAAAGCACTTTCCTTCGGGACGCCAATCACGAAGCCAAGTCTTACTTTTGAAATTTTGGTTCCAATGGTATTCCTTTTTCAGTGAGATTCTCGTAACTTTGTAAAACAATGCCAACTATCTCCTTTTCCACAGCTGTCGGTGTTTGTTCTCTACATTCCTTGTTCTGTGAAGATGAGCCTCTCTAGATGTGCCTTTGTTGTTCAGGTTAAGTCTGACGGCGACTGAACGGTTTTCTTCCTGCTGACGCACCGTAGGTCAAGGCCTGGCCTTCGTCATCTATCCCGAGGCCCTGACCACCTTCTGGTGTCCGCAACTGTGGTCTTTCATCTTCTTCTTCATGCTCTACCTGCTCGGAATAGACAGTGAGGTACGCCTGCTCAACTTTTTTTTTCTATCTCAAGTCTCTAAAGCAAGTGCTGCTGCCTTTCCCGTTTTCTTGTTATGCAGTTACAGTGGGGACAATCGTGATTTCGAATTAGGGTTGTACAGTTCGTGCATCGTCGCTTTCATCACCGTTGGTTCAGTTCAGTTCAGTTTATTAACCTTAACGGTTTCCCGAAGGAAGCATTACATAAGGGGTGGGTTACAACTTCTCACATAGACATTTCATATTGATTAGTTATATGCTGCTGAAACAATGATGGGCAGGTGATGGCGGCAATGTCAGCAGGAAGGCCGTTCCAGTCTTTGGCAGTTCGGGGGATGAACGAGGCGGAGAAGTGAGCAGTTAGGGCACGTGGGCGCGCGACCTGCTGCGGATGACTGGTGCGGTGAGACATGCGTGCAGCGGGTACGATGTATGGCGCTTGACTGAGGGTGCCGTGAAAGAACTCGTGAAAGAGCATGAGACTGGAAATACGTCGACGATCACAAAGCTTAATTAAACCGGAATCTGCCTTAAGTGCTGAAATGCTGATATTGTACGAGTATTTTGACTGAATGAATCGGGTAGCGCGATTTTGAACAGCTTCAAGTAGGTCGATAAGATATGATTGATGTGGGTTCCAGATGGCCGATGCATACTCCAGTTTTGGTCTCACGAGGGATTGGTAAGCGAGCAATTGGACATGTTTCGGGGCCTGACGAAGATTACGCCTCAGAAAACCTAGCGTCCGTTTTGCTGATGATATGATATTAGAAATATGAGCGTGCCAGGACAGGTCGTTAGAAAGAGTGATTCCGAGATATTTATAAGAATGGACATTCTCGAGAAGCGTGTTTTTGATTTTATAAGAAGGTGCTATGGGATGACTGCTGCGAGAAAATGACATAGTTTTGCACTTATCTCATGATAAGTGCAAACTCATGACCCATGACTCATGGGTCATGAGCCAATCGTTACACCAAGTAGTTATGTTGTGATTGCGTAGCCAGGAGATACAATGAAGCGGGCACGATAAGTGAGATAGACGTTCTGAAAGATGATCGACTTCCTTGGTACGACCCAAAGCGACTGGCTCTATAAACGGGCGACGTCAGCGCCTGTTTTCGCTTTTCTCCACACTCTTGTACCGCCACCCATGTTTTTGCTGCTTCCATCGCTGCAAAGGCGTGCAATGCAGCGTTATACGGTGGTGTTGGAAAGAACGAAACGGCCGTTGGCATGCTGCTACCAATAGCGTAGTTTGACCAATTGGAGTTGGCGCGAAAGTAAGCTCCATAAGCTACAAAGAAGTCACGAACAGTAGGATCAAGCGTCTTGGGAGGTCATAATCTTAATTAAAAACCTGGGGCTGCAGACACAAAGATAAGTGCGTTGTCTTTTCACTCGTGTCCGTGTCCGCACATTTAACGCTTTTATTTATTTATTTATTATTTATTTATTTATTTATTTATTTATTTATTTATTTATTTATTTATTGTCCACTCTTCTAGTTCCCGCTCCTACAGACGACGCTGACCGTACTGTCGGACACATTTCCTGTGCTACGCAAGTATCGTAGCATCACCGCCTTCATCGCCTGCAGCACCTGCTTCGTCATCGGGCTCTCCTGCGTCACTCAGGTGAGGCGGACCAGCGATTTTGATGAGTAAGCTGTCAGTATCGAAGTGTATTATATGTGCCACGAAAGGGGTACAAAAATTGAAGCAGGGCTATACGGGTAGACTGTACTTCTAAGACAGAATGAGATCGTTTTGCGTCTATTGCTACACACGTCCATTGTTGTTATCATCATAACTATCAATCTATAGTCATAGCCACTGGACGCAAATGTTTGCACCAAGCGGCCATTATATACAACTAACGCGATACGAAGGCCAAACTTACCGATCCGCTGCTGCTGGTTTCTTCGTGATAGACACCTAACAAGCTTATTAATCGTTTCCACCTATCCGGTACTTTTGTACCCCTTACATCGTTTAGTCTTCCCTTAGTATCTGTTCTGCTCACCAATTGTCTGTTCTATAAATTGCATGACCTTTTAATCTCAAGTAATACAAGTTTCATGCACAAACATGCTTTTTTAATCCACTTATTTGCGGCCGTTAATCCGAGTCAGTCTATGTCAGCTACACGGACTTGCTTTCCTCCGAGGCCGCATGTACGCGGCCCCTAGTGTGATCCGGTATATACGGCCTACTCGTATACTTACTCTTCTGCGAGTCCGCTTACATGCGGCGCTTTTCTTAGTCTTAGGCGGTAATATTACAGCTACACGCACTTTATAGTGTTCGAGTCCACATACATGAGGCATTTACCCCCGTATTCACAAGCGCTCCGCGACTCGACTTTCACCTTTCACTTGACAGAGTTGAGCACTGCGCCGCAGCTCGGCTGAAAATGACGCTGCGCTGCTCGAGAATCGCATCATATTATCGCTGATATGCAGTGACCTGCCATGCCTAGAGAGGGCGCTTCCATCGGCTTTCTCAAGTGAAGGTGAAGCGTTGAGTGAAGGAACGTTTTAGAATACGGGTGTTAGTCTAGAACAGTAATATTGCCGCTACATGCACTTGCTGCCCGGTGCGCGCGATTACGTCCCATTCCCTCTCGTCGATCACGCCTTTCACGCATTCTGCAGGGCGGCCAGTACGTGCTGAACCTGCTGGACACCTACTGCGCCGGCGTGTCTGCACTGTTCATCGCGATGTGCGAGGTCATGGCACTGATGTGGCTGTACGGTAAGAGGCGTCGGAAATGAAGCGCTGAGTACCCTACGCGATGCACCACTCATCCTCGAGAGAAAGAGGGAATGTGCTTAGTAATACCATTCCCCTCCACCATCTTTTACTATGGAACTGACAATGGCAACGAAATTCAATTGATGTAGTTCGCTAGAAGGTTGAAGTGAGACTGTGGTCATACAGCTACCCAGCAAGGACAAATTGCAGTGACCCCTGTACGTACAGCTGTCGGCATACTCTCAGTGTGAAAATGATTGACATTTTGCTTTTCATGCTTTGTTAGACAATCCCCACTTGTTGTCGATACACGGATGTATGTATTGAAGGGGGTAAATGGAATAGAATGGGATGTATTAAAAAATGAATAGAATGGAATGTACAGATGGAATGGGTATAGTGTAATTAGATTCATATAATGAAATGGTGTGGATAAAGTGAATGAGATGCATGAAACGAAATGGATAAAATAAATGGAATGGGTAGAGCGTATGGAACGAAATGGACATATAGAACGGTATACGTAGAAATGTAATAAGATAGATTGAGGGAACTCAATGGATGTCCGGTATGGGATAGATAGATGGATGGACAGGATAGCCAGGTGTTGACACGTCACAGAAACAAACGTAAACATTTTTAGAGACTCAACAGAACCTTTATACTCTATAAACAACTGCTGCTGCGTCTTTTCTTCGCAGGTGTGCGACGTTTCTCCAACGACATCAAGTTCATGCTGGGCAAGACCCCTCCGTGGATCTTCCGATTCAGCTGGACATTCCTATCGCCCCTCATCCTATGCGTACGTCCTGATTTCCTCGTCCTACTGTAAACATTTTCGTATTTTATTTTTACCCATTCCTCTTTGTGAGCAGTGTGTATAAATGCGGCATGTCGACTAAGAGTCGTGCAACTGTGTTTTACATCAAAGAATTCTATTCAAATTAGTATAACTCGACATTCCATCACTTGGTAAAAGGAAGCGGCACGTATCACGCATGAGGCTTCCCCATCGGCAAGATTTTGGGTGCATAAAACCACGCATAGAAGTTAATGCCACGAATATGCTCAATTGTTTAAGACATGAATGTGACTCGCCGTCTGTGATGTTAAGCACATAACTGCCGTTTTGTCGACGGCATGAGTGACATTTCTCTCCTTCTCTATATCTCTCTCTCTCTAACTTTTATTCCCCATACCCTCTCCCTAATGCAAGGTAGCCTACCGGGCTCAGCCATGGTTAACCTCCTTGCCTCTCTTTCATACTCATTCTCTCTCTCTCTCCGTCACTTGGACCACTTGATTGCGAATGAAATGGATTCCTACGATTACTTCATCCCGACCATCTTATGATAAAAAGTGCTGACGCATATATGACACATCGGTTTGTCTAACTACCGTCACAAGTCAACCTTACGTTGCTGCTAGTTTTCTGCCGTACATTCTCTCAATCTGAGAAAGTTTAAGGGTAACAAACAGCATGTGAACTGATGGAAACTGAGCAGGCCGGCGGTGGTACAAATTCGTTTGGGCCACACCCGCAATTTCTCTCGAAACAGCAGAAGAAAATTATTTCAGTAACTGCATGAGCGAGACGACTTGATATGAAACTGAATATCGAACTTGATATCGATTTGGGTTTTATACGGAACATGACGGCGACGGCAGAAACGCGAGTGTTAATATGAGTGCTACCGCAAGGAGAGAAACGCGCGGAAACGTTTTTTTTTTCTTCTTTCTCTTTTAATTTCCCAAAGAACACTTAGTTTCCGACTGTATATGTACCACATCAGAGATGGTCAACACGTCTAAAAACGACGCGAAAGCTTGCTGTCTCCCTCTGCTAAGCCATAGTGAAGTGTCAGTGAATACAGAATGAAGAGTGAATGTTATGTCTCCACGTTTGTTCGCCATTACGCAGGTTCTAGTGGTGTACGGCCTAGTCATGGCGGCCCCCGTCATGTACAACAACGTCGAGCCCTATCCAGCGTGGGCCAACAGGGGTGGGGCTGGTTCTTCGCCTCGTTGTCCATGATCCAGATCCCACTCTGGGCGGGAGTGGCACTCTTCAGGGCCAGAAAGGTATCTATCTTCTGCCAGCTCTTCATTCATTTGTGTGAATACTAGTTATAAAAAAATTCGTGACATCACTATATATATATATATATATATATATATATATATATATATATATATATATATAGTCAAGTAGATCCTCCGTGAGCAATCACAACGTGGTTTACTTCGACGTTTCGGCCTAGAGTCTGGCCTTCATCAATCCTGATAGAGGCCAGACTCTAGGCCGAAACGTCGAAATAAAGAAATAAACCACGTTGTGACCGCTCACAGAGGATCTACTTGACTATATGCAACGCTACGGCCGCTCAACCACCATGCCTGCCTATATATATATATATATATATATATATATATATATATATATATATATATGTGTGTGTGTGTGTGTGTGTGTGGTGTGTGTGTGTGTGTGTGTGTGTGTGGGTGTGTGTGTGTGTGTGTGTGTGCGTGTGTGTGTGTGAAGGGACTTTTGAGAATGGCCTGTCATATGCGCTCTACTGCAGTTACAAGCGTTGGTGTGCGTAACATGAAACTCGTGGTCTATCCAACCAGTTTTAATCTCTCCTGCCCCAGTTTCTGTCGTTTGTATCTACGCTAAATGTAGATGTACACTAAATTACTTCATTTTTTGTTTGTTTTTTACTATTCGAAATTTTTTTCTAATATTTCCCTTTTCCATGGCCCCACTTGCTGGTCAGCCAACCTAGTCAAAGCTTGTTGAACGTCCCTGCCTTTCCTCTTGTTTTTTTCTCTCTTCTGCCAAAGATATGGGTAGTATAGTTCACACACAAGTGCCGTATAGTAGGCACTGACATGCCTTTCTATTCTCTTCTTTCTTTGTGCAGAACATTCGCTCGGCCTTCGAGCCAACGGACACGTGGGGTCCTGCGGAGAAGAAGCTTCTCCAGGAGTACCGAGCGACCGTGGCCAACTCCAAGGACAGGACTTGCAATGTGGCGCTACGGACTGTGTCCGCCAACGGAACGGCGGCTTAACTTATTCCTCTCCCGTTGGTCTATCGGGACTATCGTACGTTCGGTTCACTCGGTGCTCGGTCTTGTCGTGTAGATTCATTTGTTTCCACTTCGCGCAACCGATCTTGAAGAGCTCATCTCAATCTGCAGAGCTCATTGAGGAATACACACTCCTCCCTTGCGAATGGCAAGGGCTAGGTTGTTGCGCATTCATTTTAAAGACGTGTTTGTTATTAAGCGCAGGTGTTGAGCCAGAATGACTATTCAAGCAGTTTCTTGTTCGAACCGTAATTTAGAAGGCAGCAGCGATTATATCTTGATGTTGTTGGTAAGCTGCATGAGTCGCTTAAGTTGTGTTGGGCAAGAAGACACATGGCAACTGATCGCAACGGAGTCCTTTTATTTATTATTTGCTGAAACCCGCATTATTTGCTGAATGAATGCCGTGTTTAGCCTCACACGACCACAGCCTAAAGGACACTCGATCATCCGTAAAGTACGTCGCCGCCATGCTGCATAACGCTTGTGGCGTCATGTGTTCATAAGAGTCATGAGACCGTACACCCCGAGCATGGCCTCTGGGATCGTCGGTGTCCGCAAGCGCGCCTATTGATCTCGGAGGTTTTTTCTTTTCATCTCAGGTGCACTACGCATCAGGTAATAGCTTGAGAGAACCCCGTGTCGCGAAACGCTCTCTGAATGATCCGGTTATGCTTCCGGAATCTCGATTTCAGATTTGTATTTTAACGTGTTCTTAGTCACTCTACAGCTTAGTCGTGTTTCTGATAGATGGCGCCACTAGGCTACGTAAATACGGCGACGTCTTTGACGGTCATGATGCATCGACTGGTAACACGTGGTTTATGTCAGTATCCTAAAACCATACGTCCCCGTCTATTGGAACTAGTTCAGCGTTACTTGCGCGATTTCTCGCACTCGAATGAATTGGGACTCGTTCGCCGTTTGCAGAACCAAATGAATCTACACGAGCCGTTTCGAATCCACAACGAACGATCCCCACGAGCGTCTTTTGCGAATATGTGCATACGTTCCTGATATTGTGCTGTAGAAGAAGTCCACAGCTACACGATCGATTCCGAGTGATATTCAAGGAACCAGTATGCCGAATGTACCTGTTCGATTGTGATTTAGATGCGAGAAAAAAAGAAAAGCAGTGCGCCTGTGCCGACGCTTTTGTCGAAAAAAAAAGGAATTCAAGGGCAATGTCGAGGAAAACGCAACTGAGAAGAATCTAGAGAGTAGAATTCGGGTATCATGGATGTCCATGAATGCATTGGTGTCACTGTTTACAAAGATATGTTAAAAACCTAAGCTACAGCATTCAGCACCGTTATAATTACATCGAATCTGTGACAACCCGGTAGACGTTCGAGTGCGTTTACTGCATATGTATACCATCATTGTTATGCTGACGCTGTAGATGTCATTGTTTGTAAACTATACAGAGCGTACGCGTACAACTCTGCGAGTTTGCAGAGTTGGGCTTGACTTTAACATTCTATGAATGTTTTACACGTTGTTGGAAAGTCCGTTTTCTCATACTCCGTTATTCAAGACTTATGGAAGCTCACCCAATCTTCATTCACACGACCACGACACTGTTGTTACATTGTTTCTTTCGGTATATATTCTTAACACTTAACTCCCCCCCCCCCCTGCCCTTCTCCCCGGCCATTGATATCGCTGTTGCTCATTGTACGACGAATGACACTAGGATGTTCCCGACAACCTTGCTGCATCTAAGCAGTATGCGACTGGTGCTAGAGAAAAAAAGAATTCCCACGATTAATGTGGAGTATCATGCGATCAATTTTATGACTCCGGGGTCAAGGAACATGCGAAACGAAGACTGCCAATTTATACGAAATACTAGCGCCTTAGAGAACTTACGTTGTTCGCGGGCAATTTTGGGCGCTTTTATACTTTTTTTGTTAACGCTACGTTCCCGGCATACTTTCCTGCCAGGAGTGTCTCGGCCGTGCAGATGTGACGTAGCGTCATTGAAAGAAAATAAGCCAGCTCGTGCTGTCACAGAAAATAGACTAATATTCTCGAACACGTGGTGTCGTTGGAGATAACGTTTCGACAAATGGTATTGCCTTCTTCAAAAAGGCAGCAACTTCCTCTCAAGACTTGTCTTCTTCACAGTTCCTTCCTTAAAAAAAACTG
The DNA here is from genome assembly GCA_013436015.1 of Rhipicephalus annulatus. Classification (NCBI taxonomy): domain Eukaryota; kingdom Metazoa; phylum Arthropoda; class Arachnida; order Ixodida; family Ixodidae; genus Rhipicephalus; species Rhipicephalus annulatus. The sequence continues at coordinate 211,291 of WOVY01004634.1, forward strand.
CTTGTCGGAGCGTTGCTTCCAGTGACGCCTAGTGTTCGAGAACATTCATTTAAAGGCTATATCTTCCCCAAAACAACTACACAAAAACGAATGTTACATAATGTATCACTGCCCGGAAAAGTTAGTAATGTTTGGAGAAAGCGCTAAGCACCAAGGAGCTAGGAACATTTTTTTATGCTGTGTTATCCGAGTCCCGATGCGCCTTGTGTTCCGTACGAATGTCTTGCAGGGAGGTCATTGTGGTCGCCATCTTGATGTTCCAAAAAGTTCAAAAGCAGCTGCGTAAGCAAAAAAAATGACACTACAGCATGTCTTAGGTCGTACAACCAGATAGCAAATGGTGATTATCCACCGAAAAACTCCCACCATTGTGCGGTTTATGTACGCACGATCGCGATGTGCAGTGACGTCACCTTAAACGTCATACTTGAGTACTAGCGCGGGGAGAAGTTGCCACTGTGACGTCACTCACAGTGAATAAGTACGAGGTGCACGTTTGAGAGACGATCGAAGAACTGATCCGGGACGGCAGAACTACATACTGAACATGCATTCTGTGCGTTTTAAACATACAGTTGTTATTGAGCGAACATAGCTCCGAACATGGTATCATTGTTCACTTGGCCACTTCACACACACGCATTGAATTGTAAACAGCGAGCTGCCAACTTACCTCGTGAAATCGTTTGTCTAAAGAGCACTGTCAACGCTTCAGAAATAAAAAGAAACGATTACTTTGTTTTATATGACTCACGTTTCTTTAGCATGTGGCAGTCGCAAAGGAGAAGACTGCGTGCAGTCTTCTTTGCGAAAGCACAGTCATGGAGCTTTATGTAAGAAGGGGTGGCAAACATGGCGCACAAGAATAGGACACTGGACGACGCTTCGTCCTGTGTCCTACTGTCCAGACCTGCTTACGTAATGAATCAGTACCAACTCTCGCTACTCTTTATTATACAATCCTATGTAGGTTTGTACGGATGTGCGGTCATATAAGGCTAGTATGCGTGTTATTTCGCAACATTTCATTTACTGTGCGCAAGCATCGTCAGACTGCTTATACGACAGATGCTGGATGAAACTCTACCTGTATGAACTGATTTCAGAAAAAAAGTTTAATTGCCCCATAGATTTCAAGTATGATGCCACCAAACGAGGCTTCTGTAAGCGGACGAACTGCAAGTATTTCAGGAGTGCCATAGTTGTACATTTTTGAAGTCTCTTTAGCGCGTAGGTAGTTTAGGTTGGGTGTTGGGAGTTGTCTGAAAAAACGTGTATGCAGCGATATTCCCGGTTGTAACATTTTTCGGTAGAGGAGGGCTTAAGGATATAATCGCACAGAAGTATAGGCGTACGACTGAAGAAAAAATGTTTGATATGGTAAGACGATGAAAAAAAAATAGCTTTTCTTTCCCCGTGTTCTTAATGGGTAAGACGTGTAGCAACATCGCAAACTTCGGCCACTGGTATCAGCGTGAACACAAGCACTCGATCGTCATGTCTTTCAGAAGTATTTAATGACTTAGCATAACGTGCTCAGTGGAAACATTCTCTGCCGTAAAATACTCAGTACAACTCCGTAAAAACAGATCAAACTTTATCAACGTTCTCAACACACTAGTGACAAATAGATGGTGTTGGAAGCAATACGCCGAAAAACGTTTAACATATCACAGCATATGTGAATGACTCCGCAAGCATGCTCACTATGCGTAATCACTGATGAACCAATTAAGGGTCCAGTAGTGAAGATAACATCAATGAGATATAGGCTATGTACCACCTAAAACGACACGCGACACATGTTCTGCACACCTTTCGCCACATTTTCATCTGTACCACGCACTATCTTACGAGCGCATCTTATGTTAACAAAGGCACAAACTCCCAAACTTTTAAACACTCCACGTTCACCCCTAAAACACTAGTACCCTGTGGCCGTGCTCTTCCACCTTCATTATGAGAAGCGATACATATGGGCCTGATTAAGGAACACTTAGAAACACGTGACAAGGCTACTACTCATAGATTGCGTTTAGGACGTGCCGGTACAAAAGGCGAGTATCTTCGCGTTAGCCACTCGGGAATAGCCAATCCTAACATCGCCAAAGTTCTTGGCTTTGTGTTCCGCGTGTGAAAGAAACAGCGCATTGCCGGCTGAGGCAACATTCTTCCGCCGCGAACCAGGCGGTCTGAAGGCGTCGAGGAATACGCCATTTCTGCCGCAAGCCAGAGCCCCGTGCAAGGGAAGAACATTCTCGGCAAAACGCAAGTCGGTGCTTGGATTATCGCGTACCATGGTCACGAAGAAATTGCTTTTTAGCGAAGTAAGAAACGGTGACCTAGAATGTTTTTCGGACCGTGCGTGCTATTCTGTGCGTGTTCCATTTCCGCTATATTCTCGGACTCCGCAGTGGCGACGTTTTCGGCGAATCACGAAGGCCTTACAACTTAATCAAGTACGTTGCTGGGCGAGTTTCCCTTCTTGCGAGCACTCATTCCTGTCTACTTGTCTTTTGTCTTTTTTGTGTTTGTGTGTGTGCTCTACTTTTATTTTTAAACCTTACAACGTTGTGAGCCAAATAAAATCGATAAAGTGCAGGATGCGACAATTCGGCCGATTTAGACAATAGCCTGAATAGCATTACGTCAACTTCCGCTCTGCCATATCTGGACAGGCCAGCTGCACTTCTGTCCGTTGTCACCGTCAAGTCCATAGCCGTCGCCCTATGGTTTGTGCCGGCTCGTCTATACGCTACAACCAAAGACGTTTGCTGATCACCCGCAATTGTATATAGTTTTAGTTAAATGTAGTTTAATTTCAACGCAATGTGCAAATGTAGCTCTGGAGGTAATGCGTTCCGATACCGGAGCGAGAAACGCGCCTTCAGTCATTTCGTTCCTCCGCTGCCGCAGTGGTCTTAACCACACACCGCTGCAACAACGCCGCGCTGCTTGAGCAATGGTTCGCGTCATCCAGCAAGAAAACCTATAAACAGGAATTCTCTATAATGTTTACCTGAGACCACTCTCACGTCCACGTGGACAACACGAAAGCTCTGTAGATCGATTAACAGCGTACAGACGTCATTCGTTAGCTGCAAGAAATAGTAAAATCAAGTAAATGAATAGTTGACATGAGCCCTACATATGTCCTATCTCTGTAATTAACTGACTTAGACGGGCCAAACATTGGGCCGATGATGTGAATGACGAAGGTTCGTGGTGCGTAACATGGCACGTCCATCGTATAAATACTACCCGAGTGAAGCAAGTTGTAGACTACAGCGTGATATACGATAACGTCGAGGCACATACACACGATGAATTCATTGTCTCGCAGCATTTGCAATATGCAGCGTCACCTCCATCGTCAAACATGGCGGTAATGAGTTCTAGTTTGCAGTCATGAAGCAAATTAAGAGATAGAGCATACTGCAACACGAGTGAAGAAAAAAATTAAAAAAGAATGTATATAGGCCCTACACGTGATCGCCACGTAAGGAGGAGCGCATAGAGTGCAGGCAAAGCTATTTTCGGGACAAACTATTTTCGGTCAACACGCTGTCTCCCTGAGGTGTAGACGTGCTGGGCCCATATTGTTCGGAAAGAATGCGGTGGAGCGTTAATTGCACTATAGCCAAGTCTGGATGCGTGATGCAGTGCTCTCTAGTAAAATTGTTTCTACCTCCGCATTCGCGGTGCTCTGGTGTGAACGGTGCTAAAGGATGTAACTAAGCAGCGACCGAGGTCTTAGTTGTCGCCGCTGCCCTTGTTCTGAAGAAGGATGGTGGCCATGGTGCTCCGTGGGTACCTCCGGGCGGCCAGATAGACGGCTCCCATCGCGATGGCAGCGCCCAGAAGAACCATCATGATGCCCAGGGCCGCCATGCTTCCTGCACGCGTGCGCAGACACGAATCACGGGAGCTGCACCACGGTCTATAGTGCGAACAGAACGTGAGATGTTCTATTCCTCACAACAAAGAAATAGAGAGAGGAAAAGCAGGAAGGCGATAGGTGCGTGGAGGTCGAACACAAGCGTCTGGATCGGAACACCGCACTGGGGGTAAGATAACAGGAATGGGGAAAGGCAAAAAAAAGGTAGAGAGTGCTGCAAGCACAGAGAAGGATCCAAAGCAAGACCGCGTGTGAGATCTCGTGGGGTAATTACAAGGCGGTCAGCCCCAACTGTTGCGTCTTACTTTCCAAAAGGTGATTTGCGGAACAGGGCAAAAGTAATGACAAGAATGCTCATGAGGAGCTACATGATACCAACGCCATATAAAGAACATATATCTCCTTCCCTTCAACGATATTAAGCAAACGCCATGTCGGGCTGTAAGAAGGGCCTACTTCGCAAAAATCGGATCTAAAAACGCTATGAGGTGCGAGCGCTATGTCCTGACTTCTTGTTCTTTCGGGTTTCGTCGGGCATCTCCTTCGGCAATCAGAGAACCATACGTAAATCCAATGAAACAGATCAATGCAAGATGTCGCACATATGGTGCGTCTTTTCACTTCGTTGCAGAAGAATGGAAAGCTGAGCAAGTTCGTGTGGTAACAAAACAGTGTACCAAGACGCTTTCCTTTCGCCTGGAGAAATAGGTTCATTTGCACGAAAACAGATCGGCGATATCTCCGGGCGGTATACAGAGTGCACAAATTTACATTAAAAGAAGTGAAACTATGGAATGGACGTCATGGTGGCAGTGAAAAACAGCTATTGGAAGAGGCGAATATTTTGCGAAATGCTGAAAGCTGCATCTCGATTCATTTGATTTGCATACACAGATACACAAGGACACAGAGGAAAAAGGAAGAGAGAAAACTGGCAACTGCCACCTGGAGGGGCACAACGCCTGCACAGAACACAGGTTTTTTACTAGTTTACAACTTTTTCTACCTGAAGTAGCGCTCCCCAGAATATCGTTTCAAGTTCGTCATAGAACGTCGAAGATTACCTCAGAACCAAGAAGGTAAACATGAAACGAGTTCGATATGCAACAAAGCAAGGCAGTAAAAGCAATAAAAGCTGAAAAAATGCAAGCAACAGCGTTTGGTAGCACGCTTTGACGGAGTGTCAACTATACAAGAGGCGCAAGTGGCAATGAACACTCACCGCTGGAATATCCTTCGGACGAAGCGTCGGGTGGCGCCACTGAAACAGAGGGCGCCAGGACGCTTTATGAAAAGCCGAAGTGAACGCTGTAATTTGCTGCTTTCGCATGATCACAATCTGCGTTAATATTGTCACAATAAAGCACGGGCTAGAGTGCAGAAACAAAACCATAACACGAGGTAGAAAAGCTGTCAAGGGCCATCTCTTTGAAGGGAACCGTCATGCAATGCGAAGCAGCAGCGGTGTGCACGGCGTTGACCCGGTTTAAACGGGCGTCGACACGGGTGCTAGAAAAATGGTGTGAAGCGAAACTCGGTGTAGCGTTTACTCGAGGAAGCGCTTGTTCGAAACGCAAAATACGGAAGGCGGGTTTGGTTTTGTGTAAGATTCGTTAAAGCGTTTGGCAAGACTTCTTAATCGTCGTTTCTTCAGAGTCGAGGGACGGGCGCTGGACCGGAGCGGGCGCTCGTTTCGCCTTGAATACCACGGCCTTGTGATCGGTGAAGTGGGCGCTGAGAGGTTCCTGCAGACCCGCTACGTCGAAGTGGCAGCTGCGAGTGCTGCAGCGAGCGTGCAGCGGGTGAGGAAGAGAGTGACGTTAGCGCGCGCCAGCGAGGAAAGCGTGCGAGGGGAACGTACCTTCAACGCGCAGCTGCAGCGTGACCTACTTGGCACCGCTCCAGCCCCTGCGGTGAGGGTAACGCGTTGTGGTGCGTTCGTATGGACGCACGTACGTACGGCGTTGCACACGATAGTCAAAGAGCTGCTTCGCATCTAATAAGACAGGCACTACAGTGAGGAGGCCAGTGAGTTCAATTGACCAACGACTATGACGAGCGCTCCTTCGCTGAGCCCGTGCCAAGCCGTTGCAGCAGCACATCTCCACGCGTCAGAGGTTTGCCGTGTACTTGACACGCTTCACTGACGATACGTGCATGGAAGTTGCTTCTACATCAATGTATAGTGCAGTTGTTCAACTGATCCACTCCATCAATATATGTAGTCAGTTCCTTTATTCAACTTCTAGGGTGATGTGACCCCAGTATTACTTCTGCGGTTTTGAGGTTATCATTAAACGCTCAAAATAAACAGGGTAAGATTGTGCCCGTGCTCCTTGTAAGCTTTTCTTTTACTCTTTGCAGAATCGCATGAAGTGTGTGTACTACTTCCGAGGGCGTTTTGCCTGGTGCTTTTCGAACACTTTCAAATTACGCTATGTTGTAAAATTCTTTAATGGCGCTATTTTCAGCCAATCAGAAGGACTGTAGCGGCCCTGCGTGCCAATAAAAGCGACAACATGGCAGAATTGACCAATGTGCCAGACAGCACCACTGGTTGAGTCAAAATCTACCAAATGAGCCTCAGGAATAAAAATAGTTTCATGCAGTTCAGTGATGAATAATGAAAAAATACTGGAGTGTGAATACATACTTGTTACACAGCGCAATATGAACTAGGGACAAGCATGAAAAACAGACAGCGCAAACGGCGCTTATGCGACGACTTGTGGACACTGCTTGCCCATGGTCTAGTAATTCTGGCTTATTTCTTTTCCTCTGTTAAGCAGTAAATAATGAATTTTAATGAAGCTTTAGCACTTAAAAGACAGGGACCAAGAAAGGGGGCAGAACGTGTGCTCGGTTTCTGTCCCTGTCTTTTGTTATTGCTGTCTTTTAAGCGTTGTGGTTTCACTGAGCAAAACAAATCAATTATCCCAAAATTCTGTTCCTGTGAAAGAGGTCAAACCAATGGGAAGGCACGGCAAGTGAAGGCGGCAATGGAATTGAGACAAGCAATGGTAGAGACGAGACAAGTACTGGCATAGTTTGTCTTGTTTATTCATTGTGCTCTCTCTTGTGGGCGTCGGCAGGGGGGTGCGAAATGGGCACTTGCCTTCACCCAAGCTACTACAGTGCTCTCCCCCTCCCCCTGCCATGATGCAACTCTGATTGCAACCTCCAAGAGAAAATCCTGCCGACAACCAGGCTCTGTTCAGGTTCCCTCTCAAATATGGGCACGAAGCTTACACAAGGCCATAGACAAGCGTATATATTCCAGTTCCGAACATGTGAACATGCGGAAGAGCGGGGTATAACATCTACACGTTTGTTTTTTTCAGACAAATATTGTCAAGCCAAGAAAAAGGTCACTCACCCACGTATCGATTCATCATTTGCGTGACGACGTACTCTGGTTTCTGATAAAGCAGCGGGTATAAGAAAGAACAGATAAGATAGATAGATAGATAGATAGATAGATAGATAGATAGATAGATAGATAGATAGATAGATAGATAGATAGATAGATAGATAGATAGATAGATAGATAGATAGATAGATAGATAGATAGATAGATAGATAGATAGATAGATAGATAGATAGATAGATATATAGATAGATAGATAGATAGATAGATAGATGATAGATAGATAGATAGATAGATAGATAGATAGATAGATAGATAGATAGATAGATAGATAGATAGATAGACAGATAGACAGATAGACAGACAGAAGACAGACAGACAGACAGACAGACAGACAGACAGACAGACAGACAGACAGACAGACAGGACAGACAGACAGATAGATAGATAGATAGATAGATAGATAGATAGATAGATAGATAGATAGATAGATAGATAGATAGATAGATAGATAGATAGATAGATAGATAGATAGATAGATAGATAGATAGGGCAACGCAGGTGGAAAGAGAGGGAGATAGTGGTTGATAGAAAGGAGCAAAGAAATGAAAACACAACGGTTAGTTATTCGAAGGCATGCATTAGAAAGTCGAGCTTTAGCAAGCACCTCCGCAATCCAATTAACAAGTTATATAAAACTGAACCAAATTAACTGGTGTTAAATTTAGAACAATTATCTCTATGTTATACGACAGTTAATATAGAAAACATGCCACAGAATCACACTCTTACAACACTTATACACTTATACAACACTTATACATTTTTCTTTTATACATAGAAGAAATATGTACATAAAACAATACCACGTGATAGAAAAAGCAAGAGACGAAATACATGGCGTAAATTAAGCAACAAAGAACCCACCGCGGTCATCTAATGGTCATGAAGTACGCTTTCGTCCCTTATGAAAGAGAACACGCGAGCACGTGGCCTGCGCTTTGCGGTGGCCTACAGCCCCATCAACCAATGGCTGAAGAAAGAGTGCGCGCTTGTGGCGCACCACCCGTTATCAGACTGTAGAGAGAGTGTGCTCGCTGGACGGCGATTACTCGTTATCTTGTTTGCGCAGACGTTTTTTTTTTCTTTCGGGTCAACGATAAACATGATGGTGAGGGAGAAGAGCCGAAAACAAAATCGTTGTCGTTGCCCCCCCACCCCCCCCCCCCCCTCCAAAAAAAACCTCTGCGCTGCGCCGAATGCCGCCTCCGGTCTCGTGTCGCAATGCACGTGGCAGCCGCTTTTTCGTCGAAATTTATTTTATTTATTTTTATTTATTTACATTTCACCTACATCGCCGTGAGGCATTACGTAGGGGAGGTACACATGATAATTTGACTACATAGTTTTCAATCGAAACAATAGATTCAACAAATAAAACAGCACTCAAAATATTTTAAGAGAAGTAAAAAAACACTCGACTATTGGTGAGCGAAAAAAACGTCAAAGTCATGCATTTGTAAACACCCACACGCTTCGAGACAGCAAACCATTCTTAGTGGCAGTGATATTGTAGGAGTTGTTACAAGGGAAAAAAAAGGGTTCATCATCAGTTTCATTGACGAGATCATCCGGTAGACGGTTCCATTCCTGTATTGTTTTTACGAAAAAAGAACTACCGAAAGAATGGGTTTTGTAGTGGTATTCTAATATTTTTTGTGAATGGTCTTGACGATTAGAAGCGTACGTTGGTGTGAACAGATAATCAAGAGGGTTAATGGCATTTCCATTATAATATATACAATGAAGAAATTTAAGCCTCAGTTCCTGCCTCCTTACCATTAGTGTCTCCCATTTCAATGCTCGTTTCATTTCTGTGATGCTTGCAAAGGAATTATAGTTGTTGCTAACAAATCTGGCTGCTTGGGTTTGAACTTTCTCCAATGCGTCAATCAAGTATTGCTGATGGGGATCCCAGATTACGCAAGCATAATCTAGAATAGGTCTTACATACATGAGATAACGGGTTTGTTTCACGGTCTGTGAAGCTTGCCTAAAATTTCTGCGTATGAAGTATAGCATCCGAACAGCATTGTCTTCGTTTCTTTCGCCCCCCCCCCCTCTTTTTTTAATGGTACCATCCAACCATCGCTTAATGTCCATCGTAGGCACCGATAGCCTGTTCGAACGACCTTTGTGCGTGAGAAGCCTTGGCTAATTCGTCCAACTTACATTTGAGGGCACTCAAAGCGCCACGCCTCAGGCGGCAATCACGTGGTATTTTTTAACTTCGCGCACTTTAAACAAACTCCGGAAAAATTAACCAGTGTTGTTATCTTATCGTAACTTGAAAATTTTGTTATTTCCAAATAAGAGCTACGAGTATTGTATTGAATTTTCTTTCTCTAGAGACAGAATTTAAAACGTTCATTAAGCAATCTTTGTTAATTACCGTCCTTGGCGGATCAAAAAAAGTACTCTGACGTGCTACATATATAGCTAAGAACAATACTGCGCTATCTGGAGCCGCGTAGTACTCATTTTTAATTTTTTATTGCTTGGTGCTTTTTAGCTGAAACACCCTGTATGGGGACATGATGCTGACGTCGACGACAAAAAGCAGCCGACAGTGTGCATGTAATTTCTATCATAACAAATAAAAAAGGCTTCCACCACGGGCCAGTACATATGAAGACGAAAACGTTCGTCGGTCGTCGAATCTGCAATTCTCGGCATTCTTGCACAGGGTCCGGCTATTCAAACGTGACACTGCGACCGCGTAAATTGGCGTAATGTTTATTGCGTGTGGCTCTCGACGAGAGCCACAGTTTCGCATTCGTCCGCCATTTTGCGACACAGTGTTACGCGGGAAAGCCACCAACGGTTCGCGCGGGGACTCCACACTCGATAGGCATGGCACGTCACCACGTGAACGACTCGTATATGACTATGAAATGAACGAAACATGCGCGTCACATAAACTGCATGAAATATCCAGCGCTCACGGGCTGAAACGTAAAAATGTAGGGCTAAATAAGTGAGCGTAATTTTGTTCGCAGCATCTTGAGTCCATGCCACATCGACCGTCGTAATTTTCAAGTCGAACACTTGCATCAAAGCCTATTTTATCTTTAACGACCGAATTCCCAGCGAAATGATGGGATTACTTAGACAAATTGCTGATAGCAGTCATTATACAAAAAAAACTGCACCACGTTTCAATCTGTGGGTACTGTACTCCGTGACATTGCGCGAGTTTTGTGCGGAAAGCGTGGCAGTATATATTCTCAGCTATGGGCATATGCCAGACGCTGCGCGGTGGGCCGTTACGATAGCCTTGAAACTATTACGTCTTACATCACGCACGTATAGTACACACATCGTCACTAATAATCAGATGAAAGCGAGTAATTGTGCACCGAAGTGGACGAAAACGAAGCTGCAAACTCACGAACCTGGTCCGAACCAGGGATGTCGAGGTACACCTTGAAGCTTCCCGCGTTGATGGTCTCGTTGAGCTTCTTAGTGGCCTCGTCTACCGTGGGATCCGGCACCGCTGCACAACGAGTACACGTCCTTTCTTGCACCTTTCTTCAGATCGTTCGCCCCATTTCTCGGATTAGGTTGAAACAGCGAGTGATTGCTTACTGATATGGTCAGTGTTGGCGGCGGGCAGCAGGCGTGCGAGGACGAGCAGGAGGTTGTTGGCTCGCGGGAATACCTGCGTATGAAGAATAGGAAACGCATACAGTGTGCACCAATTGGCCTATCAATCAATACATCTATACTTCCATCCATCTGTATAGAGTCTATATGTCGTATCAACGTGTTGGCGATAGAGTGATGACTTGGCAGCAATTCCGATGTCGGCGTCGTTGGTTGCGCATGCGCCAAAAAAAAAACAGCGTCGCCTAGCTGTGAGCGAAAATGCAAGATAGATGTAAACTGAATGATAAAAAATTTCATCTGCGAATCGAACGCAGGCCTTCTGCGTGCCAAGCAGGTGTCCTACCACAGATCCAGACCATTGGTTAGACGAGCTAGCCGAAAGAAAACATGAACGAATGGCATGTAACGCGAGGAGTCTCCTTTTTACGCATGTTATGTCACGTTGCAGAAGCGCGCAATGCGCCGGTCCTCGTGCGTTGCACAATGGGTGAGGGGCTCAAAGGTTCACGCATCACAGAATCGCTCAGACAAATGTAATTATCATCCACAGAAAAGTCAGCAACAAAGTCAGCGGCTGCGTAGGTTCACGTATTACCTTACAGGCGCATATAGCTGACACTTCGCTGATTCACAAAAGGAATAATTACGGCGTAGTGAACACTTCGTACCAGCAGAAAGCATTGTAGGGTACTTTCGTATGGCTAATTCTGCTCGTACGTTCCTTTCTTTGTGACATGGTTGAGGTATCCACCGAGAACTGACAGGAGGCTACCGATTGAGAAGGTGACGCAAACGGAGCCCAATTACGGTATCGCCTTCTACCCTTGAGGCGAAGCTCAAGACTCCTTCAACATTTGTTTATCTATTTATCTACTTAAAAAATGCGCGTAGGTGGACTGGTTGGTAGATGACTGGAAATAGAATAGCACTGCTAATGGGAATGTCCGTGCATCCGATCATCCGTCCGTCTGTCCATCTGTAAAATCATTCATTCGTTCGTTCATTCATACACTCCTTTGTTTATCCATGCATCTATTCATTACTTATGTGAGGAGGTTTATTAGCCGTTAAAGACAGCGACGAGACAGCGTGGCACAGCGATCGGCACAGCAACGAACCGAAGCACGAGCCGAGAGAGCCGGGCGTTGGCGATGCTGCTTGCTGCAGGCACATCTTCTTCTTCACAATCGCCCCCGCTGAAAAAGGAGCCATCCTGGCGACTTAAGAAGTTTCGGGCAAAGGCTCATGGTACGGTTTAAGTCGGGAAACATGGACGATGTCACGTGCACGCCGGCGCATGTCGTCCGATCGGGAAACTGGTTCAATTAGGAAATTAACCGGAGAGGTTTTCTCCAAAACGGTGTAAGGCCCCTCGTATCGGTGGACAAGTTTCGAGGAGAGTCCCGGTGTTTGGTATGGGATGGCAAGCCACACAAGAGACCCTGGGACGTAGCTGGGATCCGGAAGAGAGGTGCTACGGGTTTCTTTCTGGCGTTGTTGCTCTTCCGAGGTGAACGCACGGGCGAGCTGGCGGCACTCTTCGGCTTGTCTAGCAGCATCGGAGATAGGTGGACACTCGGAAGCATCAGGACGGTAAGGAAGTAGGGTATCAATTGTATGGGAAGGCTCACGTCCGTAAAGAAGAAAGAAAGGTGAGAATCCCGTGGTGGTTTGTATTGCGGTGTTATATGCGAACGTGACGTATGGGAGAACACGGTCCCAGTTGCTATGATCAGATGCCACGTACATTGAGAGCATATCACCTAGCGTGCGGTTGAACCGTTCCGTTAGTCCGTTAGGCTGCGGGTGGTACGCAGTCGTTTTCTGATGAATGACGTGGCATTCCGAAAGCAGAGTTTCGACGACCTCGGAAAGGAAAGCGCGGCCTCTGTCACTAAGGAGCTCTCGAGGTGCACCATGTCGAAGGATAAAGCGTTGCAAAATGAAAGAGGCGACATCCTGAGCTGTAGCGCTCGGCAAAGCGGCTGTTTCGGCGTAGCGTGTCAGGTGGTCAACCGCCACTATAATCCACCGATTACCATCTGGCGTCAATGGAAGGGGACCGTAGAGGTCAACGCCGACGCGATCAAATGGCTTGGCAGGGCATGGAAGTGGCTGCAATGCGCCAGTCGCACGTGGCAGTGTTGATTTACGTCGCTGGCAGTCAAAACAGCACTGCACGAATTTACGTACAAAATTGTACATGCCGCGCCAGTAATAGCGATGGCGAAGGCGTTCATATGTTTTGAACACTCCGGCGTGGCCACATTGCGGATCGTCGTGAAGGGAGGCGCATACTTGCGATCTTAAAGTGCGTGGAATGACCAGCAACCACCGGCGGCCATCGGGAGCGTAGTTGCGTCGATGAAGAAGTTGATCGCGGATGGCGAAATGGAAAGCTTGACGTCGGAGGGATCGAGATACTGGAAGGTTGGGCGTGCCAGATAAATATTCGATAAGAAAGGCGATCCACGGGTCACGACGTTGTTCGGTGGCAATCGAGTCGAGATTTAGCGATGACAAGGTCTGGAGGCAAGTGTTTCCGCACGTCTGATCTGGTGGTAAAGGTGAGCGGGACAGGGCATCAGCGTCAGAGTGTTTGCGTCCGCAGCGGTATACGACGCGAATGTCGTACTCCTGGATGCGGAGTGCCCATCGCGCAAGGCGGCCAGAAGGGTCTTTCAACGTGGAGAGCCAGCAAAGCGCGTGGTGATCAGTTACTAGATCGAACGGGCGGCCGTATAAGTACGGCCGGAACTTTCCAAGCGCCCACACCAGAGCCAATCACTCTTTTTCTGTCACGCTGTAATTAGTTTCGACTTTCGTCAGAGTGCGGCTAGCGTAGGCTACAACGTATTCTGAATAGCCGGGCTTTCGTTGAGCGAGGACCGCGCCTAGCCCGACGCCGCTGGCGTCGGTGTGCCCTTCGGTAGGAGCCGTCGGGTCGAAGTGGCGAAGAATAGGTGGGGAAGTGAGCAGACGGCGCAGAGTAGTGAAGGCAACGTCACATGCAGGGGACCAGGAGGTGAGGTTCACGTCACCGCGAAGAAGCTGGGTTAACGGTGACATGATAGATGCAAAATTTCGAACAAAGCGCCGGAAATAGGAGCATAGGCCTACAAAAATGCGAAGTTCTTTCATGGTCGTCGGCTTGGGAAATTCTGCGACTGCTCGAAGTTTTGCTGGGTCTGGTAATACGCCGTGCTTGGACACGATGTGGCCTAGGATGACGAGCTCTCGTGCAGCGAAGCGGCATTTTTTCAGGTTAAGCTGCAGACCAGCGTTGGTCAGACAACTCAAAACGTGCCTGAGGCGAAGGAGGTGCGTAGGAAAGTCGTGGGAGAAAACCACGACATCGTCGAGGTAACAGAGGCACATATTCCATTTGAGGCCACGTAGCGTATTATCCATAAGACGTTCAAACGTGGCAGGCGCGTTACAAAGCCCAAAGGGCATGACGTTAAATTCATATAGTCCGTCTGGTGTAATAAATGCCGTTTTTTGGCGATCGGCTTCTGCCATTGGGACCTGCCAGTAGCCAGACCGCAAATCTATCGATGAGAAGAATTCCGCTCCCTGAAGGGTGTCAATGGCGTCATCAATTCGCGGCAAAGGATAGACGTCCTTGCGGGTTATCTTATTCAAACGACGATAGTCCACGCAAAATCGGATAGATCCGTCTTTCTTACGCACCAGGACGACGGGAGACGCCCAGGGACTGTGAGATGGTCGAATGACGTCTCTACGAAGCATATCTTCGACTTGATCGTTGATGACGCGGCGCTTTTCAGCGGAGACGCGGTATGGTCTTTGACGCAGTGGCTGATGTAGGCCGGTGTCAACATGATGTTTGACTTGTGATGTGCGGCCCAGTTGAGGTTGCGACACATCGAACGAACTCCTGAACTCATGCAGAAGATCCAGCAGCTCGGCATGTTCGGTGGGAGTGAGAGTGTCGGCGATGGCGCTGGAAAACGTATCATCGGACGACTCCCCGAGTGCCGACAGTGCTTTGGGGTGGTCGCAGTAGTCGTCCGGGACATCAAACAAAAACGAAGGGTCGAGATCCTGCACGTGGCCGAGACATTCCCCCGCAAGCAATGTGACAGGTGTGGAAAGCGGATTGCTTACGAACATGTTGCTTTTTCCGGCGGCAAGGTCAATTGTTGCGAAAGGCAGCGGCAAAGCTCGACGACATTTGAAGATATCGGAAGGCATAAAAGGACTGTAGCGTCAGTGTAGGCGTTGCATGAAACGGGAACAAGGGCGAAATTTCCAGGCGGAATATCGGTATCTTCATGAACGAGCAACTTCGGCGGCTGATGAGGAGCGTCCAGTAATGGGACATCACACAAGGGTGAAAACTCAACTTCGGCGCGTGCGCAGTCTATGACGGCATTATGGCGGGATAGGAAGTCCCACACGAGGATGACGTCATGCGAACAGACAGGAAGAACAATAAACTCCACGATGTAAAGAATGCCTTCGATGGATACTCTTGCAGTGCAGGCTGCGAGAGGCGTTACTTGCTGTACGCTTGCGGTGTGAAGCGACAGTCCCGAAAGCGGCGTCGTTACTTTGCGTAATAAACGGCAGAGATTAGCGGCAATAACAGAAACAGCGGCGCCAGTGTGCACAAGGGCGAAAGTACAATAACCTTCAACAGTTAGTGCGACCACGTTAGCGGGAGAGGAGCGAGGGCTTAGACAGTTTGAAAACGGCGCAGTTCTTGCCTCTTGAACTGCGTTGCTTAGTTTTCCTGGTCAGGAGGTCTGGGCCGGCGACGCATGGGGGAGGGCGATCGCCGACGAGGAGAGGGTGCACGTTGCAGCTGGAAGTCAAGGTGGTCAGTAGGCGCATAGCGAGGTGGTGAGACCGGCCCGTATTGGACGAAGGGTTGGCTGCCGGGATGCGACGACCGGGCATAGTTGCCGAACGTCTGAGGTCGACGGCGGCAGTAGCGAGCAACGTGTCCGGGAGTGAAGCAAGCGTAGCAAATCGGTCGGTTATCGGGCGTCCTCCAGGGATTGGCGACTGGTGCTGCCGCCCAAGGTGCAGTATAAGCAGCCGGGTGTGCGGGCTGTGAGCGCGTGGTGTAGGGTGGTTGCGGGAGCCTACGTACAGCGTCTGCATATGTGAGCGGCGCGGCTACGGGCTGCATCTCTTGCGAAAAGGCGACAGGAGGAGCCACAGGCTGCGTTGCATAGGTGAGGGGCGCGGCCACAGGCTGAACGGCTGGCGGATAGGCGACAGGAGCGCCTACCGGCTGTGCGACACCCGGGCAGTGACCACGGCTAGATAGAGGTGGCTCGTAGTGCGCAAGAGGAACAGCTTGTGCAACCTCTTCCGATATAGCAGTGCGAAGCGGGGCAGGTAGACGGGTGGTGGTCTCGTGAGTAAAGGGCACTAGGGAAAGTTGGCGGGCGACTTCCTCACGGACGAAGGCTCGGACTTGCTGAAGCAATGGTGAATTGTCGGGCATGGAGTCAAAACTGGACAGCGACTCACCACCAGGCTGAGGCTGCCCAGTCAGAGTGCGTTGCTTCTTCAGCTCGTCGTAGCTCTGACACAAGCTGACGACTTCAGAAACTGTGGTTGGATTCCTTGCCAAGAGCATTTGAAATGCGCCGTCGTCGATGCCCTTCAGGATGTTTTTGACCTTGTCAGATTCGGGCATGGTGTCATTCACACGTCGACAAAAATCGACGACGTCCTCAATATAGCTAGTAAAGGTCTCGCCAGTCTGCTGAGAGCGGACGCGCAAGCGCTGTTCTGCCCTCTGCTTGCGGACAGCCGGCCTACTGAACACTTCAGCACATGACGTCTTGAAGACGCTCCATGTTGGGATGTTGTGTTTGTGGTTATTAAACCACAATTCGGCGACGCCAGTGAGATAAAATATCACGTGGCCCAGCTTGTCGGCTTCATCCCACTTATTGTTGGCGCTCACCAGTTCGTAGTGCTCGAGCCAGTCTTCGAAGTCGGTCCCATCCGCACCGCTGAAGACCTTCGGCTCCCGTAGCCTAGGATGGCCAGGGCAGTTGAACTGGAGCGAAGGCGTCGGTGTAGTGGCGTTGGCAGTCATGACAGGTAGTAGCGTGCGGCTTCGCAGCTCCAGGGTGTAGCAACGGGGATTAACAGCACCTTCCACCAAATGTGAGGAGGTTTATGTTGTGTTCTGGGGTTTCGGTTTCGAATTGACATGTGAGGATGCCAGGGGGCGCCGCTCTGGCATCCGGGATTTCAAGGCGACTGTAAAATAAAACCAGTGTGTGTTAGGTAGCCGTGGAGTGCGGTTGTGTGCTTTTCTTTCGGCGCTACGCGCCAACCCGCGTGTTCGGGCTGGTCGATGTCCCCGCCGGCCGCGTACGTCTCCGTCGGCCGTCTTCTTCTTCTTCTGCTTCGTCGGGACCAGCCAGCCCCCAACACAGCAGTTTATTATCCGTTAAAGACAGCGACGTGACAGCGTGAAGAACCGTCCAGCGATCGGCACAGCAACGAACCGAAGCACGAGCCGAGAGAGCCGGGCGTTGGCGATGCTGCTCGCTGCAGGCACATCTTCTTCTTCACACTCACAAGAAGCTAGAACACTCACTTTATGTACATAATCACAAGAGTTAACCAGGCGTGCAAACATGCCTTCACGTGAGAGATGAGAGGCGTAGCAATGGGCACAAACAGAGCATGCATGCATTCATTCATTCATTCATTCATTCGTGCATTCATTCATGCACACATACACACTCGTATATCCACCCATCCGTTCGCCCACCCACTCGGACAAGTATCGGTGGCCGGGTGTGAGGACCGGGCCACCCTAGCAATACATACGTGAAGCGTTCGTGCCAAATAAAATATTGGTATTTATTTATTAATAATAAATTAACTAATTTTGAGGAGTAACTTTAGGAAGTGCACTCACCGAGACTCTGCTCAGCCGTATGTCTTGCGCAATGCCCATGGTCTGCCTCATCTGGATCCGAAGCGCCTTGGCCAGAGCTTCTCGGGTTCCCTTGCCGGGGCCGAAGTCGTAGTTGCCTAAATAGAAAAAAAAGAGGGAGGAGGAAATGGGCAAGCCAGGACGTTAATAATAACTTGAACATTGTAACGAAAAGCAAAGTCCCGTGCAGCTCGGTTCCCATACTGCTAGAATATGCTATTTTGTTTTGACGAGAAATTATGATCCCAGTTAACTTTTACAATTATAGGTATTGAAATCCCATGTTTGACTAGAGAGCACTGCTTTGTGCGTGACAGCAGCAGATCATGGCCATCGATGTGTGTTCTACATACCCTAAGTGTGTACTCCATGTTACGGCGATACTTTCTCCATACGTTCTCTTTGCACCGGACATCCGTCTGGTGGCCATCTGCTTAAACATATGTCCACCTGGGCCATCGGTTTGTTTATCCCTTCTGTTCGGTCTCAGTTCACTGTCTGTGTATCTGGCCCATTCACTTCCAACCGCTTTTCTTATCTATCGTGTTTGCCCTGACTGCCTGGCACAACACATCTGCACCTCCTCATTTTTTTGATAACACTAAAGTGTTTCATGCTGGGGTCCACCAATACTAAAGTGACGTATTTCCGCACGGAAATGACGTCCAAAGTTATACACAATCAGATGGCAAAGAAAAACGTTCCTTCAATGAGAGTCGAACCCACGTCCACTGGGTCCACCAGAGGAGCAGCCTGGCACGCTAACCAATGGGCCAGGACTTTTTTCTTTATTACACTGCGCCATGATCACATACTCTGACGGTCGTACATATGCACCTTTTATATCTAACGCTGTCCTGTGGCAGCGCTGTTGGTCGGTGAGGTGGTAACGCATCAAGACCACGACCCGCCCAATGAGCTCCTTCAAAGCGTTGCTATGCGTCCATATAATTCGAAGCGTTTCCAAACGAAATCGTGCGATTTAGTCGACGCTTTAACGAACCACCACGCGGCAACCTTAGCCCAAGCGTCCTATAGAGAGACGACACGACCTGCCGGCTGGTCACGTAGGCTCCCTAAATCGTTCAAAACTTCCGTCTCGCTCATAGCCTCCATTTATCCAAACCAAGAAATGGCTTTGCTATAATCAATGAGGATTAAAAGAAAATTGCTGGAGCGGAAGATCTCGGAATTCCTTGCCAGCATAAGCGAAGCCAGCTTTCGCCCACCAAACATCATGGAAACAGGCTCTTTTTTGGTGGTGCCCACTTGAAGGTTTGATCTTTATGTGTAATCGTTACATTAATTATAAATTATATGATAATTCTTCTCGATGAAACAATTATAGGGACGAGTATTGCTGACTTAATCTACAATAAAGTTTTCTGAGAATTTGAAGCTTACTAACGAGATCTAGTAACACAAAGACGCACTTCGAGTGCAATCTGACTTGAAAAAGTCGCCACATTAAACTTGCTGGGCGTGCGAGGAAAACGCTCCGTTTCAATCGACGAACGTGGACACTTTAGTATGCCCCTAGTAAGATGGCGGCCGAAGCCGCCATCTTTAGGTGGTTACGGCTTCACTCCTGGGCGATGATTTCAGTACTACTAATGCAACGTGTTCCTGCCTAGCGTGCCATGGCACCGCGTGAACAAGCAGTGAGCACCGCGTTCACTGCTTACGATCGCCTCAAGAGAATTCGCGCCAAATAAACAGGAGCGACCCGACGCGCGTAGCGTTTTCCTTCTGACGAGCCGTGGTGTTCGATAACTCTTGAACATGCAGCGAGTATGCGACCATAGCCGTCACCCCCGGAAAATCTTTTCAGGCCTGCGCCCAGCAATTTGACGTCATTTCCGGCCGGCCGACTCTCGGGGAAGCCGCAGCGGCAGCGAGCGCAGCGCGGGCGGCGGTGGTGACGGTTCGGCGGCGTGGTGTTGACGGTGTTTCACGTTTGTTGCTTTCCGTTGTTGTTTTGCGGCAATTTCGTTTCCGTGCGTGATGCTGGAGTGATGCGACAATGCCGAATAAGTGTTGTGTACCCGGATGCACCGGCAACTACAAAACAGGAAAGAAGATACAAGTGTTTTCCTTCCCTAAAGACGCCGACGCTCTCAAACAATGGCTACGCGCCATTCCTAGGAAGGACTTCGTGCCGACTTCGTGCACTAAGGTAAGAATTTGAGATGCTCCTGTTCTTAGCTTGTCGTTGCTTGTTCGGGTAGAAATCACCTATGATGGGAAATACTTGAGCGTGTGGCCGCCGGGCCTCGCGAAGCGCTAACGCCAGCAGCGTTCGCAGCAAGGATGGTCAGCTGCGCTTTGTTCACTAACGTGGTGTCGTCCATTCTTGCAAGCTCTCGGTGGAAGCGCTTCGTGGAGTGCGGTGACATCACGCTCCCGTGTTTCCTTTCATGTTGCTTGTACCGCTTAGCGCAGCGCTTTTATTTAGATGCTTGCGAAACGTAGGTAGACTTTGTTTTAGCTACACGGACTGTAAACGCGGTCATGCAAACGGGAGCGCATTTTTTTCTTTTGAGAAGTGGCGTCTCAGACGTTCTTGAAACGTTTTTGCAGGTGTGCGCGAATCATTTCGACGCTTCATGCATTGAGAAGACGACATCGTAGACGGATCCAAGGACAGGGAGAGTTATTGAAGTTGCACTCCCAGTACCACGGTTGCGTCCTGGATCTGTCCCAACGGTATTTTCTGGCTGTCCGTCCTACCTATCAGTACGAGACCAGAGCACGAGAGAAACCCCTGACGCCAAGAGGAGCCGACAAGAAGCCTCCCAACTCGCCCGTGCTGTAGAAAAGTCGCTGGCGTCATATGAAGCGGAGCAAAAACGAGACCGGTTTTCGTCCCTCGAAGAACTAAGGGCTCGCCTGCAAGGGGTGTCAGTGTCTCCAAAGTGGACTGTGATTCATAAAGAAGAGTGCTCCATGTTTTTGAACATTATCGACTATCGTGAACCTTGTTTGAATGCGTCATTGACCGTGTTTGCAAACCTTGAAGTCTTTGCCTGCTATCAAGGTTCACCAATCAAGAACCTTGGTAGCGCTGTTGTACCAGACTCAGTTCAAAAAGTAAGTTCCTTGTTGGAAATTTTGAACAACCTGTCGATGCTGTCTGAGGCGCGCTGCACTTATTGCCACCTGGCTCAAGCAATACATTCCCTTGTTTGAGCCTTGTTTCCAGTTTTGTATCTCTTTACAAGTTGTTAGCTTTTAAAGGTGCTGTACTTTTTTCTTTTTTTTTAACTCGAACTGCCTCGGTGCCCACTGTAGCAGTTGTACAGTCCGTTTTGGTACCTAAGCTGTGTACACTTTCCTTGTGCACTCTGTGTACAGACATGTTGTGCACTGTGATTTGTTTTTTTCTTAGATTTTTGTTTGATTTTTTCCCTAGGACATGCACCTACCTGTGGCAGTACAATTACTTTTCTTTCTGTGATTTATCATGCTGTGGACCACAATTTAGTCACCAGTGTTCTTTTGTATTGTATTTTTTGGCAAGTGTTTGAACCTGATACCTTGTGTTGCTACTGCTACTATGATAAACGAATGGTATGTTTTCCTCTAACCTACAATTTAAATGAAAGTGTTCTTTTTCTGTTCCAAAGCTCGGGGATGTTTTTGCTGTTACAATCTGTTTTGTTTTCTGAGTTTTATGTGGCAAGATATTGTGTTTTGTACTTTTGGCATATTTTCAGCATTAAGGGCAACATCTTGTGTTGCCTGTCGTCTGCCTGGACCGAGAACAATGTGCACTGTGATATTTGTACAGACGGCGTCTGGCTGTGATAAATAAATACGCATTATTCCATTCACGATATTCATTATTTCTTGATACCTTGATAAGTTCCCCCGCAACGGTGGCTCAGTGGCTAAGGCGTAGCGCTGCTGAGCACTAGGGCGCAGTTTCGATACCCGGCTGCGGCGGCCGCATTTCTGATGGAGGCGAAAAGCAAAAACGCCCGTGTGTACGAGATTTCGGCACACAATAAAGATTCCCAGGTAGTAAAACTTGATCCTGAGCTCTCCCCTACGGCGCGCTTCATCGCCTGCGTTGCGTCGGCGCGTTAAACCATACAATCAATGGATACCTTGATAAATCGTGCGGACATGGTGTCAAGGAACCTCGCCCGAGTCGGTAGGCGTGAAGGGCGCTCGCGGCTGGCGCAGCCACCCAGCGAAGGGCGGCCGGCCGGCCGGCGCGATGTGACGTCGTCGACGTCACGTCACGTGACGCGCAGGCCTGAAAAGCTTCCGGGGGTGACGCCATAGCTCAATTCCGGCGGACAAGCAGCAGCGCTCTTCTGGCAGTCGCACCACTTTTAGTGGTTCCGCTCTCGCACCGGTACCATCTACGGCTACCCTAAAGTTATGTTCATTCATTGAGCATGGACGGTGTCATCGGATTGGAGATGTACAAGCGTCAACGTGGGTGCATCCACGTTAAAGGCTGCTATAGCTGTCACACATAAAAAGACATTGCACAAGCTGGCACCCGACAGTGAACCAGAGGGCGCGACGAAGCCTTTTGGGCCGCCTCAGCAATATTGGTGCCGACCACCAGGGATACCAAGAAAATGAAACTCTCGCTGAACACATTGAGACGCTGAAGTGTCAATGCCCTGTTTGGCGCGTTTTCAAAGAAGGTTTTCTGGGCGCTTACATAATCAGCCGTGACCCTCTGCTCACAACTAAAAAAGAAAACTAATATGCACGGGCAAATCCGGTTTTGCTGCATCTACTCGCTAGGCTACGCACCGGAAGACTCGGTTTTGCTATAGTGCACTAGAACACTGTAGTACACTATACTATAGTACATTAAGTACACTATATACTACCTTCTAGTACACTATAGTTTTGCTGCGCCTACTCGCTAGGCTGTGTGTTTTGGCGCTACCATCGGATCTCGTAAACTGCATTGCCGGGTGCCTGTATCAGTGTACAGAAAACATTCAAATCGCGTTCACAATATTTGTTCTGAGCATACCTCCAGTTTTTCCATTCGTCGGTCTGCTTTGTGCACCCCGACTCTGCCCATATTAAGTCTGTATGTCTGTCTATGTGATTCTGTTCTGCCTGTCACTGTTCTATCTGTCACCTCTCACCTGTCCCGACTATCTGCCATGGTCAGTTGTGCGCTGCTTGTCCGAGCTAACAGCTATCTTTATATTCCTCGTCTTTTATGTCCTCGTATTTTAATGGCTGGGGATTTCAACTTGCCCTCCATTAAGTGGTCGCAAAAGCTGACTGCCAATGTAATTGATAGCCCTCTGTATGATATTATGCTTTCTTGCGACTTGCAACAAGTGGTACTTGAAAACACGCGCGTAATTGGTAATCATGGTTCGATATTAGATCTTGTATTTCTTAACAGAGATATTCCGTCGTACGACGTAGCCATTGAAGAGGGTATATCAGACCACAAGCTAGTACTGGTGACTTGTAAACTTGCTGATAGTGCGCAACACCCCAAAACAGTTACAAAAACCGTAAAAGATATGGCGAAGGCTGATGATCAGTCTATTCTTGATGTATTATGGCAGCTTGTAGACCAGGAACCCCGCAGTGATGTCATTTCTTTAAGCATGCTGTACTGCACTGTTTAGAATCTTTTGTTCCTGGCCGCCACGTTAAAACAAGGAGGGCTAATCCCTGGGTAACCCGCGACATTGTACACATTAAGCGAAAACTAAAGCGCGCCAAAAAGAAATCAAACAGAAATCCCGATGGTATTCAACAAATTCAAGCTGAACTTTCTTGCGCACTAACAGCATCCCGAGATAAATATTTTTCATCGACCTTACCGAGTTTCTTAAAGAATAATCCGGAAAAATTTTGGCAATACTTGGGAAATAAGGCTCCAACTTTAGAAAAATTAAGGGAGAATGACTTAGTAGTTACTGACTTAACAGAAATTTCCAACATTATGAATGATTATCTTCATTCCGTGTTTTCTTCAAAAGATACTACAACTCTCGAACTTGTTCCATCCTTGCCTGATTCGGATTTTATCAGCTTTGAGGGTGTGTTGTCACTGTTACTTGGCGTAAAAAAAAAATCCTCTGGTGGCCCTGACGGCATACCGAATTCTTTCTTGCGTCGATACGCTGAACCAATATCGCATATTTTAACCACTGTTTTCTCTGAATCACTCAAAACGGCAACGCTACCAGATGACTGGCGTCTCGCCAGGGTTGTAGCTGTGCATAAGAAAGGTGATCGCCTGCTGAAGGAAAACTACCGCCCAATTTCCCTAACGTCTACATGCTGCAAGGTACTTGAACACATTATTGCTCACTTTATTACCGATTTTCTTGAAAATAATAACCTGTTGTCTCCAGCCCAGCATGGCTTTCAGAAAAAATTATCAACGTGCACGCAGCTAGTTGCAACAGTTCATGATATCGCACAAATACTTGATTTTTCAGGCCAGGTTGATTTAATTTTTTTAGACTTTAGCAAGGCATTTGACCGCGTTCCCCATGGCAAACTTCTCATAAAGCTCCGAAACCTGAATGTTCCATCTTTCATCATAAGTTGGATAGAGGCTTATCTTTCAAACCGCGCTCAGTACGTTGACGTGGGGGGACATATTTCTAACACGTTACCGGTATTATCAGGTGTCCCACAGGGAAGTGTTTTAGGGCCGATTCTTTTTCTTATATACATAAATGATATAGCTGACATGGTTGAGTCTAACATTAGTATCCGATTGTTCGCTGACGACTGCGTAGTATATAAAAAAGTGACATGCCAACAAGATCAGGTTGATCTAAGTCTTGCATTAACACAAGTTAGTGAGTGGTGTACTCGGTCGTCAATGACATTAAACTCTGACAAAACGGTACTCCTACGTGTGACAAGAAAAAAACAGCCATTCACGTTTACCTACAACGTCCAAGGAACACCAGTACGTGAAGTAAATGAATATAAATACCTAGGAGTAACCATTACAAACACACTTTCTTGGTCCGCACATATAACAAATGTCTCCGCATCAGCTTCTCGTAAGCTTGGTTTTCTGAGGCACAAACTGAAAAAAGCCCCTCCGAAATTAAAAATGCTCGCGTACAAAGCGTATATTTTGCCTAAACTTGAATATGCATCAGTGGTTTGGGACCCTTTCTACAAAAAAGACATTCAAAAACTTGAAATGGTTCAAAGACGCGCTGTACGTTTTATTTTTTCTAAGTTTAAATTATCTGATTCTCCGACAAAATTAATGAAAGACAACGATATTCCTGTGCTTGAAGATCGCCGCAGAATCGCATGCCTGAAATTCTTGCATTCCATTTATAATGGTAAGCTGAATATACCTGCCCATAAATACATACAACCATTCTCTCCTCGCGCATCTAGGCATCGTCATATGCATAACCTGCTCCCATACACCACGCGGACTAACACCTTTAAAAATTCTTTCTTTCCCCGAACAATTATTCAGTGGAATAGCTTACCACCTGATGTCATTTCATCTGATGACTTCGAGAAAGCGTTGCTCGGAGCATCTCAACCGTGACATAAGCGCACCTTCTCTGTACTGCTAGTGCTTAATATAATGTTTATACTCTGTATTCATGCAATATCACTTTTTCGGATTGTTGGTGCTCAGTATTTGTAATAGTTGACGCGTTTCCATGTGTATAAATTTGTCTGTACGTATGTGTATATTCTTTTTTTGTGCTTTAAGATATCACTCCATTTTTGCCATTATTTATTTTTATTTGGTCTGTTATATTTTTTCATCCATTTTGTATTCTTGCAAATTTGATTATTCCTTTAATTTTTTTCTCAATGTTTGCATATTTGTTTATTGTAATGTTCCCCACCTGCTTGGTCTTCAGTGACCGCAGTATTTTCTAAATAAAATAAATTCCTTCTTTATCACGTTCTGTGTCTGCCTTCCCCGACTTTGTCCATCTGTGTCTATCTAGTGATGATGATGTTGGTACTGGTGGTGGCGGCGATGATTATGATAATGGTGATTATGAAAGAACGTGCCCTTACCTTGTACAGTAAGCAGGAATGTCCTGACTTCATGAGCGTGAAAGCAGAGCGCGGTGTCGAATGGCAGCCAGTCGCTCAGGTCCGCCTCGAACTCGTAGATGTGCCGCTTCTCTATGACGTCCCCACCCTCATTGCAGAAAAATGAAACACAGGGTCACCGACAAAGTCAGAGTGCTGCATAAGGTATTGCTGCACCAAATAAGTGAGCTACATCGAGAACACGTTTCCACGGAATTGACCCCCCTCACTGTTGCGACATAGCAAATGCACGTAATCTCGCGTAGTCTACAGTGTCAAAGGCAGCATTTCAAAATCTATCTATCTATCTATCTATCTATCTATCTATCTATCTATCTATCTATCTATCTATCTATCTATCTATCTATCTATCTATCTATCTATCTATCTATCTATCTATCTATCTATTCATACCATCACCCTCAAAATATGTGGATTCTACCTCCAATACCTCTTATTAGATGCCTGCCGCATGGTACTTTGACCCGGTTCCACACCCTCTCTCTCTCTTTCTTTTTCTCCGTGGCAAGTCAACGAGCGCCACGTGCGGCAAGACGGCCGCAACAAAGGTCTCGTGATGCTGCCTCTGAGATTGCCGTCACACTAGCTCCCATTTCAGAGGTCGTAGCAAAACTTCAAATGGTAGCGAAACTTCCGTAGAAGCCTATACGTTCAAAAAAATGGTGGTCTTTCAGCTGATCATGAGCCTTAGCGCCATATGTGTGAGAAGAAAACACTTCCGGCCATACAAAAAATCAACCGGATGTGACGCAATAGCTGGTAAACAAGGGATGCCATTTTGTGTGCACTAGCGCGAAATTTGATCTCAAATTACTTTTCATAGGCCCCTGATCACTAACGACTCGCGCTAAGGCGATTGCCGGCGAGTCATCCACGAGTGCGCTTCAAGTCAACGCCAGCTAATCTAATGAGGACTCATTACTGACTGATGATGTTGAAGTGTACTAGCGTTCATTTTACCTCGATTTTACAAGAATACTTATTCTTCGAACTTTTATTCGCCGTTTGTGGCATCTTCCATCAATGAATTAAGGCAACCAACAGCGTATACAAATGATATCTGCAGCATGGCTTATTTGTTTCACACATACGCAGGTTCTTTCGCATGCGCATTGCTTGTAATTTTCTGTTTTAACAAGAACGAATGAGGCCTATATATCACGCCAAAATGCCGACATTTTGGTTTTATTCAATGGTCACAATCATTCAAATTTATTAAACTGCACAGAATGGCAATAAGAACAAAAACATCGGTGGACACTCCCTGCGTTATGTCTCTTTTTTTTTTGCATTATGCTCCGTTAAAAAAACCAGTACGTATGCGAATGAAGACATGCGAATGGTACCGCGATAGACAACTTGGCAATCTGCTCAACGATAACACGAATAGTAGACTCTGCATGCTCAAGAATTGATTGATTGATTGATTTGTGGGGTTTAACGTCCCAAAACCACTATATGATTATGAGAGACGCCGTAGTGGAGGGCTCCGGAAATTTCGACCAGCTGGGGTTCTTTAACGTGCACCCAAATCTGAGTACACGGGCCTACAACATTTCCGCCTCCATCGGAAATGCAGCCGCCACAGCCGGGATTTAATCCCGCGCCCTGCGGGTCAGCAGCCGAGCCACTAGACCACCGTGGCGGGGCTGCATGCTCAAGAAGAAAACCGGGCTGCAGGATTATTGATGGATGAAAGTCCAGCGAGCAGTGCATTCCGAACCATTGTCCTTGCTTCTTATCTAGAAGACATGGGTCACCAGGCATACGTTTGCTGCTACTGCATCCTTGCACAGCACCTCGTTTCCGGAGCTACCGACGAAAGCATTGACCGGTAAATGCAACTCGCATCGTTCCGCTGCCCGTTGGGCACTGCACTGAAGACGTTCACCAAGGATAAAAAACGCCTAAACATTTTGCTAACAACAGAGTACGCAAGCAGGCGCAGAACACAAAAACACGCGAGGGGGTGTGTCTTCGTAGACGAATGTTACGAGCAGGCCTTGCCATGTGTACCCATGTAGTGCAAGGGCAGCAGTGAGTGATAATAGCATGGGCAGAGGGCGCTCGGAAAAGACTTTTCCTAATAATAAAAACCGTCGTAAATTCTTTGTTCATTACACCTATGTAATATTGTTGGGGGGAAAATCTCATCTGTAAAACTCATTATTGCATCGACTTTGAAGCAAACTTGTTTTTTTTTCACTCATTAATTGCTTCGGCTTTGAATGAAACTTGGTTTTTACTATTAGTGTTTGTTCCCTCCACGCATAGTCGCGCTTCTATCGCAGCCCCCATAACCCCCATGCTTATGTCGCTGGCAATATATTCTGAACCACTTTTCGCCCGAGCCTTCTCGACTATTTAAATAGACCTTGCCCTACCTTTCAGCTCCCACCAGAAGTCGGCAAGACAACGAGCGCCGCCTCACAGATTTGTGGAGAACTCAATGAAACCGCAATGGGAAAGCGAGCGGGGCAGTGGGCATCTAGTCGAAGAAGCATTGGTACAACCGGCGTTTTAGAAACCATGAGACACACACAAAAAAAATCACAGCATATCCACGGAGTGAATGATGATGAGTGGGGCGAAGCGTCCATCTGTCGATCCGTGCTTCCGTCCGTCCGTCCGTTCTTGCTTCCGTCCGTCCGCGCGACCATCCGCGCGTGCATCCATGCATCCGTACGTCCGTGAGTCCATCCGCCCGTATGCCCGTCCGTCCGCTCGTTCGATCATCTTTCTGTACGTCTTCTAGTCTGTCTGTCCGTCCAACCGTGCGTTCATCTAGTAAACACTTTAAGTACAGTCATCTCGCATTGGCTGTGGCACATACCCACTCTAGAGCGGGTATGTGCCACCGGTAGCTATGTACGACAACAACGGAGGAAGGACAGACCCACACCCTAAGGAGCTTCGCCCCTTAAAGGAGTATTCAAGCGGCTTCCGCAGCAAACCAATAGACCTCATGCAAAAATTGCTGCCATCTGTCGGTCGTTATGTGCTTAGCCGCCATGTTTGAGGCTCAGCGCGGCGCAGTGGGCAAAGTCCACGTGTGTTTACGAAAACGTATCGACATGAAGCGTGTATTGGTTGATAATCACAATGCCGACGTACTGCTGGGCCCCTGACTGCACACGGAGAAAAACTCGAAATGCTGAAGGAAAGAAGGTAAACCGTAAACATTGCCTCTTGTCAATTTTTCAAGCTGACGACGTTTTCAGCATCTGCTCTGGCTACTGCTCCCGAAAGACGTCTGTGCGTTCGTCATTCTTAACAAATAAGAGGGGCAATAACATTTGTACTTATCTTTCCACAAATTGCTGCATGCAAGGCAGTTTTTCAACGCTTTCGCTGGCATCCATTTACCAAGCAAAGGCGGCTCGGAAGTTGCACGCGGAAGCTACCTTCCCGCAACGAGCTTGATCGCGGCTAATTGCGCGTGCCTGCATTTCGTTCAATGATTCGAGTACATCAAATGCTTGAAAAAACGTTCGCAGTCACGCGCAGGTCATCCCACTAAACGGCAGCTTGTCACACTCCAAAAGTGAAAACGAAACAACATGAAACAAAGATGATCTAGCACCGCATATGCCTTCTCGGAATCAAGCGGTGATGCGCCCTTGCTTCTGTTTCAGCATGCGCTGCTACCGAAACATGACAAACAAAAAAACACATTCGACGAAATGCAGGTACAGACAATTAGCCGCGATCAAGCTCGTTGCGTCAAGGTCCATGGCTTCTGTGTGAAGCGTACGAGTGGCATTTGCTTTGTAAATGACTGCTAGCGGAAGCGCTGCAAAAGCTGCCTTGCTTCGGCGTGCAGCAATTTGTGGAAACCCAAGCACAAATGCTATTACACGTCTTCCTTGCGCAGAAAGGAGAACGCAAACCCGAGTTTCGGGAGCAGTATAGCCGGTGCACATGCCGGACACGTCATCAGCTTGAAAAAATAACAAGGGGGCAAGGTTTGCAGCTTACCTTCTTCACTTGAGCATTTGAAGTTCATCTCTGTGTGCAGCAAGGAACGCAGCGATTTGTCAGCATTGCGATTATCGGTCAATACACGCCTCACGTCGCTACGCCTTACGTATACGTCTAAGTAAGAACACGCGCAGACTACCCCGCCCTGAAGCTCTCACATGACGGCTATGCACACGACGGCCGACAGATGGCAGCAATTTTTAGCATACTGACTAGAGTGCCTCGATGCCCGCTCCTCCGCTCAGAGTGAAGACATCTGCTGCGGCCGCCATTGCCACTCCCGTAGCATAGTGGTGTCGCTCTGGTGCGTAGTGGCCCACTAGTTGAACGAGAATGGTTGTAGCCCTGAGTAACTGAACATTCTGGCATAGCATGCCCAATAAAGCCGACTCGTGAGCTCTACAGCTTGGCGAAGACGCTGCAGGTACTACAATGGCGGAGGGAGCAGTACAAAAGGTGGCCTCACCGTGAGCGGGGGCGCGCGCATCGAGGCACCCTAATAAGGTCTATAACTCAAATTTCACGCAAAACGTGCTAACAACATGCGCTTGCAAGATTGACCGAACGCGGTCACTAACTGCTGGAAAATTAAAAAAAAATTTCAGGTGGTCCCCGAAGCTTTGACGCTGATTATACGTGTATGCAACGCACTACAGTGCTCACCTGGGCTTGGTCGAAAAGTTCCATGTAAACGGGTAGCGTAGCTTCTTTCATCTCGTTCTCCTGAAAGAAAAAAAAAACAAAGAAATGCCAGTTTGTGCTTACGCGTGCCTATGTGTGTGTACGCGCTCTTGCAGGCAATAGAGAGTTTTAGCTCAGCGCGCGCAACGGCCTAGCGCACGCATCGCCCGAGAAGGATAACGGCTGCGCATGCGCGGTACGTAAGAGAGATGGGTGTGTTTGCGCACTCGAGGGATGCCTACACTTGATTTCGGCTCTTACGTTGCGCACGCCATAGAGTTTCTTAATATGCACTAGAGGAAACTCTGGCGCTAGTGTCTATGGGAGCTGCAACGCACGGCGCTTCAGTGAGCATGGGAATGATGGGTAGTACACACATTTGTTTAAACTTCGTAGTTCTGGCCAGCTTTTGGCTCCGTGTGTGTTCGTGTGGCTTGAAGCTGTTTTCTCACAAAACAAAAATTCGAAAATGTTCAGCGATTGCGCTTCACCACCCATTTTTTTCGAATTACCTTCCCGAATTGCGTCACGAAGTTCAAAGGGTTTGAATCTTTCTTTCAAAACAAAATTGAAACACAGCAATAAACGAAGCCGCAAGTATGATTCACCGCCCACAAGTACGAAGACTAGGCAAATGTGTGTACTACCCATCATTACCATGGTACGCACCACCCTGGAGGCAGTGCAGAGTCTGCATAACGTCATACGAGTTCTTCACTGCAAACGGGTCTCTGACCGCTACCTTGCTAAGGTGTTTCAGTAGATAATGATTCGTGGAAGTTGCATGTAAGCAAATTTCTACTGAAACACACGAGCTTTCAATTCTCATTAAATCAGGAGCACATTTGCCTGCACATTGCCGTTCCTGTTCTTGTGAGACGAGCTTTTCAAGCGTTTCGGTCCTCGCAAAAAGCTCAGATGCACTTGCCCGTGAAATAATGGAAGCGTTCTGGATAAAGAAAAAAAGGTGACTTGTGTATAAGTGACAAGTCCGTGGTTTTGCGCATGTCCGAGTTTAATTTTTGGACTTCGTTGATTGATTACATAAGCCTTTTGATTGTCCTCAGTTTTTATTTGTGGTCATCTAGGTGAAGTATAGTGTGCTTTGCGCATGTGTGGTGCGGCTATATATTTCCTGCGCTTCTCCTGCAAATAAATCAGTCGCGAGTTGACGCTCTTTCTCTGTGTGTCTTTCTTCCTGTGGTGGTTTAGGCATCTAGAAGTTTCCCCACAGTGTCATGTCTCATGTCTTGACTCGTGTCAACTAAGGTTGCCTAGTGTAGTTTATTGTCTAGTCACCAGATGGCGCCAAGTAGCACTTCAAGACGAAGGTGTTGACGCTTAGGCGCAGTCCATGTGTCCGTTGTTGCGTACTTTACAGTCTCAGCTGTAACGTACGTAGCGCGCTAGCCGTTGCGCACGTACCGCCTTGCGCGCGCTAAACTAAAACTCTCGAATATCTTTTTGCGCCTCTCCCACCCACATGCCGAAAACAGTTGTGTCATTACATGCACTTGTCAAGACTATCTATTTGTTGGCTAATTACAGTTTCCGCCAATGTTAGTTAAAAATGACTAAATGATAGCTGATGGTCAGTGGTCCTGGCTGGCATTAGCTAACTAAGTTTGCGCAATTTTGCCTAATGTATTAGCTTAGTGATTGCAAATGTTGACTTAAATCCGATAAGGCAACATTGTCTTCATGTATTCTCGAGCCTACGATAATATTATCCGATTTTAATCAGAGTTCCTTCTTGACTCCAGTTTTATTGCATCCTTGACTATTGGTGTGACACCTGTAGCATAATAGTGATATCTGCAGCTGGAGCATGGTAATCAGACATTTAATAGCTATATAGTATGGCTGTAGTTCTGTTGGTCTTACAAGCGAAGCTCTCCCTCGCGCTTGAATTGATAGATTTGTGGGGTTTAACGTCCCAAAACCACCATATGATTATGAGAAACGCCGTAGTGGAGGGCTCCGGAAATTTCGACCACCTGGGGTTCTTTAACGTGCACCCAAATCTGAGTACACGGGCCTCTAACATTTCCGCCTCCATCGGAAATGCAGCCGCCGCAGCCGGGATTTGAACCCGCGACTTGCGGGTCAGCAGCCGAGTACCTTAGCGCGCTTGAATTCGCTTCACCACTCACATAGGCGTAGTACAGGTTGGACACCACGGACTTTTCGGGGGCCGCGCTGGCGTCAGCCACGCCTGCGTATACGGCGCAGTTCCAGGACCGGCAACGTCTCTGCCAAGACAGAAGGCAACACGATGAGCAGCACTGCTTCATCGCTTACGACAGTGCACGCAGCTAAAAAACACTTTCTACGCAATATTTCACATTCTTATTACAACGAAGCTGTACACTGAAGCTTCATTATAACAAAATTGCATTTTACAATAAAATCAGTTTGTTATATCCGAAAATTCTGTATAAAGGTTATTCCGAACACTGTATCTATTGCAAGACTATTTTTTATTTACTTCGTTATAACCGATATCTCGTTATATTCGTGTTCATGAAATTGTGGTTTGATTGGACATAGCTGGGCACTGGTGAATTACGTCTTTGGCCATGAATGAACGCAGAACAGCAATACTGGTGAGTGGGTGGGTGCGTCTCGCCACACGCTGCACCGCCTCTTTGACAAGTATCGCAGTACTCGGCGGCAGCACTCCCCACCAATCACTGAGCCCCTTTATTTCGTGCTGTACAGATCCCGGCGCTAGCGCTGTTGAGTAGCAAGCAGCTGATAGATAGATAGATAGATAGATAGATAGATAGATAGATAGATAGATAGATAGATAGATAGATAGATAGATAGATAGATAGATAGATAGATAGATAGATAGATAGATAGATAGATAGATAGATAGATAGATAGATAGATAGATAGATAGATAGATAGATAGATAGATAGATAGATAGATAGATAGATAGATAGATAGATAGATAGATAGATAGATAGATAGATAGATAGATAGATAGATAGATAGATAGATAGATAGATAGATAGATAGATAGATAGATAGATAGATAGATAGATAGATAGATAGATAGATAGATAGATAGATAGATAGATAGATAGATAGATAGATAGATTTTTGAAGTGCCTACAGTACGCTAAAAAATGTTTGGCATTTAATACGGGTGCAGATGCCACCTTAGGATTCCCACACCAAACACCTTGACGTCATAGATTTTGAAGGCGCCTACTGGGTCCTACGTAGCTTGTAATTGATAAAAATCCAATACATGGTCTTGAAATCTTGAAATCTTTGCGTTCCGCGCGGAGTTTTCGACGCAAAGTTTAAGGACACTTCAACCTTGATTTTCTCCGCTAATAATAAACTCGTGATAGGGAATCAATTGATTTGTACGCCTTTTAGCGTACAAATCATTTGTTTTACCAATATTAGATTACGCCGCTATTATATGGGATCCTTTTACTAAGACTAACATTAACAAATTAGAAAAAGTGCAAAAAAGAGCAGTTCGTTTTGTCTACAATAATTTTTCGAGGACTTCCGTTACTGACCTATTAAGCAGAGCTCAACTTTCACCTTTATCATTAAGATACCGTAACTTAAGGCTTAAGTTTCTGTACCAACTAATTAACGGCCAATATCAAGTAGACATAGCCGATATTTTTTTTTCTTTTTCTTTTGGCTACTCTACCAGGCAGAGACATGACCTCACCATAACCCCCTTTCCCACACGCAATAATTGCTTTAAGTATTCATTTTTTCCTCGCACCATAGTCGAGTGGAACAAACTAACTAATGCAATTGTTTCAGCACCCTCATTGGCATTGTTTTCCTCAAAGTTAGAAAGTGCACTAACCAGTTGAATTGTTGAATGGTATTACATACCACTGTACATGCTTGTATAATTGTAGTCTTCTATTTTTTTTTATTGTATGATATTGCCAGTTGAAGTTTGTATTTGCCCTATACACATTGTATAACCTGTATATATTATATGTCATTGTACTTGCCATTGTTCATGACTAACTTCATGTACCACCCTGCTAAAATCACCAAAGGTGATTGCAGTATCTGTAAATAAATAATAAATAAAAAATATGGCATTGGAGTTCTCTGAGTGTGCTTCATCAATCTAAATTAAGTTATTGTTTATTTTTAGGGCACCTTAAACAAGCTTTAAAATATCCTGGCGCTGCCCCTGGTTTCTTGCGCTAGAAACGTATATCGTATTTACTATCCACTTATGAAATAATATGATTGGCGTACCTCTCCAGCCTTCTGGAATGCGTAGTCGTGCTTCGCTCCCCAGACAAGGTCCACCGGTTCGGGGACAGTCAACTCTTGCTTCTCCATCACGGAGGCCTGACACTTGCCCGTGCCTGGAGTGATGAGATATTTCATGCCTGCGAGAGAAGGGAACGTGAGTGAGCGCATTGCTCTAGACAACCGATCCGACCTAGTTAGTCCGTGTGTGAGGCTCAAAGTCAGCCTCATGCTCTGGTATAAAAGAGAAGAGAGGTGCTGTGGCGAATCTTTTCCCTTCCCCTGAAGGGAGGGAAACCCTGTGCGTGCCTATGTTCAGGCGTATGCTGCGCGCATAGAGTTTCCTAAAATTAAGTAGAGGGGATTCTGGCGCTGCGATCGTTCAGCGACCATGGGAATGATGGATAGCACACATATTTGCCTAGTCTTCATACTTGCGGGCGGCGAACCATACTTGCGGCTTCGTTTATTGCTGTGTTTCGGTTTTGTTCTCAAGAAAAAAGAAAGAGTCTACCCTCTCGAACTTCGTGACCCGATTCGCAAAGATAAGTTAAAAAAGATAGGGTGGTGAAGCGCCATCGCTAAACATTTGCGGATTTTTCTTTCGTAAGAAAACAGTTTCAAGCCACACGAACGCACACGGAGCCAAAAGCACGCCAGAAGTACGAAGTTTAGACAAATGTGTGTACTACCCATCATTCCCATGCTCGCTGAAGCGCCGTGCGTTTGAGCTCCCATAGACACTAGCGCCAGAGTTCCCTCTAGTGTATATTAGGAAACTCTATGGCTGCGCGTAGGATATATGACAACTTGCCCGTGTAGTAGTCATAGACTCCCCTCAAGACCGGCGTGTCGGCATCCTCGTTGTACGTTTCCCGGGCAACCAGGAAGCTTGGAAGGTCGCACCACACCTGAGAAGTATACAGAAAACTGTTCACGAAAAAAGTACAAGACGAGGAAAAAAAACGGTGGATCCCACGTATAGCTAAGAATCGACGTTATGCAAAGCATGCGGAGGGAAGGTGACCGTGTCGCAATGTTTTTTTAATATAGCGACATGTCATGAAATAACGCTAAATGTATGCACAAATGTTGCACATGCAGACATGTGTTCAAGAGCTGCAATTGTTTATATATATATGCAGCTGTTTGCACTTGCGCAACGATGTTAATTGAATCATGCGTCTTATAGCAACACCAGAAGCTGATATGAAACACTGATGCTCGCAAAGATGCTGGCCCTCGACACTGCTACATAAATCAGCTTAACCGCATGGCAACTAAACACAATTGACGTTGAACCGACGTGACATCTGTATAAAAAGAGTACATACGTTATTGTTTATAGAATTGTGTAGGCAGCACTGCGACCACTATTTAAGTTTCACGAAGATTAGCGTCTATTAGAAAAGTACTTCCGAGACCTGGCTTAGCTATGTGGTAAGATGCTTCATTGCCATGCAGAATGCTTGGGTTCAATTCCAGCTTGGACCCTGACATTTATTCTTTGCATTCGTCGGGTCAACGCTACCGATGTCGTGTATTTTTTGACGCTGGCACGTCAAAATTGTCCATGTGTGTTCTCATCGTTCCTGAGTAGATACCAAGTGTCAATCACATGTGGCACATACCGACATACCAGTGGCACATACCCGCCCGTGGGTATGTGCCACTGTATGGCGGAAAGTGTATGACGACGTACGCGACGGGATTGCGACATTATTCATGTCTTGACCAGCGCGTCATATTCGTCAAACCACTTTACCCTCCCATGCTAATTTTGGTTCACGCCAAGTTAAGAGGGTGACCACGAGGGCACCCAGACGTAAGCAGATAAATAGATACGTTTCCAAAGTTTGCTATATCACCGAAGTTCGCTAAGCAATGCTTCACGTTTAAAAAACTGCTCAAGAAAGAAGAAGACGACGACGAAAAGGGCAGAACGCGAACTCGTGCCCGGATCGGTTTACGGAAGAGAAAAGCGTAGGAAGAGCTAGAGAGGAGTAAATCAAGAGTATAATCAATAAACTCCAATGTGAGATACACCTTATGCGGAGTGTTATCCACAACGCCGTTTATCCGACAACACATTTGAAACATCTTGCATAGACGAGCAGAGAAGCGATTTAGAAAAAAAAATGCGCAGGACAAGAAGACGAGCAGTCTTTAAACTTTCCAAGCCCTCTTTTTTTACCTCCCATAACAATAATCATCTCTTTTGGTTGCGTTTCTTTTCCTAAATATTTGGCGCTGTCTGGTTTTCCCGTGAAAAAAACTGCCATGTTAGAAACAAGAACGCCTTTGTGATACAATAAAGTATCACGAATACAATAAATTTCCTCTCCTCATCTAATAATTAAACTATATGGTCGCCTATATTTAGGCGACCGTATATATATAATTCATATATCATCTAACAATTAAACTACATGTTATTAGTCTTCCATTTAACCAATTAGCGTCAAAAACAGCCTAATGTAGAGTTCTCAGCCGTCCAACTTCTCTATAACGAAGTAACACTGGGACGATAACTTAGACTTTTATATCCGATATTCGTTGTGACAGCTGACATAAAAATCGACTCTAACAAACTGTCGATCTCGCTTGCGCAGTAATCCTCGACAAAGAAGAGCATTATTTTGGGCGCTTTCAATCCCCTACTGAGGAGGTAATCCTTACCTGCCTGTTAGTCGCATTTCAGAATGCGTACATCGGAACTTTAGAAGATGAAATTACGACATAATAATGTTCGTTTGACATAACAGGCTTGCGCTGACACTTATGTGAAGGAGGATGCGGTCCTGAAAATAAAATAAAAATTGCGCGGCAAGTAACCGTCTCAAGACAGACACACGGTAAATACAACCTTGCTTCTCTCTACGTCTTCGCTGTCGGCCACCTTGGTCTCGGCAGAGAACGAGAAGACACGTGGAAGTTCGGGAAGCCGCGCCCGCTCGGCTCCCTCACAGAAGAATCCCACCGGCTCCTGTAAGTATATGTGAAGACGCCCATTTCAGAATGATTCATGTTGGCAGGACCAGTCGGTATGAATCCATGGTGAACTCAGTGCCACTCGGAAACAAAACCACGAGACAAAGGGGGAAATGGGCCGTGTACCATCGTGTTTCGCTGCAAATGTTGTCGAAAGACGATAGTGTTCTATCTGATGACACTGCGTTAGAGTTACTGTAGGTAGCAGAGTTGCGCCAAGATACGCCATCTTGGGGTCAAGTCTTGCGGAAAAGCCACTGCACCACCCGCGTAGGAGCAGCGCTCGCGCTTCAGAGTACTAGCGTTGCTTTTTTTACTTTTTCGCTATATTTTTATTTCTTATGATGGCCAACGCTGGGCAGGGAGGAACCAGACTGTGGCAAGGCAAAATGCAGCCAGAAGGAAAGAAAAAAAAATTGCCCGCAGCTTCCCTCGGGGGAACACTGAGGAGGATGCGGACCATATAATTGGTTAACGGGGTGTTAAAGTGCGACTTACTTGGGTCGATGTCTAAATTGGTTAACGTGGTTGTGAAATGGGGTGTTAAATTGCGACTTACTTGGGTCGATGGCTAAATTGGTTAACGTGGTTGTAGGAGGGGGTGTTAAATGAGTGAACACGTACACACGTATGCGAAAGGGCGGCGCTGGTCGAAGGGACGTCGATCATTGTGTTTGTGGATTCGTTGGAATTCATTTCACCGCGACCTTGGACGTCGACGCGCCGTACAAACCAACCGACGAGCGGCAACTGAGCGAGCGAGCGCCGACCTTGAGTATATATACAGCACGACGGCGCATGCACTGTCAGCTGTTGAATGTTCTCGAAGCGCGACGCCACATACGCGTCCACTGGAGAATCAGGAGAATTGTAGATGTCGAACGCGGTGTGTAGAGGAGGAAGGGATGCACAGATGGTGGAAGAGTGGGCGACGGCGCGACGGCGCATGCGCGCGCGTCAGCTGTCGAATGTTCGAGAAGCGGTGTGGACGGCGCACTACAAGGCGCGAGTATAAGATGCTCCGCATCTAAAATTATATTTACGACGAATGTACAGAACGAAGACGAGGAAGCCTCTGATGCTAGATGCATTGGCCTTGTACAGGCGTCGAGACGCTGAAGGAGGAAGGGGCATAACCGCCATTGAGACACGTCCAGCGTCTCTGTGGGACGCGCCCAGTGTCCGTGACGGACGCACGCGGTGTCTGTGCGAAGGGCGCCAGTACATTCATAACACTGCGAAGCATCGGCGTCGGCTACGTAGTGTTGGCTTCTCCGCAGTGCATTTGAACCACTATGAACACGTGATGGCACGCGACCAGTAGCCTTGCTGGAATCGTCAAAAGCCGGGTGAGCGGCGCCGGGAAAACAGTGGCGCAACCATACAGTAACTCTACACTGCATTATATATGGACGCCATCTGGCAGTAATGCCGGGAAACGAAAGCTTGTGAAGAACGCAGAGCCACTGGTAGATGGCAGCACCATGTCTTAGCGAAGCGTAGCAAACACTCTTTTTTTTCGTTCGTAGCATCGCATTGCCAGCACAGCGTAAGACACACTTCGGTTTTTAAGATTGCGTATCTATGAATTTTCAATTAAGTAAACACACTACCTAATATATACGTATTGATGTTGCGCCTCAGATTTGAGTAATATGTACTTTTCGATCCACAATGTTCACAAGTATAAGCGCAGCCACCAGATCAAAATGTGTAGACGTTGAGCAGGCCTCAGCTTTCACCGGGTTGCTGAATCGGGTGACAGACAGGCAAACAGAAAGACAGACAGACAAACCAAAAGTTCTGCACTGAAGTATCCCAAGAAAAACTATCGTCTTTGAAACTGGAAGGTGTCTTTACTATTCGTGTCATTACGAAACGTGCATTACACACAAGAAAGATATCTTGGCACACTCGCGGCCTTATGTAGACAAAGACACGTTAATACAATATTAGTAACCGATCGCAATTACGAGTAGTTTGTTTAAAGTTTAATTGATTACAGACGTCAGCTGCAGCTTCAGAAAAGTAACAGAGGAGCTACGAAAACGTAATGAATGTTTTTACCGCTATACACTTTCCATGAAAATTTTATCACCGCAACACAATAAAACCAGTTTACTCCGACTACAAGGAACTACAGTAGCTTGTATGGTTGAGAGAATGTTTGGGGATTTGTGTGAATGTTGTCAGGGTTATTGCGGCTACTGTAATACAGTGTTGCCCGCTGTTAACTTTCAACAGAAGCTGTTTTTCAAACATATCATCGCTCATTCTTCCACTCTTCGTCGCCAAGAGGTCACCTGCTGCACTGAATGCTCTCAGTGTGTACGCTGGGGGAAACGGCGGTATTATAACCCAAGAACACCGTGCGCACCCACTCGTACACGCGCAGTACTTCGGTCACAGGGTCCATCGTGCCCTCTATGAAGCGTCGCGCTTCGCTGTTGCTCGCGCTGGCGTTCATGAAGACAGGACAACGTACTTCTCCAGGCCTCGTATTGTCTTGTGTTCAAGTAATGCGCTGCGGACTTCTGAAGTACGGTGAACTATAAGCACGCGTGAACGTCCACCCTCCTGAAGTCTGTCGTTTTATCACCGTCCTGAGTCTAGCGCTGTATGTTTCCGCCATAATGACGTCCAGCCAGCCCGTTTAGGTGCACTCTATCAGTGTTTGAGCACTTACCTCGAAAATGGTGTAATCTAAGTTCTCCACGTAGTCGGCGAACGTGTAACGAATGGCCTTGTCATCGTCACACGTCACCAGGGCGTCCAGGGGCACGGAAGGGCATACGCCTTTGTTCGCGGCCTTGTTGTCGCAGTTTGGAGTGATAGCACCGTTCTCTGCGTGGTAGCGTGACAGCAAAATCAACTTACCCTAGTTACACTCAGTGGCTACGAGCATATAAACAAACCTGTAAGTTAGAAAATCCTGCAGAAGCAGAAAAGCTGCGGTTCTCCCGTGTTTCCCTCATTATTATCTGTGACGTTTTGCGATCTTGTGCTGATGTTCGTAATTACATTATTTGAAGGGTGAATGCGCACGGGAAAGGATGAGCGGCTGCTCGTGCCAAACTTGCCCTGGCTACAGTGTCTTTAGGCTCTAATCAGGCTCGAGGAACTCATCCCCTTTTCACTGTGCGAATACCTCACACAGTTCGTACATAATCTAACAATATCGGCTGCCTCAACTGGAAGGCAAGCTCACGTGGTCGACCTTCTCTAACTCCGCACAATCCCTTTATCCAGGGCCCAGTGCATGGTACCCATCCTGAACAGGATTGGGCGCTCGCAGCAGATGCACGTCAAAGCGAGCCGGCCAATGGGAGATGAAACACGGTCACTGACCAAGTAGAAACGTGGCGCCACTAATAACAGTCACACGACAAATGACATCGCTGAGCATGACATGTGCATGAACATAATCACGCCATTGACTGGGACAATGCCTCTGTCATAACCAAGGAAAAGAAGATGTCATCCCGCCGGCTCATGCCATCTCTAATCATCCAGTCAACGCCAGCTACAATGACTAACACAGCAGGGACTATGACTGCTACCTGCGCACGGTCATTGCATCTCCTACTGGCTTCCTTAAATTAACAACCACTTCTAGTCCAGCTCAGTGAACAAGGAACCTGTGCGCGGTTCCGGAAAGTTTGGACTTGGTCAGTGACCATCTTTCATCTCATTCAACGCCTGACCAGACAAAATTTCATCGAACTCTTGACTGTATAACCAGTAGGGGAGCTTGTCTATAACGCAATTAAATCATATTTGTCCCATTAATTTACTATGGTTGGATGCAACTTTATAGAACTATGCCACATTTTTTCTCAAAACTACATGCGCACGAGCTAATGGGCGTGCACTCTAGATTGACGTCACGAGCTGGGCGGCCTTCAGAAAACATTGTCGAGTATACGGGAGATATTGAGAAATAAGATTTATTTATGCTCAAGACGATCATTTGCCGCGATTTGGTCAACTGGACGAGGCCTCTACAAACTTCTTATGTTTGGTCCAAAAGATTGTCACGTGAGGTGACATCTCTTCCTAGTCCTTTACCATTCCTCCGCTATCACAGCCTTCTCTCTCTTCCCGCGCGCAAGAAGACGGTGCATTCTCCTCCGCGCTCTTCCTCAATTCCACAACTCGCGGGGCTTAATGGGATGACTCTGCATGCACTTGTATTTTACCCCGAACGTCACGGCGACGGCTAACTTGAGTCTTTGAGCAATGGCCGTCACAATACAAAGCAATGCCGTTGATTTCCCGGCATGCACTTACTGCTCCAGACTACAGTGGTGGTGCACACATAGCTCTGCCCTTGTAACTTGACAGTGGCGCTTGTTCCCCACTCGTCAGCATCGATCGGCGTTCCTTGGATCCGTTGCTGTTAGGGTAATAAGGCATATCATCTGTAGACTCTAAAGCGACACAAGCACACGAACACAGTGCACGCGCATATATGTATCCATAAATGTTTCTACGAATCAGGGCCCTGTAAAGGTTTAAAATGACGAACTAACGTTTATACGAACACGTTCGTTTTCATTTGTTTCAGCCCGAAAAAAACAAAAACAACTTCGCAATATTATATGCGAAAATAAAAATCTAATATGGCTGTCTTCAAACTCTTGGTGAAAAAAATTGCCCGCAGCTTCCCTCGGGGGAACACTGAGGAGGATGCGGAGCATATAATTGGTTAACGGGGTGTTAAATTGCGACTTACTTGGGTCGATGGCTAAATTGGTTAACGTGGTTGTAGGAGGGGGTGTTAAATGAGTGAACACGTACACACGTATGCGAAAGGGCGGCGCTGGTCGAAGGGACGCCGATCATTGTGTTTGTGGATTCGTTGGAATTCATTTCACCGCCACCTTGGACGTCGACGCGCCGTACAAACCAACCAACGAGCGGCAACTGAGCGAGCGAGCGCCGACCTTGAGTATATATACAGCGCGACGGCGCATGCGCTGTCAGCTGTCGAATGTTCTCGAAGGAGAAGCGCGCGCGCGGCACAGATGGCGACGGCGCGACGGCGCATGCGCTGTCAGCTGTCGAATGTTCTCGAAGGAGAAGCGCGCGCGGCACAGATGGTGGGCGACGGCGCGACGGCGCATGCGCGCGCGTCAGCTGTCGAATGTTCGAGAAGCGGTCCGGACGGCGCACTACAAGGCGCGAGTATAAGATGCTTCCGCATCTAAAATGAACAATTTCTCCAGCGTTGTCTATGCAAGTGCTAATGGAATACGCGTTAGCAAGTCGTAAATGATGTCATAAGCAAGTGAGTTATGAACCCGCGTTACCTTGTCTCCTCCATCGAAGCGGATGAGCGAGTTAGGCGCGTCGTAGACTTTACCTCCCTTGGCATCCACGCGGAATTTCACCGGAAAGTATGGGTCGTCTTTCTCCGAGTCCGGGATGCCCTTGGTCACGTGACATTGTCTCGTTGATTCTGCATGTCACGGAAGGTGTCGGCGTCATCACTGTATTCTTTAAGTGTGGAACATAAAGCAATATCGATGAGCCTTCTCAGTAGCGCGCACACACATGATGTGATTGACTTCAGGACTGGCCAATCGACCAATTTGAGTTCAATGCGAGAAAAAGCAACGCGATGACCTTATCCAAGGCCGGCAGCAGCACCACCGATTTTTTCCCCTATTTTTTTTCCCTAGACGCAATGAAAAGTCAGCGCTCACGTTACAATCCTTATTGTGTTACAATCGAGTCCACTCCACTATGTGGGGTTTAACATCCCAAAACCACCATATGATTATGAGAGACGCCATAGTGGAGGTTACAATCGAGTAAATGCGTTAAAAATATCATATTTTTTTCTCTTTGGTGTTTGTTTCGTGTTCCTTTAAACTGTGAGTGAGTGTTGTGCGCTGTTCACCGTCGGCCACGTAGAGGACGTCGTTGTCGAAGTTGTACAGCTTGATATAGCTGATTCCCTGAGACGTCCGGGAGACGTACAGCCGGTTGCCCAGACCCTGGCCCTGGCGGGTGTAGGCAACCGTGAACGAGTAGAGCTTGTCGTCGAACCACGACTTGAACATAACGTTCATCTTGAAGTCCGCAGGCAGGTACGGCAGTCCCGGTTTCTGGCCTGCGGCAAACGAAGAAAAAAAAAGCGAGGGATGTGAGGAGCTCCAACGGCCATCGACACCACAAACGTACCGGGACCTGAGTCCTTGACCTGTCTTCATTCG
The DNA here is from genome assembly GCA_013436015.1 of Rhipicephalus annulatus. NCBI lineage: Eukaryota > Metazoa > Arthropoda > Arachnida > Ixodida > Ixodidae > Rhipicephalus > Rhipicephalus annulatus. Next base: position 255,358 of record WOVY01004634.1, read on the forward strand.
TTCGAATTCTCTCTTAAATAATGGGTCACGCATGAATTCTTTCTCACCTTTTTGCGCTGTTGAAAGCTTTCTGCAACTATCGCGCTCTTGCTTTGCCTCCATGATCAGCCTCCTTTTGACCAAGTGAACTTCCACGTCATCTGATGACATAATCATAAGTCGCGATGAGGTCACACGTTTTGCTACATGTGACGTCATAATGTCGTCATATGAAGGCGTCATCTGGAGTTGATCGTTTTTTGCATCGTGATCATTTTGACGCCGTCCACGGCCACTTTTTGCGTTTGATTAGCTGAAGCTTTCGGCTTAAGAGCGTTAATGCGTGTCCGGCTATTAGTGGGGGATCGGCATAGCCCGTGGTCTCTGGCGGCGTCCTCGGCCAGCCGGAGAGCCCACAACTGCGACCTCAGGGACGCACAGTCTCCAACTGCTTTTCAACACATATAGTGTGGACCCCGTCGGATCGCCTGAGCAGAGGCCCACAAATACTGGCCTGCATATGTTAAGTCAGATGTAACTGAAATATTTTCCAATATGTTCTGTATCTTAAGCTAACACGTCGTTCAATGACTGTATAACTCTTTCTTTTGCTAAGAGACAGGGACATCAGAAAGAGGACTGTGTCTCTGTATGATGTCCCTGTCTCTTAGCGCTCAATATATCGTCAATATTAATACGTATCGAGGCAGTGACCTCTCGTTCTGGAGCGCAGCGCTAACTACTATACGCCACAGAGTATATGTCGCTTAGTTTACTAACGGCGAGCCATTTATACACACCATGTACCGTCGGCCGTCTCCATAGCTCAGTAACTTCAGCATGCTTTCGTCATCAGTAGCGAGATGGCGCGAGGAGCACGCGTTGGGTAAGGCCCCTCTAGCGTTGGGTGAGCGTTGGGCACTCGTGCTCTACATGTCCGCCCCCCCCCCCTTGCGCGTTGCGATGCCTCCGCATGGTGCGGTCAAAGTGAGCATATATATATTTTCTCGGGCGTAATCGCTCACGCGCGCTTATTTCGGGATTTAGGCGTTTTGTACTTCTTGTGCTTCCACCGCAAGTTTTATTTGAAGTTACACTGGCTAAAGAGAGAACGAATGTCACTTCGTTTGCAGCCTTGGCAGCGTTTACGAAAGGAGCGCGCTGCTCAAACACGAAGAAATACGAATTGTGACGGTCGCTCGCGCTGGTACAGCGTACAGTTCTGATGCCAGGTAGGTAAGGGCTGTTCCATGCACTAGCCACACAGCCACAACGCACGTGCCGGTACACCTGCCGCACCCAAGTGGAGGGTGAAAGAGTGTCGCCAATTGGCTTATTTGTCCCCCGCTTGCGTGCGGCAGGGGTCTCGGCTCATGCGTTGCGGCTAGCCCGTGGAACAGGCCTACATGCGCTAGCTGCACAGCCGGAACCCACGTGCCGGTACACCTGCCACACCCGAGTAGAGGGTGAAAGAGCGTCGCCAATGGGCTTATTTGTCCCACGCTGCGCCGTGCTCCCTAACGGGCTGCAGAAATTAAGCATCTTTCTTCTCCTCTAATCATTATCACCACCACCACCACCTTGCGTGTGGCAGGAGTCCCGGCTCATGCATTGCGGCTGTGCGACTAGCGCATGTAGGGCCGTTCCACGCTCATGCATTGCGGCTGTGTGGCTAGCGCGTGGAACGGCCCTACATGCGCTAGCCGCAAAGCCGCAACGCATGTGCCGGTACACCTGCCACACCCAAGCAGAGGGTGAAGAGCATCGCCAATAGCCTTATTTGTCCCTCGATCGCGTGCGGCAGGGGTCCCGGCACGTGCGTTGCGGCTGTGCGGCTAGCGCGTGGAACGGCCCTACATGCGCTAGCCGCACAGCCGCAACGCACGTTCTGGTACACCTGCCGCACCCAAGCAGAGGGTGAAAGAGCGTCGCCAATCAGCTTATTTGTCCCTCGATCGCGTGTGGCAGGGATCCCGGCTCATGCGTTGCGGCTAGCGCGTGGAACGGCCCTACATGCGCTAGCCGCAAAGCCGCAACGCATGTGCCGGTACACCTGCCACACCCAAGCAGAGGGTGAAGAGCATCGCCAATCGCCTTATTTGTCCCTCGATCGCGTGCGGCAGGGGTCCCGGCACGTGCGTTGCGGCTGTGCGGCTAGCGCGTGGAACGGCCCTACATGCGCTAGCCGCACAGCCGCAACGCACGTTCTGGTACACCTGCCGCACCCAAGCAGAGGGTGAAAGAGCGTCGCCAATCGGCTTATTTGTCCCTCGATCGCGTGCGGCAGGGGTCCCGGCTCATGCGTTGCGGCTAGCGCGTGGAACGGCCCTACATGCGCTAGCCGCACAGCCGCAACGCATGTGCCGGTACACCTGCCACACCCAAGCAGAGGGTGAAGAGCATCGCCAATTACCTTATTTGTCCCTCGATCGCGTGCGGCAGGGGTCCCGGCACGTGCGTTGCGGCTGTGCGGGTAGCGCGCGGAACGGCCCTTAAGTCGCAGCTGCGCGTCGCGACCGCCCATTCATTGATGTGTGATTGATGTGTGGGATTTAACATCCCAAAACCACCATATGATTATGAGAGACGCCGTAGTGGAGGGCTCCGGAGATTTCAACCACCTGGGGTTCTTTAACGTGCATCCAAATCTGAGCACACGGGCCTACATTTCCGCCTCCATCGGAAATACAGCCGCCGCAGCCGGGATTCAAACCCGCGACCTGCGGGTCAGCAGCCGAGTATCTTAGCCACTAGACCACCTCGGCGGGGCATCGCAACCGCCCATAACGCCCGACCACGCGTATTGTGAAAATACTCTTTAGGCTCGTTTATCTGCGATGAAACTTGCACAAAACCCAACCCACCTCCCGTGTCTTCGTTTCAAGGAAACGTTTACTCGAGTGCAGGCTACAACGAGTTTCTCTTGAAACCGTTCTTCCAGCAACCGCTTTGACGCGGGTTTCAGCCGGTTCAACAGCGTGCGCTCGCTGCTGCTTCACATCCCATCATGGTTCCCGTCGGGGAGATCCATAGTCTATATTTTTTCCCTGGTGTAACATTCGCGCCACAGGAGCTGAGATTAAGCAAGCGGTGGTCAATAGATGGCACTGTGTGACTCTTTACTTATCAGTGCAATACATGCGACCAATGAAGTAGGCCGACAGATAAGCACCCTTTCGAACTTATTGTTCTCCATTGTAGCGGGATACGTTGCTGCACAAGCTGCAACTGAAAGTGTTACACAACACTTATCTTGGCACACGATTTCTTTTCGCCACTGTCACTCATGAACTCATGAATGTCACTCATGGCCGCAGATATTCTACATAGCGCTTTAAAGACCAGTTTTATCTGCTAACAAAAGGTCGGGCAATCACCGGAAATAGCGAAACACCGGCCAGTTATCCAGCGGCCCTGAATCGGGCATGAAGCAGAAGTTTCAGCGGGTGGGGTGGGGGAGGGGCAGGTTTTAATGCAGTGAGTGTATGACAAGTGATCAGAAGATATTAGCATATAATTAATCGAATGTAAAGGCTAGTTAAAGAGATTCGAAAGTAGTAGTTTAATGACTGCCTCGTGAAGGCGTGACTATTACCTGTGTTCTCTTTAGTGTTCGCTTTAGTGTGACGCCAACAGGGGTTATAGGGGTCCAGGAGCAACCCTGCTCCCAAATTCTCGCCCACTCCCGCTTTTTCCCCAATACAGACACTATCATAACGCAACCCATAAGTTCTCCACCTCCCTGCCACCTTTAAATGGCACACTTGTGGCTTCAAGGACCCCTGCCAAATAATCCTTACACCTCCTCCTCTCCCACTGGCCAAAGGTAGCATACTTTTTCTTTTTTTTTCACCATCACGGAGCGTAAGGAGGAAAGATTAAGCGGAAGGACAGGGAAGTTAGCCAGCTCTTAAACCAACTGGCTACCCTGTGCTGGGGAAAGGGATGAGGGGAATAGATGATAAAATAGAAATGTTGCAAAAATAGAGAGAGAGAAAGTACAAAAAAACAACGAAAGAAGAAAAGCAAAATCAAAAAGAATAAGACACTAAAGTTTGTCGCTAAGGCCAGTTGTCCACAAAAAGCGTAACAAAGCTTTCGAAGCGTATTTACCCGTTAAAGATAGGCGGTTTCTTATTGTGTGTATGCTGGTATTCTATAGGATGGAGGGTGGGGTTGGGGCATTTTCACGAGCCGGCTAAAGGAGTACGGCGTCAGCAGAAGCGGGACTGACGCGGCAGATGAAGCAAAGAAAAAAGAAAATCACACTTATGCTTTGAGCTAGGGTTACTCCAAGGCGAAAGCTGTCAAATCTTCTTCTTAGTCGATCGTAATGATCCATCGCCCCTTCCGCGAAAGCTTTTTGCACGTAGCGTTGTTTTGAAGCACTACCCCCGAGATCGGCCAACGTTTAAAATATGGTGGTTTAAGCAAGCGACTCTGTCTGGTGACGTCAAGCGTGCTGCTCCCCCCGTAGTGACGTCAAATCAAAGCGTGTCGCGTGACGCTAGAAGGAGGGGGGCAGCCCGACAAGGGTCACTTAAGGTGACGCCATGCATAATATGACGTCACGTTATGTAGCGTCTCAGTGACGTGAGAGTGACGTCACAACAACGTCGCATATTTTGGCGACCTGTTTCGTCATTCTGAGGACGTATGGCGAAGTCACCACATGATTATTTTTAGCATGACCTTGTCGACGCCAGCGACTGTCAGTTTTCGAGTTTGATGAGGCATCTGTGCTTTCGCCTGAATAGCAAGAGCAGCGGTTGTAAGAATGACGCACGTAGGTATGATTCGGAAGATGATACTACTTATCAAGTTCTCCTTCATTTGTCCTCGTCCTGGATGTCTTCCCATTGGTAAAAGGAGCTTACCAGCTCAGGCTGCTTGTTACCACTGAAGCATGTTTTTCTCCTGAACGCTCATGAATGCGGTGAAGCCAGCTTTGGCAAACGTTTGTGGAAGGTTCGACGTGTTAGGTACTGGTTCTAGGACTTGTAAAAACCAGGAGATAGAAATCCGATAACACTGTGGGAACACGCGGTGTATGATTAGAAGCGCATAAACAAGCAAGGCGCGACGACCCGCCCACGTGCTATCGCTGCGATAAGAATTGATCAGCATTACGCATATGAGTATACATAGACGAGACCTACTTGTGTAAAGCAAACGTTAGCTTGCGCACTTATCTGTGAGCTATTTGTTATAGCGTTGCAATGGTCGACAATGCACCCCTGGTAGATGCTCATTGCACTTACCAGGAGCAACACGCTTACCAGAACGCGGTTCTATAGAAAGACGACACGCAGAGTCACACGTGTACACATATTAATTTTCGATTGATATGTGGGGTTTAACGTCCCAAAACCACCATACGATTATTCAAAAATCAATCAATGTATTAAGGTGCGTGTTAAGAGAAGCTGACTAGCCAAAACCAATCCAGCGTCCCCAAGTTCGGCTGGCCGCATAATCATATGGCGGTGTACCACGCAAAAGTCGTAATTCCATCATCACCGCCATAAGCCTGCCTACGGCAACTACATGTTTCGCCATTAAGCCCTGACATGTGTCTGATGCATCCACATTACGCCACAGACTTCTTAATGTAATCTGCCCACCCAATTCCCGCTTCCCCCCATCGCGCGTTTGTCTTCTCTTGGAATCGATTCTGATAATCTTAGTGGTCAGCAGTTTTGCCTTCTCCCTACGTGCCCTGACATATGAATAAGTAAAATGTAATTAATTTTTGAGCGTATTACAATGGGTAAATCACGTTTCTCAACAAGAGCTTGATTTGGGCAAGTTGGTTCATCGTGGTTGTGTTCTAGTAAAAGCGCGACAACTCCAGGGAAGAGACAGAAAGGACAGGAAAGAGCGCTGACTGTCAACCAAATTTTATTGAAGGTGCTACGACCGCTTTTATACAGAGTAAAAAAAACAGTGCTCATGCGCGACGATACATGTGTGACCATCATAATATAATCTTAACTGAAAAATAATACCCTTTTTCGGAAAGAATAAGCGAAGGTGTACTGATGCATTGATCCTTGACCTCAGCTTCCTGATGAAAAATGCTTCTAAAATTTCTCTTCCATTTTTTGTTCTTGCTTTTTTTTCAAAAACCATACTTATGAAGCATAGGACTGCCCTTAAATTCTTTACACTGTACGGCCACAAGACTACCATAGCCATCCTTAACATTTAACGCATGCTGTCTTGCTCGAACATTGAAGCATTGCCCCGTTCGTCCTATGTTTACTTTTCCACATGTCAACGGTATCTCATACACGACATTAATTAGATTGGCATTCAGTAAGCCTATTCTCGTGACGGATGCTGCAAGATTGACTATTCCTGTTGCTGTTTAGTATACACACTTTTGAAAGGTTGCAAGGGGCGGAAAACAACAAGTTAATTTCATATCTACTCGCTATTTTCTTCAAATCGTGAGACACCTCGTTTACGTACGGGATAACATGCAAAGGTCTTTGGCCATTCTGTTTTTCTCTCGGTGCTGTTTTGTTTATGTTAACTTTCTGCAGGAGGATTTCGCAAACGGGTGTGATGATGCTTTTAGGATACCCAGCGTCTCTTAGTTTTTTAATCTGGTTTTTAAGGCTGTCTTCCCCCTTGTGCTCACATGACTTTGAGGGATGGCCTGAATACACGTAGTGGCGATTCTTCTTTTTTACTAATTTTGAATGCCCACTGTCAAAAGGCAGAACATTCTTAGCACTCACGGGCTAATAGCACCAGCAAGTATGGGCATTATCAGAAAAAGAAAGGTGAATGTCTAAAAACTGGATGCTGTTGTCTTTTGGCAATTAAAATGTTAATTTGAGCCCCCAGGAGTGCTCTTTGAAGAAGTTGATCACGGCCTCAACGTTGTCATTAAAACACATTTGTCCAGTTTTTTTTAATTTCTACGAGCCCAAGGTAATCGTCAACATAGCGAAACACTCTGAGTACAGGTACACATATAAGGCCAGCAGAAATACTTTTGTAAATAACAGATAAAAAGATGTCACAAAGAAGTGGGGTCAATGATGAAACTATACATATGCCAGTGCGTTGGATTAAGAATTGACCATCGTACTTGATGGTAGTCGAATTGACATAAAATTCTAAAAGCGTTATAAAATTGTCAGAGCTCATGCCCATAATATTCTGAAAATGCACATCCTGTTCTTCAAAACTTTTCTTCACAGCAAAAATATGGCCATCACAAGGAACAGAGTAATACAGGTCTACAACGTCAACTGAAAATCCCACCACATTGCAGCGAAAACCTTCCCGCAGTTTCTGAACCAAATCGGAGGAGCTTCTTATGGGAAACGGATCTTGAAAAATGGAATGGAATGGAAAAACTTTATTTCGGTCCTGCAGGACGCGCTTAGCGCGTAGCGGGCGTCTCCCACGTAGGGACCGACAGGGAGTACCTGGCGGCCGCTTCGTGGGCCTGCTGGACGGCCCATCGCTGGTCGGCGAGAAGTGAGCTCCTGAGGGACCTCTCCCACTTGCTTGAGGTAGAGTCGGGAGGAGTTGTTCTACACTCCCAGAGCATATGTTCGAGTGTCGCTGTGTGTCCACATGATGGGCATGTGTCGCTGGGGTATGCATCGGGATAATAAACGTGAAGCGTGGCAAGGTTTGGGTACGTGTGTGTCTGTAATAGGCGTAGGGTTAATGCCTGCGGTCGGTTAAGTTTCGGATGTGGGGGTGGAAAAATGCGGCGTTCCAAGTAAAAGTGCTTTGTAATTTCATTGTACGTAATTGGTGCATCCCGATTGGTATCCAACCCAGCAAGATGAGGTTGCCCTGTGGCAGTGCGGTCGGTAAGTGCGCGCGCTGCATCATGGGCGATCTCGTTGAGGTTGGGATAGGGCACCCGGCACCTGGCCGAGATGGGCGGGGAACCAGATGACAGTGTGGTGCTTCAGGGCACTCGGGTCCGCATTGCGCAGGATACGTAACGCCTGGTCGGAGATGACTCCGCGTTCGAAGGCTTTGATGGCCGGCCTGGAGTCGCTGTAGATGAATTCCCGTTTGCTGTCGAGCATAGCTATAGCTATAGCTACTTGCTCCGCTACTTCGGGGTTTCGGGTGAGGATTGTGGCTGAGGTAAGAGTCTGCTGCGCGGATGATACCGCGACCGCGGCGAAGGCTTGGTTGTTGCGATAGGCAGCGGCGTCCACGAACGAGACGTTGTCCGCTTCCATGTCTATGCGCTTGAGAATGGCGGTCGCCCGCGCAAGGCGCCTGCCTCTGTTGTATTCGGGGTGTACATTTCGTGGTATGGGAGCGATCGTAATAAGGTCGCGGATTTCACGGGGAATTAGAGTCAACTCTGGGGGGTCCCTGGCCCTCGAGGAGAAGAAGCCGAGCTCGCGCAGAATATGGCGGCCCGCCTTGGTTGTAGTGAGTCGGGTCAATTGCACACGTTCCTGAGCTTCGGCGATCTCTTCTAGCGTGTTATGTACGCCAAGCTCGAGGAGTTTGTACGTTGGAGTGGTGATAGGGAGGCCAAGGGCTCGTTTGACCACCTTGCGAATAAGCGCATTGAGTTGATCGCGCTCAGCACGTAGCCACTTGTGTATAGCGGCAACGTACGTAAAATGGCACAAAACAAACGCGTGTACGAGACGCAGCAGGTTGTCTTCTTTGAGGCCATGGTGCCTGTTGGCTACTCTACGTACGAGTCGTATGGCATTCTCGGTCTTAGTCCTGAGCTTGTGTACTGTTTGGGTGTTGGTTCCGCGGGACTCGATGATCATGCCGAGGACCTTGATGGTGTCTACCCTGGGTATAGTACGACCATCTCTGGTGTGGAGGGTGATATTGCGTTCCGCCGGAGGTTTCCACCCTTTGGGCTTGGCACCCCGGCGTTTGGGCAAATATATCAACAGCTCCGACTTCGCAGGTGAGCACCTGAGACCGGTGTGGTCGAGGTAAGACTCGGTGGTGTCGATAGCCTCTTGCAGGGCGGACTCAATGAAGCCATCCGACCCTGTGGAGCACCATATGGTTACATCATCCGCATAGATAGTGTGATTTAGCCCGTCTATTTTTGAAAGTCGTTCGGAAAGCCCGATCATCACGAGGTTGAAGAGCGTGGGTGAGAGGACGGATCCCTGAGGAGTGCCCCGCTGTCCGAGCTCCACTTCTTCCGACACTAGGTCTCCTACGCGGAGGACGGCTCTGCGCCGAGTGAGAAAAGAGCGGATAAAGTAGTAAAATCGATGACCTAGGCCGAGGGCTGCGATCGCTTTCAAGATTGACGAGTGCGTTATGGTATCGAAGGCCTTTTCTAAATCGAGACCGAGTATTGCACGAGTGTCCCGAGTGTTTCCGCCATCTAGAATTTGATGCTTTAGGAGTAACATGGCGTCTTGAGTGGATAACCCTGGTCGGAAGCCAATCATGTGGTGCGGGATGTAGTCGTTATCTTCGAGGTACCGACCAACCCTGTTGAGGACGACGTGCTCAGCCACTTTGCCCACGCACGACGTGAGAGATATGGGGCGTAGGTTATCTAGGCTCGGCGCCTTTCCCGGTTTGGGTATCAGAACCGTGTGAGCTAGTTTCCAAGCATCGGGTATCTCACCCTTTTTCCATATCTCGTTGATAGTGTCAGTGAGGTAAGTGACGGAAGAATCGTCCAGGTTGCGTAGGAGCTTGTTGGTGATGCCATCGGGGCCAGGGGCTGAGCGGCCATTGAGCTCATGGAGAGCTCGGCGTACATCTTCAATAGAGAACTCGGCGTCTAAGTTAGTGTTGTTGCTGCCAGAGTAATCAGGGTGAGGGGTCACAGGGCCCGTGGGGAGCGGGAGATATTTTTCCACGAGGTTCTTGACAACATCTTCCGGTGACACTGTTTGTTTAGCCTGATGAAGTATCTTCACGATCGAATGACGCTGATTTGTGCGGGTGTTGGTTTCATTGAGGAGGTGTTTGAGTAAGTTCCACGTTTTGCCATTTCGAACCTGACCATCAATCGAATTACAAATTTCGTCCCACTGCTGTTTTGAAAGGATGCGGCAGTGATCCATCATGGTCTTGTTCAGCTGAGATATGCGTTTGCGTAACCTCCGATTAAGGCGCTGGCCCTTCCACCGGGCCAATAGAGACTGTTTGGCCTCTAGTAGGTGGGCGAGACGACTGTCCATCCTTTCGGTTGGAAGGTCTGTGGTGATAGTTTTCGTTGCCTTGTTTACATCAGCTTTGAGCTGGGCCGTCCACGTCTCGAGGCTCGGTGGGGTATCGGGAGGAGGTCGTTCTGCGCGGGTCTTACGAAGGAGGTCCCAGTCGACCCACGTGTACGACTTGGTCTTCCTGCTTACTGTGGGGAGGTGTACAGCCAATATGAAGTGGTCACTACCGAGATCTACCGCGAGGTTGGACCAGTGGGCGTCGGAGATATTCTTGACGAAGCATAGATCCGGCGTAGTATCTCTTTGCGTGGACGTACCAGTGCGAGTGGGGAAGGCCTTGTCCGTAATGAGAATAAGGCCCATGTCATTCGCACTTTTCCAAAGCTCGTTACCTTTGGGTGTGTCGTACGTGTAGCCCCAGGCGCTATGCGCAGCGTTAAAATCGCCTGCAATCACTAGCGGGTTAGGCCCCGCGAGGCGGACAGCTTTCTGGAACAAGCGTGTGAATCTTTGTCTATGGTGGCTGGGACTACTGTATACATTGAGCATGTATACGCTTTGTTGTGATATGTTTCCAGGGAGGATTTCGACCATAACGTGCTCAATTTCGGGCACATTGAGACTGTGCGCTGTGCAGGTAATCTTGTTAGCGACCAAGGTGGCGATACCGCGTCCTCCCGAGGGGCCGGGCAACCACTGGTATCCGGAAAACGTGGCGGTTGGTACTACAGTCTCTTGTAATAGCATGATGTGAGGTTTGGCTTCGTGGCTACGGAGGTATTGCTGCAGGAAAGCTTTCTTGTGGGTGAAGCTCCTGCAGTTCCATTGCCAGATTCGCAACTCGTCAATTGGCCTGGCCATCTTGAAGCATTAAGAGTTGGCCTGAGCACCCGGCGGGTGCATAAGGGCCGCGTGATGCGGTGGACTGGGCACGGCTGTACGTTGCGACAACGGCTTATCCGCGGCAACGGCAGGGGCGACGACGTGATCAAGATATTGCTCCACTTGGCCCAAACGATTACCGTGTACCGCGAGAGTAGACTGCACGAGAGCCATGCTTTCGCCAAGAAAGCGAAGGCTTTCCTTAATCGCCGATAGCGTGCTCTTAATGTCGTCTAACTCTTCCTTTAAAGCTGGCTGGTCGTGGGCGACCGCGCGTTTCTTGGGTGCGCTCTCGCCGTCGTCGTTACCAACGCCTACGGGTTGCGGCTGCAACGGAGTGACTGCATTGTCGTCGTTGTCGGTTGGGGGCATAGCAGCGCGTGCGTTTCTGTCAGTTTTTAGTTCGGCAATTGCGACTGTGAGTTTGCGTATTGTTTCTTTCATCATCGCATTTTCCTGCTTTAAGATCGCTATCTCAGAGGTGTTGTGTGTATCATGCTCTGGGAGTGATCCCGACCCTACCTGTGATGTAGTGTTTCCTTTTCTCCGGACGGCGTCCGCCCAAGTGAGAGGTCCCCGCTTATTCTTGCTGACGTTGCCTGGCGATGGTGGTGCCGATGGGCTAGGCGATCGTTGACGCGAGACCCCGGTGAGACTGGGGTGAGGCCTGGAACTGGCATGAGGCCCGGAACCTGAGTGGGAGCCGGAGCGTGATCCGTGTCGGGAACCTGAACGGGAACCGTGACGTGAACCAGAACGAGACCTGGAGTAGCCTCGCGATATAGATCTGGTTGGGGTCCCACTTCGCGCGCTGCGGGAGTGGGTCCGAGGGCGGCTCCGGGACCTCGATACACGCATTGTGCGGTTCCTGGGACGACTCCGGGATCGGGACCGGGATCGGCTGCCATTGGGTCGACCATCTGTAAAAAGCTTCGAGGCCTGGTCGTCGTCAGTGGTTGCATTGAACTCGTTCATTGCATCGTAACTGTTGTGTCGCATCGAGTGTGCTCGCTCCCATCGTCGTCGGCGCACCACGTATGGAATGTGGTAGCGTTCTTTACATTCCCTGTCGGCAGTGAGGTGGGTTCCTCCGCAAAGCTTGCATGTTGGTGTGCAGCGGTGTTCCTTTTCGGGGTTCGGCACGCTGCAGCCTCTGCAGATAACGTCTCCAGGGTTCGGGCACACGTCCGCTCGATGGCCGAGCCGACCACAGGTGTAGCAAATATCTATCTGTCTACGGTATAGTGTACATTGAAGTAGCACCGATCCGTATCGCACAAAATTGGGCACACGATGTCCATCGAAGGCCACGATCACTGCAGTGGTACTTCCGATGCGCTTGGCAGCCAAAGCTAGTGGATTGCGGTCGTTGACAATCTTCGCATCAATGTCCGCCGAACCGTCTTGCACGGGAATCCCTCGAATGACACCTTTGCATGTAGAATGTGGTGCCGCTTCGTAGGCACTAACTTCATAGGTCTTGTCAGCGATGCGAATTTCTTTAACGCGCACGTAGCGATTAGCATTTTCTCTCTTCGGCGTGCTTGCTACTAAGATATTCTGTTTAATATTGGGGCAGAGCGTGTCTGCTTGCTGCTCCGATGGGCTGATACCTGCCGAAGTCGAAATGGCTTCAGCGATTGTCGTTGGGCCAACCCTAGCGATGTTAAGACCCCCTCTGGGTCTAATGATAATGCGGATGTCATTCTTTGGTAGGTGAGGCATTCGGCTTTCTCGAATAATCTTGTTCTTCACATTTTCTCTGTTGCGGGGCTTGTGCTCGTTGCGTTTCAGAGCGCTATATGACGGCACACGTTTGGAGCCTTCATTTTTTGCTCGGCGACACGAGGCGGTCTGCCAGCCTTGGTCTGGCGTGATTTCTTCAGGGTCAATGTCTTCCCCTGTCACTTGGTACTCCATCGCTCAGCGAGACAGTGCGGCTACGGGGCGCGCGAGCAAGCACGCGCCACGTTAGAGCAAAGAAGATACTCGTCAGGGCTAGCTGGCGGCGGGCGAGCGACGATGGCGGAGGCGAAATAAAATGCAAGAAGCAAGCACTCACTGCGCGCAAATTGTGTCGGCAGAGTCCCTGTGTCTTCTGGAAGTCGTTGCAATAATATGACGCTGAAATCACAAAGTGGCGTCGCAAAAACGTTGAAAAAAGCAGGAGCCGTAGTGGAAGCGTTCGCACACTTCGGCTTCTTCTTCTTTTTTTTCAAATTGTCCTGAAGAAACCTTCCTACATGTCGCTGCCATGACGTTCTCCTTGAAACGATTACTCTGAAAGGATGATCAGGCTTGTGCGTCTTGCAGGTGAAAAAGGCCTCCAAGAAACCTCTTTCGGACTTGCCTACTAACCTAAAATAGTTAGTAGGCAATTCCGAAAGAGGTTACTTGGAGGCCTTTTTCGCCTGCAAGACGCACGTCACGCACGCCTCATGGACTTGAGCATTGTACTTTTTTTTCTTCGAATAAGCGGCTCTTCAGTGTGATAGAGCGCAAAATCACAGCCTCCCGTGGCGGCCAAAGTAACGACCGAGCGCGCCATGTTCAAATCAGCCAATGGCTGATACAACGGCTGTGACGAGTGATTTTTGAGCTTGTTCAGTCATCTGTCGAGAGAAGGGAAGGCCGTTTTTCAGCTGAATGAGAATTTATTGTCAATTCCAGGCCGCTTGCTGCGCTATAATATTTGGCTCGCGTGTCCTCGGAAGCCTTGACTACCGTTCAGCAGCGCTTTCTGACCATGTTTGAAAAGCGTTCTTACGATATATGTGTGTGACCAGAGTCATTCAATACTTTAAATGAGACTGGTGCGGCTAACCAGCTCGATGTTAGGTATTGTTCAAGAAACCATGGGCATAGCCAGGGGATGGAGCTTTACTCTCCTCCTCCCCAATTTTTTTTTAATTTTGCTTGTGTATATACAAACGCGCACATACAAACGCACGCACGCAGTAACATACCTCTCCCCCCCCCCCAAAAAAAAAAAAACGTTTCTGGCTACACCTTTGCAATGAACGCATGTTCGCGAGTGGCGTTGATTATCGTGAAACCACGAAGGAGTAAGTCCACTTAGATCCAGATTCAGGTCAAATAACGGAGGGCACCCAGATCGCGAGAATGAGACCCGCTGTATGAAGAAAACGGGTTACATTAGCATGTTTTCTAGGCAATCCAAAGGCGAATGATAATCTACAGATACACTCGGAAGGAAAAGCATTAGCGCACCGACCTGCGGGAAGGATGAATAAGAAGGATAACAAAGGATGAGGAATAACAAAGTAACTCCAGTAGATAAGGACTGCGCAGAGAAATGGTGGAACTCGCAATGATATCCTTGACGCTAGGAGGCTACGGGACCTGAGCGTGGATTGCATTAGATAGAAAATGCGGTTAGTAGTCATTCGTCTTGACAATAGAAAGGTGGATAAGTTACGGCCGAACAAATTGATAAAACACAAAAGAAAGGAACAGTACAAACTGTTCTAGCAACTGAAAATTTATTTGAAAGAAGGCATATATATATATATATATATATATATATATATATATATATATATATATATATATATATATATATATATATACCCCGCCGCGGTGGTCTAGTGGCTAAGGTACTCGGCTGCTGACCCGCAGGTCGCGGGTTCAAATCCCGGCTGCGGTGGCTGCATTTCCGATGGAGGCGGAAATGTTGTAGGCCCGTGTGCTCAGATTTGGGTGCACGTTAAAGAACCCCAGGTGGTCAAAATTTCCGGAGCCCTCCACTACGGCGTCTCTCACAGTCATGTGGTGGTTTTGGGACGTTGAACCCCACATATCAATCAATGCAACAAGACCCGTATCGAAGGTATCTTTGAATGGTTTTGCAAAGGGTGTGTCACTGCATACCCGCACATTTTGTTTCCCTAACCCCTTACATTGCATTCATCCTTCCACTCCATTAACCACTCTCATAATCAAATGGTGGTTTTGGGACGTTAAACCCCACAAGTCGGCGTCATATATATATATATATATATATATATATATATATATATATATATATATATATATGTGTGTGTGTGTGTGTGTGTGTGTGTGTGTGTGTGTGTGTGTGTGTGTGTGTGTGCATCAACGCTAAATCAAATTTTTTCTCAATTTTTTGTTTCATCATGAATCAAGTGGAGAGCGGAAAGGGGGGGGGGGGGGGGTAGGTGTTCGTTGAAAGGTGCTCCAGCGGGTTATGCAGCCCGCAGGCTCGATGCAGCCTTGAAAAACACCACATAGTTTTGGTCAAGTAGGTTGCTAAATGTGTACGACAGACCGCGGTAGCGATGAATGAACGGGTGATAAGATAAGCGACGGCTTTATTAATGAACGTGTGACCGTGAAACTGAACGCTCGATAATATAACAGTGACCAAGCGGTAACAGTACGTGAAGTCGTGATGAACTAGGTTTGTTTCGTCAGTCAGTCCGACCGTCGATTAGTTAGTTAGCTGTTCAGACACGCCGTCCTTTAGTTATTTGGATAATTCAGTTAGTTAATTAATAGGCCAGTTATATAGCTCGTCAGCCAGACAGTTACCTGTTAGGTTAGGGAGCCTTATGATCGGTTCGTTGATTATTGAGCGAGTGAGTGAGTTAGCCCGGGAGTCTCTAAAAATTAGTAAGATTAAATAAGATACCAAGTAATTCATTACATAAATACAAAATTAAACGAAACTGTCAGCGCACCATCCATGGCAGCAGAGGTGTGTGGAATTTTCACCCATCTATGAGCAGTGTTCGCAGTTTCTTGCAGCTTAAAAAGGCGCCATACGTTTGGGTAAGCGAAACAAAGTAGAGCATAAACACCGAAGCACGAACGCCGTAACATCAAAGCGCCCTGATACAGGGAAAAAAGAAGGAAAAAGAAAGAAACGTGCGTACTCACACGCCGCGAGGTGAAGTAGCACCGTAAGAAGAACGCAGGTGGTCGTGGCGGACGCCATTCTGTGTTGCGTCTACAGCTGCTCCACGGGTTGAACACCACTCAGTGAAGCGGTGAATGGGCGGTACTGGTACGGGCTGTAGATACTACAGTGACACAAAGGGAGACTCCAAGATGAAAAGAAACGCCCATCAACCGTCGAAGAGCGAGCGGCGAAATGTGCCGAGATGTTAGCTCAGCTCCGGGACTTATCGTACGCTGGAAACGGGATCGCGCATTACACGCCCCGCCGCAGAGATAAGCGGCACGTAGGCATTGTTCCTGAGACGATAACGGCCTGGAATGCCCCCCCCCCCTCCCTTTCTGCTCCGTCATCACTCTTTATCTCGGTGGCGTAACGCTTTCTCATGTAACCCAGTTTTTTAATGTTCTTTATGTTTTTTTTGTGTTCCCTCGTGAACAGCGTTGGTGTAAGGATGAATGTGTCCCTCCCACGATCTCCAATTACAGCCGCTTTTCGCACCATATCAGACACCTATCTCTTGTCGCAGACTTTCCTTATTTCATCACTCTTTTTTTCTTCAGCCGAACCGTCTTCGTCTACTAGGTGCTGCTACCGTCGTCGTCATCATCGTAGCAGCAGTAGCAGTAGTATCAGGGGTTTTGCATGCCAAAGCCATGATATGATTATGAGGGACGCGGTGATGTACAGATCCGCAAATTTCCACCACCTGGGATTCTTCGAGCGTCCCGTTTTAGCGCGCCAAGCTAACGGCTAGATAGGCGCCGAAATTCCCCGCACCAACTACAGAACGCGTTCTGCGCGTGTCGCACGCGGTCCCGCTTCCGTGAAACACACTGAGTCGCCTGCGCCCTCTGCCGCACCTATTCTCAATTTCTCCGGAGCTTGCCGCCAGATCCAGGCGCGGCGTTGTCGTCGCTCTGGAAACTTGAGCTTTACTTGAGCTTTGTGTGTATGTATATGTTCCTTCCTGTGTAAATATATCATGTCCGTGCATTCGTAGCGTGTGTAGTACGCGGGCATATGCCTGCTTTGAATATCAACTACTGCCAACACGAACAAGAGAGTGTTCGGAAGCACATTATCTCATTCATTAGAAACCTAACAACATAGACCGGCGAACGAAAAGAATGGGGAACTCCTATTACGATTCAAACAACGATTTGCCTTATCTGAAGACACACGGGCCCAGGCATAGTTTTTTTTTGTGTAATCAAATGAACGGCGCACGTATTCAGCTGTTGACCGGACAACAGAACTAAACGGGACGCATGCAATCGAAATGGCATTCAAAACGCCGAAAGTATAAAAAGCCGAAAATTTAAAATGCCCGAAAAATCAAAACACCGAAGCATCAAAACGCCGAAACATGAGAATGCCGACATCACCCAGCTATAGTGGAAGATTGTGTGTCATATCAAGATAAAAGAGACATTCGCCTCACCTCTCGCACCTCCAGTAATGTCTGGAATGTACTTTTTTGTCATGCACGTGCACATAACAGTATTTGCATCAAAGTTTTGTTTTGTTTTTTCTTCTGGGAGCACGCCACAACAGCGTCTTCTTCCATTTCCATGGGAATAACAACTCCTTCACATCGCTGCTGCTTTTGCACTCCGAACGCTGGACAGCACTACTATTTTTTGTCTGCTTACTCATGAGAGCTATCCTGTCCAACTGATATTCCTGCAGCTTCAAAACAGTTAAAATTTTTACATCGCTTCAATATGCTGGTATTGGTACATTTACAGAACAAGTTAAACAGCTAGGTCAGGGGACAGTGACACGGCGGAAAACGAACAAGTGGTAGTCACAAAGCATGTCATTTATTTTTCACATGGTTAAATAAAAGTTGCTGCATGTGGTTTCGGCGTTGTCTCGTCGGTGTTCAGATTTTTCAGGCATTTCACTGTTTCGGCATTTCCATTTTTTGTTGTTCTGACATTCAACCTTTTGATTTTTGATGGGGACTCATGCAATCGACAGTACGAGTTGCAGCGTAGTTACCTCGAAGACTTGCCTGTAAGGGTGTAGCAACGCAGCGCAAAAGTGCTAGCACCTTTCGGATAGGCCCACTACACATGAGAAGTTGCCACCTTCACCCTAGGGTTCTCTAAACAGGTTCTTCAACTTGAATTATGATGCGGTTCGCCGAAAGGGCTTGATGTTTACGCGCAAAGCGCAACAATGTCCGCTGTTTCACCAGTGAAATATTTTGTGCCGATGAGAATGAGGTGGTCCGCGGCAAGCACCATAGCGAAAGTACCGCATTCTAGTACACTATAGTACCGCTGACGCTGATGCTGATGACCTCTGATGGATGGCGCTTACCCACAAAGGGGGATGGGCCAAGAACCGGGTGGCAGGACACTTAAATGAAACTAAACTGAAAATGAAGCTAATCTGAAAAAGAAGCTTAAAATAATACTACCAAAAAACAAAAATGTGTGCTGAGCAAGCGGTCAAACCATCTTTTGTTTTTGAAAGACATAACTACGAATTATAAACTAAAGATCTGAAAAGGTAGTGGTTCACTAGCATGGTAATCTTTTAGTTGCATTGATGTAATCAAACACAGCGGAGCATACATCCCTGTGGCAGTAACCAAATGAAGTTCCGCCAAATGATAAAATTACTGGTAAATTTACTTGTATTCCTAGCTTTTGTAATGGGGCTACTAAAAATCTTTTTCTCTGATAAGAATAACGATGACAGAATAAAAAGAAATGTTCAATTGTTTCAATTTCGTTACCGCGTTGACCCTGTTAAGCGCAGCTATCTTTGTTTTTTCGACCAGTGTTGCCAGCACTCGGAGCATTTTATAGTGGCAAATAGATGCGTCGAGGACAAAATAAACCCTTTTCCTTTTATAAAGAATGCTTCGAACAGCTCGCTAGCCAGTGGCGTACCAACTCTTTCGCGAGTAGGGGGGTGGGGGGCTGACCTACCTCATTCGTCAGCCGATATATATATATATATATATATATATATATATATATATATATATATATATATATATATATATATATATATATATATATATATATATATATATTGCCACGCGCTGTGTTGGTAGCAGAAGACGAGAGCGAAGAAGTGAATGGCAGCTGTGGCTGAGTAAACAGTCCTCTACTTCGAGTTCCTACCTATCGTTTCCTCTCGCGACAGACTGGTGGACGTGCTGGGTACTGTACTGCAACGTCTTATGCCTGCTGGTCCTGAACCAGAAGCAACCACCACCAGTGCACCAGGGTCTGCTGATATCTATCGAAGCAGCCGCCGCCTTC
The DNA here is from genome assembly GCA_013436015.1 of Rhipicephalus annulatus. Lineage (NCBI taxonomy): Eukaryota > Metazoa > Arthropoda > Arachnida > Ixodida > Ixodidae > Rhipicephalus > Rhipicephalus annulatus. The sequence goes on from WOVY01004634.1 coordinate 274,599, forward strand.
AAGGACTACCACCACAGTACGGCCCCTTGGCAAGTTCCGTGAGGACAATGTTTGCCACATCCGCAACCCAAACCGAGCATGACCCACTCGCTAGCGTACCCTGTGTCATCAACACGTCTCGCACACCCAGCCCATTCCATGGTGATGCCGGTGAAGATGTCGAAGACTGGCTTGACCATTTCGACCGGGTCGCTGCCATCAACGACTGGGACAATCACCGTAAGTTTAAGAACGTGTATATCTCCCTCTTAGACGCGGCAAGAGTGTGGTTTGAGAACCACGAAACTTCATTCACAAGTTGGCAGGAATTCCATCGGCAGCTTCGTGAGGCCTTTAGTAACCCCGAACGGAAAGAGAGAGCGGAGCAGGCACTTTCTTCGCGGTTTCAAGTGCCGAACGAGAGCGTCGCCATGTTCGTCGAAGAAATGTCGCGATTGTTTCGACGGGCTGACCCCCACATGCCAGAAGACAAGAAAGTGCGCCTGCTAATGCGAGGCGTAAAGGAGCAACTTTTCGCGGGCCTCGTGCGCAACCCTTCTACGACAGTGTCCGAGTTCATACGTGAGGCCACAATTATGGAGCGCATGCTTCGGCAGCGGGTGTCGCAGTATGAGCGTCAGACGGCCATGTCCGCTGCGTGCTCGCTTGTACCAGGAGGTGATAACAGGGAGGTCTTCACAGAACTCATACGGCAAGTTGTACGCGAAGAACTTCGAAAATTTCATGCAGCGTCTCCTCCCAGTAGCGCTGCTCTTACGGACGTCGTTCGTAACGAAATCAGGCAGTTCGTTCACTCCTCACCACCATCGCAAGTCGAAGCTCCCATGCTTTCCTACGCGGATGCCCTACGCGTCTCTACGCCGTCGACGGCACATTTTGCTCATCCACCAGCTGGGACTCCCAGACGCTTTCCAAGTCCAGCCCATCGCCTGCCTTCTCAGGCAGGCGACGAAAACTGCTCCTCCTTCCCTCTGCCGCCGCACGCGTAGAGAGTGAGGGCATGACGTAGGCGTAGGAATGACCCTACGTGCACGGCAATGCAGTGACGTTGGTCCTTTACGTAGACGAGTCTGCTCTGACGTTGTCAACAGTATACCACGTGACATGGCAAAAATTATTTAACACAACATGCGTATTTTATGTATTTGTTGCTTTAAGAGATTAATAAAACTTGAAATAAATAATAAGACGCAATTAAAAATGTGTGCGTTTTTCTTTCATTTTTTTAACCGGGAAAGGCTACGAGATGCGAAGCTAATTTGCCAGCGTTTCACATGCGTTCGGGTTCCCTCGGACAGCGCATTGAGCAGACGACCACCGTGGAACGCTCCGAGCGTTCGCGCACTCAATGTTCTCATCTACTCTACCGCGTCTAAGCCAGCGTTTCTAAACCAACGTAGTAACGTTGTTTCTAAACCATCCCGCAGAAACAGGCAGAAGACCACAAAATAACGCTGGTCAACAAAGCAACGCTGCTCGTGTGCTCGGGGGTTGGTCTTGTTTGGGCGCGTCATGCCGTTCCGGGGGTGACGGTCATGCGCACGTCACCTCATGGTTGGATGCTGGAGAGGGTGGGGAAGAGATTTGGCTTGCGAAGGCTACGCGGAGGAGCGGCAAGGGTTCGAGCTCGCCTCCTCACCCTCATTTCGCGCCGCTTCAAAAAACCTGTTTTCTCCGCTCGTAATGGACAGATTCGAAAAATTTTTGTAGCAAAACGTTCCTCATCGGACACCCAACAACTTCCACTGCCTAACTAAAATTCGGTATGGAGGCTGGTGAGTGGCCCTTTAAAAGTCCACCCATTACAAAGCACTCAGGCATATTTAGTCTTCATCAGCAGCAGAACTATCAACAATGTGAACAGCTGCATAGGTTCGAGTGTTGCCGCATGGTCCCCTTCGCTGATCCGTAAAAGAAACAATCATGGCGGAAAGGGCGCTCTACTGTGCTTGCAACAGGCATTCAATGATACTTTGAAACGGCTAATGTTACGCGCCAGTCACTCGTGTCCTTACGGCACGGTTGCGGCACACAGCAAATCAGGTTAGCAGCTCAGAAGACGACGACCCGGCGCTTGAAAGCACAGCTCAAGCATCTTCAAACTTTTTGGTATAGTTGAAAAATGCAGAAGACGAACTACAATAATAGTAAACAGACACCTAGTTTCAGGCATTGCATGTCCTAAATTCACAAATATTGATCTCGGAGTCATGAACCTCCAATCAGTTTCGGTTTCGTGGATAGATGGATGGATGGATATGGCTGTACCCTTTAAATCGGGCGGTGGCTAGCGCTACCAAGCCGTAATACCTAATGAACAAAAAACTATATTTATTTTTTTTTCTTAAAAAGTAAGTTTGAGGATTCGTACTTTGCAGTGAAGAGTTTAATTTTCACTCGTGCCTTGACTTTAGCCACCAATCAGATAACCTCCTTCTAGTTAAGTCTACCCGCTTAAAGTTTATTTTGCCCTCCCGGTCCCTAAACCCCAGTGCTTTGAAAAACTCTGCGCCATCATCCTGAACTATAGGGTGAAGCCCTTTACAGAACATTATCAAGTGTTCGGCAGTTTCTTCTTCCTCTCCACACGCACTGCATACTGTGTCTACCCCTTCGTATTTGGCCCGATATGTCTTGGTTCGCAGTACTCCCGTCCTGGCCTCAAACAGTAGAGAACTACCCCGAGTATTATCATAGATCCTTTCCTTGGCAATTTCCTGCTTAAAAGTTCGATAGATTTCTAGTGCGGACTTCTTAATCATGCCCATTCTCCACATGTCAGTCTCCGTTTCCTTCACTTTTTTCTTAACCGATAGTTCTTTTTGGTTTGGCCACCTGCTGTTTTCTAAGTATTTACCAGTCAACTTCCTGGTTCGCTTCCTCCATTTTGTATCGACATTCTTCATGTACAAGTAGCTAAGTAGCTGAAAACCTTTCTAGCCCAACGCTCTTCCCCCATTTCTCTCAATCGTTTCTCAAATTTTATTTTGCTGCTAGCTTCCCTGCCCTCAAATGATGTCCATCCCATATCACCTTGTACTTCCTGATTTGGTGTATTCCCGTGAGCTCCCAAAGCAAGCCTGCCTATTCCACGTTGCTTAATTTCTAATCTTGCTTGAACTTCTGATCTAATGCACAAAACCGCATTGCCGAACGTCAGTCCAGGAACCATGACCCCTTTCCATATTCCTCTCACAACATCATACCTATTGTAATTCCACAGTGCCCTATTTTTCACGACTGCTGCATTCCTGTTACCTTTAGTCGTCACGTATATTTCGTGTTCTCTCAGATACTCGGTCCCATTGCTTATCCATACGCCCAGATATTTGTATATATCTGTTATCTCTAGCGTGACCTCCTGTATTCTAAGCTCACTACCTTCGTTGTCATTGAAAATCATGACTGCTGATTTTTCCTTACTGAATCTAAAATCTAACCTATCTCCTTCATTACCGCAGATGTCCATCAATCTCTGCAAATCTTCCTTCCGTGGTATGTGCCGTATAGCGCCACACAACGGCTATATTTTGTAACCATTGCTACGCGCTGACGCGCGCTCCCTGAATAAAGAGAACCCTCCCCGTTCTCGGCCTAGCGTGACGTTTTTTACAGCAATCCGGCACTAACACGCCCTTTGTCTCCGGACGGTGCATTCGGCGGCGATACAACACTCACCATGAAGGCTTTTATGAAACTGCAGTTTGCAAAAAAAAAAAACATGATACAATATGCATGGGTCCTTCCGGAAACATTCAGTATTGTGGAAAAATTAAACATTAGGAATGCGGATGCATTTTGAAACTATAACACATTTTATAATTTCAATGACAACCCTCCCTCCTGAGTTGACCAGGAGGGGGCACCATCTGCCTCCCCCCCCCCCTGTGCACATGCCTGTGCTGAAAACCACAGGATAGCTTTTACAATGACGCTATCAGACAAATTCATAATGGTGACTTCCAGAAAGCTAACAGGTCATCCACACACATTTTTTTTGCGTATATGGACTGGGAAAGTCTAAATTTTGTACAAGCCCAAGCTGATTTGTCAAGAATAAGCTAGTTCTGTCCACATGTATAATTTGTAATGTTTCTGTTTTATAACCTTCCTAATTTTCAAGCCCTATAACATTTTACAAAACCAATAGATTCTTGGCCAATACTCCACAGTGGATGTGAGCTACAGGTATAAGTGAACAAGAACTACGATGCAGGTATGACAGTAAAAGCTACAAAAGATGACGGGCATAAAAGTAAGCAAGTCATCATTTAAATTAAGTGACCATAGATGTAATTGATTTTAAAATGAAGGTGAAATGCATGCACTTGTTTGAAGATTCCTGTCGGTGCGCTTAGCAGCAAAAGAAAGCCTGTCGAGAAGTATGCACACATTACCAAATCCATTGCATCCCCATGAATACGTAGAGCACTCATTCTGTCTGCTGCTGGGTTTGGCACAGGGTCAAAGTCTCTTCCTACCACTGTCACCAGATGTCAGGGTCAGTGTAACTAAGCCAAGAGTTGTCTTTACACATAGTTTGTATTCTGCTCATGATACGCACTAGGAATAGGGGATCAGCGCATGGAGGGCAGGAGTGGAAGAAAAAAAAGTGTATTTACAACTGGCTCGAAGCATTTTCCCTGGTAATTGCAGCCTAAGTGGAACGTTGATCTCTGAAAAACCGACGATGCTGCCACTTTTTTTCGGCTAGTGCGTGACATGTGGCACTCAATCTCGTGTCGTTTGTTTTTGTCCGTGTTTCGATGATACCGTGGCGTAGCAGCTTCGCATGCTGTGCGAAGGTACGTATAATTTGGGTTATAAGAGAGGGTGGGGACAAGAAAGAAGTCAATGCTAATTGAATGAAAGGCAGTGCAACATTTCCAGTCAATAAGGCAAAGTATGCAGAAACGACAGCCGAGCCTTGACTATGCCATTAGTGCACTTATAATACAACATACATTGCACAGGAAAAAAAGGGTGACATCAAAGCATCGTCGAGCTTATAAACAAAGAAATGACACTTCATTGAATCACGTGAATTCTGCTAACAGCATAAACTGTAGCATGAATGTTGGAATTCATTCGCGCAAGACCAGCAGCAAGGCAGCAGAGAGTCGATTAACCAAAAAATAATGAATAGTGACAATGTTTCCAAAGTCATTCAGTTTATTCAACACAAAAAGTGCACAAATTGTGTGACCTGCAACACTTGTGCAATGATGAAACAAGAGCACTCGTGGTAAAGTGAAACCTACTAGACATAGAAGCAATTGAACTGCCAAGCTGTTTACATATGTATAAAGAAACGCGACACTTTCGGCCTTTGCAGCCGTGAAAGCACCAACACCGAGAATAGGAGCAACAAGTCGCACGGCAGTTTCCTGCATTGGTAGCTACGCAATAAGGGGCTCGCGGCGTGCGAAACACGTCTGCTCTTGTCATGGCTAACAATAATCACTGTGCTTACCTAATCAGACATAGACCGAGCCCAAATGCAAGTCAATCCCTATATGTCCTGGTCCATAAGATGTAAAGAAAATGTTTTTCAACTATGGATCGGCCCATAATTGCTGATGAACAGAAAACTTTGTACATGACATACTATTGTGTAAGATAAGCATGGCTTATTTACACTTGCATAAAACTATGTGCCAGTTTCTTTGTCAGCCAAAGCCTGATCTTGGAGATCGTGTTTTCTCAAATGTTGGTGACAACGGAATCACATACAGTGACCATGGTTGGAGCCATTTTCACTTTCATGTTTTTTTTTTTTATCAGTTGACTAAAGATCTTGCCTGCATGGCCGCTGTGCGAGACTACGGTGACTGAATGAGTTGGAAATGTAGTTGACAGAATTCACAGTTACCTCGTAAGTTTCTGTTTGAGATCTCATTGTAATTCATTTTCATAGCACGTCAATTTACTGCACATGTACATACGTAAAATACCAATGTAAATGAAGCAGCTAGAAGAACAGTGCGAGTGACAGTAGAATTGCATTAGCTAGGTACTTTTGCATGCTTTGGTCACAAATATAGATAGACAACTAATTATCGGCATCATTTGCAAAAAAAAAAGAAAGCGACCATGTTACCCTATGAATGATTTTACGTAAAACACAACCACCACCTCGGCCTACTAAAATGACTGTTTTTCTTACTTTTGTGTATTGCGACATGAATTTATAGGGTGATGAAATGTCTAATACACTAACCCAACCGCTTTTATCGACATGCACCTACTGTACCAGCTATTCTGTTATGACAGTGACACTGCAGCCAAATACGGTGGCTCCAAAACACAGCCGCAACATAATGTACATTCAAACGAATACCGTAACTAATGGTTTTTTATGGTTGCTCCTTTCAAGCAAAGCAATCGCGACAGAAGTTGTTACGTATCACTATATCACTTCAAGCCACTTATGGCAGCTTAAATGCAAGATGTATGCAAGTTTATGCATAGAGAAGAATTGAGATTTTTTTGTTTTCACACTGCACATGGAAATCACAGGTTGTCCTCGTAGTACCTTCTGCGACCAAATTGGCCGATGCGGCACGGCGCCGGTGACGAGGTATCGCCATTTCCTCTCTCGTCCTCGTCATCATCGTCCAATCGCAGTGAACCGATCGAAGTCCCTTCTAGAAAGGTGTCTGTAAATCCGTCCTCCTCCGACACCAACCGGATACTATCGCCACCTCCAAATGAAGAATCCAGAAGCAAAATATCCTGCTCAACCACCGAGTCGGAAGCTGTAGGACTTGTGGTTTCGGCAAGGCCGGCACTTTCCCCCACATTCTCGGCCTCATCGTGCGCTGGACGCTCCGTGGCGTTGCACTCTCCCGGTTGCTGAGGTGGGACTCCGACAGCCGTGTCGTGCACCGATTCCTCGAGTCTGATTCCCGCTATCCCTTTCTTGGGGACGCTAGCTAGATCCCGCTTCACTCGCCGTCGCCGAGATAAATCGTTCCTGCGCACTTGCACCATCTGTTCGAAGTCTATGATGTAGAGGAAGCCCGCAATCAGTACTTCGCACCTGCGAAAATGCATCGCGCAATTCAAATAAGAGAGGCAAAAGGTATGTGGCTCTAAAGAGCAACGTGCTGAACTGCACCATCTAATGAAACAGGTACAAAATTCGATTGACTCATAAACCCTAATGACCTCAAGAAACAGAATTGTTTTTTACATTGACACATTGACAGGAGTGCACCAGCCAAAATAAAATTTGGAGCAATTTTTGAAGCAGCAAAATCTTACTTTTGGAGCACTGAAATCCAACTTTGGAGCAGGTTACGGGGAAAAAACATTCATTTTTATCATGAAAGAACAAACTTGGAGCAGCATGAAAAAACTTACATTTAGAAAAAAAGTATATGTACAGACCATTCAACATTCCCTAAATCATGCAGAGTGAATATGAACCCTGCTATTTTTATAAAAGTAGTATTTTGAACCACCCCAGACATCCAAACAATAATAAAGACAACATCAGCATTTGCTGTGCCTGTCAAATCCTTTGACAGACTGAGCATTCAGATGTGCATCTGCCGAGATGGTGCTCTTGAGATTCGGGAGATTTGTAAAACTCAAGAGTAGAAGTGGCGAAAAAAAAAAAAAAATACCGGCGCACAGTACTTTTAGATTTTTTAGAGCTGCAGAAATGTCATTCAGTGCCTAATGATTGCCGGTAAGTTTGTTAGACGTCAGTGATCATATTAGTACTCACCGTTATGCGACGTATATACAAGGGCAATTGAACAAACTGTGATATGTCTCGTGAATAGTGCTAACAGCGCCTTCCAAATCTTAAAGCGCTTTTTTGCACGTCACCAATGTACGATGGCAAAGCTGACTTAAGTGGGAAACACATGATGCGAATACGGATGCGAATTGCCGTACGGCTGTTCGTGCCAGCAGCCGCTTCTGACATACATCCAACAGGATCCAACAGCGTGCCGCGACGATTCGCACGCCAAGGGCGCATCCAATATGCTGAATGTAGCCACGCGGCAACTGCGCCGGTCTGGCGGCTGCAGCCAATAGCAGCTCGGGAGCGTGACAAGGGGTGCCACAGGTGGGCGCTCGTCGCAAGTTTCTGCCTCGCCACTCCAATAGCGCTGATCACCCATGTATTTTAGAATATCTATCACCCTTGCTAGTGGCATCCAAAACATTTGATAAACTGTAGCTGATGTTAAGTAACTCATGATTGAATAAAGTGATGATTGAAGAGTGTTATTTCTGCAACACAATGCCAGTTTTTGAACCAACGACGAAAGGTCGAGCCGTGATGCAAATCCATTTCGCAGGTAAACAAACAGTGGCACCGGCAGTCTCGGCGAACCGACCCACTTCGTTCCCACCTTTGCTTTTTACATCGAGGTCGTCCAATAAACCAGTTTCATATGTGAAAGCGTCATATAAGTGTAAGAGTTTTTATCGTGTTGGTAAAAAGAAGCGCTCGACAATGAGCTCACGTAGAAAAGAGCGGCGCTACCGAGAACATCGGCCTTGCTCGAAGTTGACATGAATGAAGTTGACATGACGAAGTTGACTCGAAGTTGACATGAAACGCTCGAAGTTGATAATGAATGTGGGCTGTGTCGATGTTTGCCGCTTGCGAAGGCATAGCTTTGTTGGCCATGTTATTAGACAATAAGGCATGGCTGCGTGAGCTTCTTTATTTTGCGCTTAATAAAGAGGATACAATGTATTCCGAGCGTGGAGCCGTATGTGGGCAGAGCCTGAGCGCTAATGGCTCATTCGGCGCCGCATCGGATGCCGAATCGCACCATGTGTCTCTTGCTTCAAGCTGCGTTCTGCACGGGTTATACAAGAAGTACAAGGCCAAGAAATTTTCGAACTGCTAGCCTGCCTTTTTTTTTTTCGCAATGGGGTTAGGTTTTGGGCGCAACTTCTCAGCTCGCTTACAAAGCGCGTTTGACCAGATAAAATGGCGACGCACACGCCCGTTGGCCCAGTGACGGCACCGGATATGTCGCATCTGCGGTTATTATGGCAACTAACATGGTCATCGGCAACGCCAGCGTTCCCAGCACATCGAGTTTCTTCACACCCAGTAACAGCGGCATACGTTCCAGCTTCTAACATTCCATAGCCACGTTTGCCGACTAGAAAATTCGTACTTCGCATGAAGTGTTGTTGGCTTCAGCAACACATTGTTATCTTGAAGTTATGACGTCCTGCTGATAAATATTCCACTTCGATAAGCGGACCAGCGGGTGCACCAGTTGTCACTTGATCTGGCCGATCGCATTTTGCGAATGTCTTCGCCTAATGAGCATACATCTTGCACCGTAGCTTGGGGTTAGGGTCTGCACACCTCAATCCCTGTATTGATTGATGAGGATAAGTGCAGGTGGACAATGTGGCCTCTATTTCTCTCTCAAATTAAGGCAAGTGAAGAAATTTTGAGGCTGGTCGGGCATTTTGGTGGAGCTCAGCGCAAAAACAGGGAATTGTATTATATTAGCGCGATTGGCACAGCTGTTGTGGCTCTGCATTGAGGATCATAGGTTGCCAAAAATTGTGGAGCTCATTCAGACTCACTTACAAAATGTATTTTGCGCTTAGGACTCACTCGGACTCAGACTCGCCAAAATTTTCGTGGGGCAGACTCACCCGAACTCATGCTCCCAAAGATTTTCTTCAACCGGACTCGCTTGGACTCAAACTCACAAAAATATTACCCACTAGGACTCAGACTCATGGCTCGATCTTGGTCTGTGCGAGTGAGTCAACTCACGAGCCTTTTCGACCTATGGTGTCAATGCTCCTAAACACCAATATCTCACGTAATCGGTGCTCTTTCTGACACCTTTTGATATGGTGATTTTGAGTGGTGGTAAACCAGCGAGAGCACTTTTCTTGGAAGAGAGATGTCAACATAAGATAAATTTATCAAGAACTTCCCGGAACAGTTGGTGGAGGCAGAGTATAAGGCATCCCGCTACATAACTCACTCCTCTAATTCTTTAATATTAAAGTGGTGTATGAACGACACTGTTGTGGAATACTCATGAGTAGATGCTAGCACAAACATGAGTCCAGGTAAGGCTCATAGTAACGCTGAAGACGAGTGGATAGGGTCATAAGTCGGCAAACACAAGTGGAACTCACTTAGGCTCACTCAAGAAATATATCTTGCACTTTGGATTCGCTCGGACTCCAACTCTTCGAAATTTTCCCCGAGTCGGACTCACACTCACTGAAATTTTCTTCAACCAGACTCACTCGGACTCACCTCCCCCAAAATTTTACTCACCTGGAATCACTCCGACTCAGACTCGCGGGTTGATCCGGGTCCAACCGAGTCCGAGTAGGTCGACTCACGAGTGAGTTCGCCGACATATGAGTAAGTTGCTATACGAAGCCTAGCTGTATACAGCGTCACCGCAAAGTTTGTAGCAAAGTGAAGTTCGCTGATATTTGTAGGTGACGGCGCCTTGGTTATCATCTCAGTGCCACTGACGTGACCTAGAAATGCCAACTATGTGACATCAAAAACATGTATGTGGTTCAGCCTGAGGCCAGCATTACAGAGTCACTTCAAAGCACCACACGAATTGCCCAAACGATGATCTTCTTGGGAGTGCCGATACATGAAAGCCGGCAGAATTTCCACGCGCTTTGGACTCGTGCTAAAGCAAGCCTTGTCGAGGCATGCCTGAAGCTTCACCCAGGGCAGCAAAGCAGCGGCTGCAATGGACAAACTAAAGGTATGGACTAAGCTATGCCTTAAGTGCGTGGTGTTTTGAAATGAGAAAAAAAAAGCACATGACACAACTAGTGACGTAGCCATAGGTCGTCAAAAAAAGTGGAACTCAGATTCACTCAAGAAATATATCTTGCAGAGCTTTGGACCCTCTCTGACTCAGACTTACAAAAAAAAAAGGTTTTCTGAGCCCGACTGACTTAGACTCACACTCATGAAAGTTTTCTTTCACCAGACTCACTCGGACTAACACTCACGGCTCTATCTGAATCTGAGTGAGCACGAGTAAGTGGACTCATGAGCGAGTTTGCAGACTTAGATGTAGCATCCACGTTACTTTTGGAGAAGTACACAGCGAGGAGTAACCAGCCAGAGCGAAAGTAGCAAAGGCAAGTGACAAATGAGCAGCCGCTGCACTGGCAATAATCAAATGCCTAAACTCTCAGTCACGGCGCCAGTTTGACGTACCGTAATTACTCGAATCTAACGCGCACCTTTTTTCCGGTTAAGCGGGTTCATAAATCGCATGCGCGTTAGAATCGAGTACGAACAAAAAAATTACGGTCAATCTATTGCCATCGGCAAATCCAAAATGGCCGCCCCCTACGTGCGTCGGCATGGCGCATCGGCCATTTCTGCCTATGTGTTTCCCATGTGCGGCACTTCGTACGTGTGCTGAGCAGTTCGTTATCTAGTAGTGCATTAGCATCGACGGCGTGGAAGGGCTGACTCCAAAAACTCGAGTGCACCACGATGCCGCTTTTAAAAGAAAAGTCATCGCGTGTGCAGAAACGGACGGAAATCGGGCCGCATCGCGGTCGTTCGGAGTTCCCGAAACGTGCGTGCGGGACCGGCGGAAACAAAAGCAGAAGATTGTCAACAGCAAAGCTTCTCGCAAAGGCTTCAGTGGACCACAGCAGGGTCGGTTTCCGCAAATTAAAGAGCTGCTCGGCAAGTATGTGCTTGAGCAGCGAGCGGCACAGCGGCCCGTGACGACAGAACTGCTCCAAGTGCGGGCTATGCAATTAGTTTTAGAGAAAAGTCTAATGCGGAGCCAGTTTAAAGCGAGCAGGTGCTGGCTAACTAACTTTATGAAGAGGAAAGGCTTTTTCCTCCGAAGGGGAACATGCATATGCGAAAAGTTTTGCGGAGGAATACGATGAAAAGCTTCACAGTTTTCAGAGGTTCGTCCTAAACTTGCGGCGCAACAACGGCTACCTGCTTGGGCAAATCGGGAATGCCGATCAGACACCTCTTTACTTCGACATGCCTGGCACCACAATCGTCGAGAAGAAGGGGACGAAGCAAGTTCATGTGCTGACATCGGTCCACGGTAAAACTACAGTGACGGCAATGCTCTGTTACACGTCAGATGAGCACAAGCTTCGCCCGTACCTCATATTTAAATGGAAGACGCTCACGAAAGGAGTCGTTTTTTCGAGTGGTGTGATCGTGCGGGCCAGCGAGAAAAATGGGTGCGCGTTGCAATCGATGTCTTACGTTTTTTTTTTTTTCGCATTGGAAATCGAGTGCGCATTACAATCGAGGGCGCGGTAGAATTGAGTAAATACGGTAATTCTGGTGACGATGTTTGCCATAGACTTGAATACTAGTACTTTCACTAGTTAGGCAAATCTTCAGCCCTTAAAGGGAGATGCGGGTCGAAAAACGCGTGTTTTCTTAAAATTACCAATTTGTTATTTTCGCCTGTTTTGATAAAATTAGTACCTCTACTGTTATGAAAAAAAAAAACATAATGCAGGTCGAGACACAACTGGAAATTCTTTAAAATTGCATCTAAAGAGCACAAGCTGCCTGTTAAAAGGGCGAAAGTGTGCAGTCTTCGAGCACCTTGCCGCCGATAACACGCCGCCGCTCGCCATTGTTGATCGCATTAGCCAAAGAGTCGAGCCTCACTCTTCAAGCAACAACAGTTTCCCTCGCTGATGCGGCACAAGAAATAATAAAAAGAAGCACGCTTCTCCGCGTTTTTCGAGCGCCGCGACTGGCTTATCACGTGGTACGGATCGGGGACCACTATTGGCCGCTGCGCGCCTGTATGTGCTGTGAAACCTATTTGCGGGGTCCATGTTTTGTCGAGCAACGCAGCTGAACAATGCTTTTCTCGTGTAATTATCTCCGTTATGAATGAAAAAAGGCAATGCTCGCAAGTGAAAGCCGTGGTGCGGCGCGCTCTGTAGAAATAGGCTACGAGCAACTGGTCCGATTTGCGGCAGTTGTTGGCTTGTAAAAGCCAATGCATCAAAAGTCATTCACACCCGTCAGCTGGAAAGTTCGTGATGCGACAATGGATGACTTCAGCGCCAATCTTGAGAGGTCAAAAGAGGTCCCAGTGAGAGAACTTAGCAGGGACGACATTGCCATTATGTACGACGGTATGTGGCACAAACATGGCTGCAAAATGGCATCACACTGGACTTAGTTCAGATTTCGCAGTCCTGTCGAACTTATTCCTAGCTTGCAGTTGGCACAAGGCTCCGCCAGATGGAGCGGAAGTTTGGCAAGCGGTTCGTAGCCCTGTCTGTGAGCGAAATGTCTGTGAGGAGTCGGCTCGAGAAAGCCGAGAGGGACAAACTCATAGTGCTGGCATATTTTAGTCGCAGTGGCCACTACAAGAAGGATTGTTCTTTTTGGTGTGCAAATTTCATCCGATTTAATGATATCTTTCATAAATAAAAACTCAATTTTAACTTTAAAACCCGTTTTTCTCTAAACACAAATTTTGCCATTTTTTTCCAATCTACCCCTCCTTTTTCGGGCGCTTTTAGTGCTCGGATCTGCATAAAATTTTGCCCAAATTTTTTCCAAAGTGTGACAAATGCAATTATCTAGCTTAAATTTCAATATTTTATTGTATAATAAAATATTATATTTATGCCTTTACTAGGGTAGGTGAAATATGTACTTCTCACGTCTATTATTTTTCATGCATATTACATAGTTTGTATGTGCTTCTTAATTAGTTCTTTGCACTCTACACTTTATTTGAAGCATTAGGAACTATGAATGGTAAAAAATTACAGAAGTTTAGGGATGAAAAGAGGGGGGGGCAAAAGGGTTAAGGTTTTCACTTTGTCATGTTGCAGAGCTAAAAGTGTGTAACTTGCGTGTAACTTGCAATTAAACTAATTATATATTTGAAATTAGCATAAAAAGTTCATAAACAGCTCAAGTTTCATAGCTCTAGGGTGAATATTAAAAAAATGTGTCTTCGAGTAGCATCTCCCCTTAAGGGAATGCAAACATGATTGCTAAAAATATTCACACTGTTTTTGTTAATAACAATACTGGTGTCGAGAAATTTAAACGAGCATCAGGATGCCTGGGAAATCACATAATATGTTTAAATTACTGTTCCTTTAAAAACACTTGGTTTCTATATCGAGGAGGTGGCTTCTCAGTGACATGGCGTGGCAGCAACATGTGACGTACTAGCTATAAGTCTGTCATCTGCCGGTATTGCCCGTAAACAAAGATGAGCAAACTGTCACGCAGAGGTTCCGACAATGATGTTTGCGATTTAGGCAGCATGCAGGATGCAGTGCTCACAAACTCCATAGAGCTGTATTGACTAGGCAGGTTAATGTCCATTGCAGTTGGGCTGGCTTGCTGATACTCAGTGACGAGAACTTTAAAACCAGAAACCAAAGTAAAATATTTTATACGTGTTGTCTGACTCCTGCGAGTGGAGATTGATTAATTCATATGAGGGGTTTAAAGTCCTAAAAGCACCATATAATTATGAAAGACGCTGTGGTGGAGGGTTGCAGAAATTTCTACCACCTCGGGTTCTTTAACAAGCACCAAAATGAGAGCACACGGACCAACAGCATTTGCGCCTCCATCGGAAATGCAGCCGCTGCAACCAGGATTCAATCTCGCGACCTGCGAGTCAGCAGCCGAGTACCTTAGCCACTAGACCACCGCGGCGGGGCTGGTGAGTAGAGAGCATCGACACTGCATACTAAGGAAACAATAAGATGTCCCTTTCCCAATTTCCTCTAATTGTGTCAATACAGTAGACTCTCATTAAAAGGAACCTGAAGGGACCAGGAAAATATGCTCCATTTAAAAGGATTTCCGCTTAATGAGAGATGACCAGGTGTGCAGAATACAGGAACGAAGCAAATCTTTTAAGAATAACTTATTCCATTTAAGCAGTAGTTCCGTTCAACACATTTCCGTTTACTGAGAGTCTATTGCACTCCTTTAAAAGCCCTTTATGCATTATGTTCTTGTTAGTTAACTTGAGCAGCTGGACAACAACTAATTTTGTTACTCAAGCCGTCGTTGAGTTAGCTGATCATGACTTGTTATAGAGTGCATAGATGTACAAACACACACTGCACGATATCTTTTACATAAACATGTGATGAAAATGAGACAGCTTACAAGCATTATTTCCGCACTTTTAACAAACACTTGTTAGAATTCAGCCCTTGCACTGTTCCTTTGTTTCCTCGTCTCTGTATTTTCTGTGGCATACATAAAGATATAGCCCAGTATTCTTTCTTTGCTTTAACATTTATGGGGTAGACAATTATAGACATGAACACTACAGGAAAATTTAGCGGTTAATAATATATGGTTGCTGAGCTTTCCCGTCCCAAAACACTAATATAATTACGAGACGCCGTGGTAGAGGGCTGCAAAAATTTCTACCACCTGGTGCTCTTTAACATGCTCCTAAATCTAAGCATGCGGGCCTCTAGCGTTCTGCTTCGATCAAAATGTGGCTACTGTGCACGGGTCTATATCTTGGGACCTTAAAGGGGAACTCGCCTATTTTTCGACATTTCCCCGATTTCAATAAAACTTTGAACACATGTTCTCATCGGTACCATAGTGATATGTGCCAAATTACACAACCGTAAGTTTAGTTTTTTAGAAAACGAATTTTAAAAGTTGTAACCAACTCTGGAACCACACTTGTAAACATGAGCCAACCTGTGCATGTGTATATTTTCCTACTTTTTTTTCAAAACCCTGCCTCGCACAGCAGAATGATGCAGCACATTAACGATGCGATGACACCGTGAGCACAGTTTGGTTTTGTCATCTGCACATCACGTTAGTTGTACTTAACATTGAGTCTTACACTTAGCATGCACAATATTGAGCAACGAGGAGGTTGATTCGGGGCGCATCATATGCTTCAAGCTCCTGCGGGTTGAAATCAAAAGGCAGTGCTTCCGTGTTCAGTAGCTGCAATCATCGCTGATTTTGTCACTGATAAGTTCAGACGAGCTGACACAGCTTGAGTCCATGTCGGATGACATCACGGACTTGCTTTTCGCGAGGCAGAAGAATCACCTGTGCCATGTTTACACCCTGGCCAGCCGTGGCGGCGCGTTCGTGATGTCAACGTATACACAGCCAGAAGCAGCTGCCAATTCAGGCTACTCATTGTTTCTTGGTTATTTAAAAATAGACGAGTCTCTTGGCAAAATGAACCATTCTAGCTGTTAGAGATCTGTTAACGCTATTTCAAAACCTCATAACCTCAACATGGTGAAAAATGCACCCAAGTTCCCCTTTAAATGTCAGCAGTCAAACCATATGACCACCATACCATCGTAGCATGTGAAGAAATTGACAGTTTGCACACTGTGAGCGTTGTACCTGGGAAGTTGCTTGGCAGCCGCTGCCTCTAGCTCTGCGCTGGTCCTCTCATCATACTGCCACCAGCCGTTACGGCCCTCGTAAAACCACCTGTAGCTCTCCTCAGTGGGGGAGTCCAGCTCCGACTCTGAATCCGGAATCAGCTCCGGCTTTTCCGTAAAGTCAGCAGGAATTTCCTAAGAAAAAAAAATGAGAGAGGCAGAGAGAAACGAGACTTTATGCCTTTCGACACGACAGCATTGAGCTTGTTTCACAGGAAAACCGGTGTCGGCGGCGTCAGCATCATTGGTTAAGAGCAGAAAATCAATGTGGTCCGAGAGCGAATATTCAAGGGAGATTCAAATAAAGAAATAATAGAAAAATGTCTGAAAAATAGGCGGTCTTTTCAACCAGTCTGACCAATTGCAACCGAGGGCTTATACCGTAAAATATACTATCAAGTGTCGGTCCTCCCAAAATGGACACTTGGAAATACTTGACACTTTAATGTACAAGTTTGTTATTTTAAATTCCTTGACAGCTTATCGAGCTTCAGTGTTGTTGGATTCTCTTGATTTACATCACTGAGGTATTGTGTGCCCACATAGGTGAAAATTCTAGGACTGTGCAATGTGCAAGCGAAACCACGTTTAAAATTAGGAGGGACATGACTGTGCATGTTACTGCCATTACTACATGCAGCAAAAAGCCTGTTACAAGGTGCTCTATAGTTTTTGGATCATCGACAATGAATCTGTTTTATAAGGCATTGCCTTCAGGAGTAGAGTGCGATAGTGTAGTTAGTCCCCGAGCACATTCCCCCCTCAATTGCTAGCCTGGCTTCGGTTTCCTATCCTAGTCTGCCTACTGCAAGTACATTTGCAAAGTATCCACAACGCCATAATTCTTGCTTCTGCGAATAGGTGAAGTACCCACTACATGTGCAGTGTACCCACTACATGTTTGTAATGCATATAGGTAAAGTACCCACTACATGGGCAGTGTACCAGTTACATGGTTGTAAGTCAAATAGGTGAAGTACCCACTACATGTGCAGTGTACTCGCTACATGGTTTTAAGGCAAGATGTGCGATTGCGCGGTTTGTGGATGCTGCCCCTAATTATTGATGGGCTTTTAGACAAAGCGCTGATGCAATTCACATGTTTCGATGCCTGGTAGCGACTCTACGCTTCTTCCACACAATGTTACACACGTTAACGAGACTCCTCGTACTACATGACATTCTATTAGCAATTTTTCCATAACAGTTTCAAGCTTAACAAGGAGTGGGTACCAGCTAGCTGGTGCTCCATGATAACCGACTTTTTGCGCAAAATTTTTTACAACAGACGCCCGTCCGTGTTTTGTCTGTTGTCTAAAAAAAGTTTGCGAAAGAAATAAGTTAACAGTTTCAAGTACCAGCGTGCTTGCCATGCAAGAGTCATTCGTTCAAATTACGGCTCTTCTTTATTTATTGCAACTGTCTCGAATGTTCACCTACAGGCAACGCTAATTTTTTACTCATAACTAACAATGCGGATGCCAACACCACAATTCCTACAAAACAAGCTCTTTAATGCTATTGTGTTAATACCATACCATTTACGCTACAACATTACTCTTCCATGTTAGACTACCAGAAAACGTAGCTGCACAAGTTGCTCGATCCCCACGATAACAGAACCAGAGTGGCTGATACAGCTAGTAAAATACGGCAAAAAAAAAAACGACATTGGTAAGGTACAGACCATAGTGTAAACCAGCACTGCTAAAACGCCTTGATGTGGTGCAAAGGGGGCTTCCACTGGGCTCACCTGTCGGCACATGGCACACCTCTTGCTCTGGTTGGCTATGCCCTTCACACATAGGAAGCAGAATATGTGGCTGCAGGGTAGCCGGGCAGGGTGAATGCACTTTTGCAGGCAAATGGCACACTCAAGGCTCGGAGTGGGCGGTTCTTCCTCCACATCCGCGTTTTCTAAAGCTGCAGGAAACCAAGAGAATTGAGCTTAAAGCTGGACCACTGTGACATGAGACATGGACAAAAATCACAGACCGTAAAGAAGCCCTGCAACACTTTTTCAAGCTGCCATCGAACGAATTACCTAAAGGAACTTATTGCCTCATGAATTCAGCGTATAATATTTAGAATCCGTTCAGTACGAGCGAAGGTACAAAGATCTGTCACACGCTGCAATTGCATACTCCCTTCTCTTGTCCCGACGACAGCGCTGGAAGCTAAACAGGGAGGGATGGCACGCGGAAAACAAATGCATTCCGCATGTCGCATGACTGAGCACTTTCTCGCGCACCTTTTCAGCACAGTCGAGCACACTTGCATGAACCCCCATGGCCCCCGTGGTGCTTCCTGTAATGACCAAGCACGCTATGCTCATATCAGCCGATATCTGATACTTGGCCTGGGACACAGTATTTTGGGACTGTAGCATCATTTGCCGAGAGAAAAGAAAACAATTTTGGACGACTTTGAGAACTTGTTGTGAATTCCAGGCCACGTGCTGCACTATAATATTTGGCATGCGTGTTCCTGGGAGCCTTAACTACCAAATGGTCAAGTCAAAAAGTGTTGCACGGACCCTCTAAGAGAAAAAACGCATCCTGCAGAAATCAGACACTGTTATGAACAGCTCAACCAAATCTCACAGTCGTACACAGAAAAGAAAGCTTACAAGTTGAATGCAAAGTTACAAGATTCTCACGCGCTCTCTTTCCACACAGAAGCCTGTGCTGACTCTCATTGGAGCCGCCAACAATGAACCCAATGGTGTATGTAAACAGCCGCAATTGGATCAGATGCACTTCCTGCCATGGTGTGCCACCTCATGCCGGCACCCTGCTCCATAGTCTGATAACATTACAAGGTAGCCATACTAGCACCCACAAGAATTGCAGCAGGGATGAGTGATCGCATTTTGCATTGTGCACTCAAAATCATGACACATGCCAATGTAACTTATTTCCCCCAGCTGTCTTTCCCTGCACTGTTTCATGCATGCTTGTTGGGACAAGAGAAGGCGCTTAAAGCATGCAACAAATCCCTGTAATTCCGCTCGTTTTGATGAATTCCAGAAACTTTTTCGGCAACAGATTCGTGAGGCAATAAACTTTAATGTTGAGGTTATAACAATAATATCTGGGATTTTACGTTTCAAAACCACAGTATGATTACATGAGGCGCCGCAGCACCGTATTGGTGAGCTCCAAAAATATTGACCATCTGTTTTCTTTAACTTGCACCAACATCGCACAGTGCACAGGTCTCTAGCATTAAATGTTCTTGTGATTTGCTCTTTCGTTATTCGCATTTTAGCTTTTTCTTTGTATTAACATAGGAGGTCCCACTGGCCGTTTACTACCTCGGGACCTCCTCCTGCATACTTACCCACAATGTACATTTCTGACACTAATAAAGAAACATTAATTGATTGATTGATTTCGCCTCCATTCGTATGTGACCACTGCAACCAAGATAGATCCCGTGACATTCGGTTCAGCAGCCGAGTGCTATAAGCACTGCTCAATCGTAATGAACCTGAGGTCATTCGATGAATTCTTGACAAAGTGGTTCAGAAAAAGTGATATTTTTCACACTGCAGTTACTTCGAGCACATGCAGTAGTCAAGAGTGTCGACTTCATGCATTTGCCACTATGAGGAGCAGGTACCACGACACTACAGGGGAATCTATGTGAACACAATGTATCCTGGGGTTTTACATGCTGGACATAAAGTCTGTTGCAAAGTGCACTGCAGTGCGTAACTTTAACTACCTGGTCTTGCTTGACCTCTTCAAATTTATCCAGGAACACTACTAGTACGGATAGAATCACAGTCTTGAGCAGCGGCCTGCATGGCTGTCGACACTGTTGTTGGCCGCAGCTTCTACCTCCTATTACCTCCAAGCTTCCATTCATGCTTTAATTATAGCACAAAAACCTAACCTATGTGTGGTATCATTATGGCGTCGTTCTTTGCCCATTTCTGCTGAAAACAGCAGCTGCAGTGGCCAGCTGGGCAAACTAGACAGGTGTGATTCCATCCGTATACTAGAGCAGCCACTCCAGCAAGCAAGCTAATTTGGAAGCTAGTTTAAGATATGCAACTACTGGTTTATCGCTGCTAGTTAGCTGAGAAATTTAACGCATCCTGATTCCCTAGTACACAAGCTAGAATCATGCAGGCAACGGAGAAGTTTTTTTTAAACAGCGCTAAATCCCTTTTTTAAAATTTCAAGTGCATAATCGAGTTGTTATCTGTGCGTAAAAGATTAAGCACTTCACGCTGCACTAAATAAAATGACTGTTTCGAATTCACTATCTCAATTTTAGAGAACCAACAGAGGTAGTAAATATACATCTGACGACAGTTCGATTAACAGTATATCGCACCGAATTAACGCAAAATGCACCACAGACAAATTTATACCCTATCGGAGAGATAAACCCTTTAAACGACGCACAATAAAACAACAGACGCGATAGTGTAGAGCTTCGCAAAATCTTCTGTTGAACAACTTGACAAGCGACAGCGTAGCAAGCGCATCGTTTACAAGGCCGCGAACATTTGTTCGCGAGTACAGAGATGCACAGGCACTGACAGGCTTCATAAAACGGCTACAAAGGGGACGCGTACGCGAGCTCTTCGACAGACGCGGAGAGGTCCTGCGGCGCGGGTTATCTTTGGGCAGCGCTGTTCGCGCGTGAGCAAAACGTGCATGATACGACGCATTGACTCACACAAGCTTCAGTTGTTTTCAAGTTTTGAATCGGTCGCTGAAAAGGCCGCAGAAATCAACAAAGGGAAATCGTTTAGCGACCCGTATAACCTGCCTACGCCCGTTTACAAGCGCGGGTTAGTACACAAGCGTTGCGTAGCCAGTGCTTACGGTATTTCACGCTTCATATCATCCCAAAAACAGTGTTAGTAGGTTAACTATAGACTACAGCAGGAGGCAAGAATGTGACTACTGTAACGCCGTTCACTGAACCAGTCAGCACCGACTTTCCGCATCATGAACTCCCGACAAACTACTAACAATTGAGGTCCGCCGGACTACTCGCAACGCCGACTTGCGTTGAACCTAAAAAGTAGATACGCGGTTGGAAAGCTCTTTAAAAGACCTCAATCACACGGATGCGCCCACGACTTTAATACGACGGAGAAGTGCTACCAACGACGCGTGAGCCAAAACAGCTTCAAAT
Organism: Rhipicephalus annulatus; assembly: GCA_013436015.1. Taxonomy (NCBI): domain Eukaryota; kingdom Metazoa; phylum Arthropoda; class Arachnida; order Ixodida; family Ixodidae; genus Rhipicephalus; species Rhipicephalus annulatus. The sequence goes on from WOVY01004634.1 coordinate 296,187, forward strand.
GAACTCACCCTGAGAAGTTTCCATCGGCTCTCGGGGTTCACCCATGCTTTTTCGGCGCTTCCTAGAACTTCACAGTGATGCAATTTTTCACTCTTGTGGAACACTAATCATTTCGTTCCTCCCACGGAGCTAGCACCTAAACGGAGGCAATTTTGAACCCGTACAGCGAGGCAAAACAACACGGCAAACACAAATGGAAAACGCGGTTATTGTTACCTTCGCTGTTATTTTGCTGGGATGGCCCAGCAGCCAGTCGACACCACGCGATCTTTCCGTGTCACGAACGCCAATGCATCTCTCGGCGGGGTCACATTATATCCACTGATTATAGTGTGTATTAAAGTGTATTAAAAGAAACGAGCATTTAAGCAGTTGCAACGATGCTTTAACAGCTCAAATTATTAGTGTTTGGGTCGTGTTGACCTTTATTAAGCTTCATTTTAGTTTCGCTTTTGCACCCTTCGAAATAGCTGACACCCGTTGTCTCTTCAAATAAAATTGTCCCCTAAACGTGCCACGCATACAAAGGAACTGCTGAGATTATTTTTTTTATATAAAATAAAATTTATGCGGAATACTTTGGGGTCACCTAGGCATTTACTGACGGGACTAACGCGTGCCTAGGGCGCACTGCCATCGAGGCTTTTCCTCGGCCAGTCCTCACCGACATTGCTCACACCTCAAGGCACCTTCGAGCTGTGAGATGGCTTTCGTTTCTGCAAGATTTACCGGCGCATTCGCCAAACAACTGGTCAGGGGCGTTGCCAAGTACCCGACGCGCTGCACCGGCGTGAGTTCGTACGTCGCTCGACACTTTTCCACCACGAAATGTGTGTCAGCCGGTCCCGGTGCCGCAGAGGTGTCCTCCATCTTGGAGGAACGCGTCCTGGGCCAGGCGACCACGGCCAACTTGGAGGAGACCGGACGCGTTCTGTCCATCGGTGACGGTATCGCCCGCGTCTACGGACTCAAGAACATCCAGGCCGAGGAGATGGTGGAGTTCTCCAGCGGCCTTAAGGGCATGGCCTTGAACTTGGAGCCCGACAACGTCGGTATCGTCGTGTTCGGTAACGACAAGCTCATCAAGGAAGGTGACATTGTCAAGCGGACAGGTGCCATCGTCGACGTGCCGGTCGGACCCGAACTTCTGGGTCGCGTCGTGGACGCCCTGGGCAACCCAATCGACGGCAAAGGACCCGTGGCCTGCAAGGGCAGGGCTCGCGTCGGAGTCAAGGCGCCCGGCATCATCCCCCGAATCTCCGTCAAGGAGCCCATGCTGACGGGCATCAAGGCTGTTGACAGCCTGGTGCCCATCGGTCGTGGTCAGCGTGAGCTCATCATTGGCGACCGTCAGACGGGCAAGACCGCCATCGCCATCGATGCCATCATCAACCAGAAACGCTTCAACGAAGGCTCGGACGAGAAGAAGAAACTGTATTGTATCTACGTCGCCATCGGACAGAAGAGAAGTACCGTCGCGCAGATCGTCAAGCGGCTCACGGGCGCCGACGCCATGAAGTACACCATCATCGTCAGTGCAACAGCATCGGACGCCGCCCCGCTGCAGTACCTGGCTCCTTACGCCGGGTGCGCCATGGGCGAGTACTTCAGAGACAACGGGATGCACGGCCTCATCATCTACGACGACTTGTCCAAGCAGGCTGTCGCCTACCGTCAGATGTCTCTACTGCTGAGGAGACCCCCCGGTCGCGAGGCCTACCCAGGAGACGTGTTTTACCTCCACTCGCGTCTTCTGGAGCGTGCTGCCAAGATGAACGACTCCTTCGGAGCTGGCTCCCTGACTGCTCTTCCAGTGATCGAAACCCAGGCCGGCGACGTGTCCGCCTACATCCCGACCAATGTTATCTCCATCACAGATGGCCAGATCTTTCTGGAAACTGAACTGTTCTACAAAGGCATCCGGCCCGCCATCAACGTGGGCCTGTCCGTCAGTCGTGTAGGGTCGGCCGCCCAGACCAGGGCCATGAAGCAGGTTGCCGGTTCCATGAAGCTCGAGTTGGCGCAGTACCGAGAGGTGGCTGCGTTCGCACAGTTTGGCTCGGACCTCGACGCCGCCACGCAGCAACTGCTCAACCGGGGAGTCCGTCTGACGGAGCTCCTGAAGCAGGGCCAGTACAACCCGATGGCCATCGAGGAGCAGGTGGCAGTCATCTACACAGGCGTGCGCGGCTACCTCGACAAGATGGACCCCTCGAACATCAACCGCTTCGAGCAAGAGTTCCTTCAGCATATCAAAGCCACGCAGAAGGACCTCTTGGCCACCATTGCCACAGAGGGCAAGATCAGCGACGAGACGGATGCAAAGCTCAAGAAGGTCGTCACGGACTTCATGGCGACGTTCCAGCAGTGAAGAGGTAGTGAGGAACTGTGCCTAGCCATTCCAGGGTGCCTCCCCTGCCAATAGACCGAGGGTGGTTTCAGAGGCAACACAAAGTGCGACTTTGTCAGAGAGGTTTTGTGAATAAATAGTTTTACCATACGAGACTGGAGTGTTTGGCCACTGCGCTTATTTCAGTGGCTGACTTGTAGTGGTTCCAATCGGTGGACGTTTTCATGGTCCATAATTAAATGCGTAAATGTGGGTGCACATTTGGGCTGATTGGTTCGTAATTATAACAAACCAGGACGAAGGAAGCATACACCATGGTGCTGTGGTCAGTGTATTCTAGCAAAAACAAAAATCTCTTGGCGGCAATAGTAGGGCTGCTTTACCTGTCTGCCCTCTTGCTCGACTGCAAAATTATCCTGAAGAGCGCGGCCTAACATTTGCACCCTGTCAGCTCTGTGATTAGATTTAGATGTTCTTTTGCAAGCAATAAGGAATAGAAAATGGTGCGTAGGCACTGTGGCACAGTTCTCACCTTGGGATGACCTTCACTTACTGGAATGTGCAGGTGCTAACACAAGCAGATTTCACTGAACATGGCCACTTGTGTAATGACACTCATCAGCAGCTGCCACACGGTATGCTGACTGTAATCAACGGTTTGGCTTAACGGATAAATGGACAGATGAAGACAATGCCAGCACAGTTTGTCTTAACCAGGAAGCCCCTTTGCCTACTGCATGGCTCTGCACTCGCCGAATGTTTTGCAGTCCAGACAGCCTTTTTGTAGTGTGGGGGCTGCCATGATGGCATTTAGCATCCCCAACTGAAAACCCTGTGCACGCCTATGCATATGCGTGTGACTGTCCTTGGGTATAGGTGCCCATTAAAGAATTCCAGATCCTCAAAACTAACCAAGGAATCCTCCACTGTAGTGTGCTTCACGATAGTATTGTGGTTTTGGGTGGTCACAAGACACTAAAGAACGGTAGCATTATCGATAGGATCACAAAACTTGCACTTATGTGGCTGTTCATTTCGTAAAACAGTACTTTGTGATAGCATGTCTGGTTGAAAAGCAATGTTCTTTTATTGAATATTGCTCAATTAGTTATATGTGTAGATGAACCATGGAATTTTACATCAAGATTCATAAGAACATGAGAGGTCAAGTTTCCCTCTTCGGCAATCATCGCAAATGTAGGAATTGCAAAGTTCAAGCAAGAGACAATAGTTGCACTCTTTTATTCACAGTTGGCTCAAAGGCCCAAGCCACATTGCAAGGTTTAAGGCACCTAAATGTTTATGGCCTTCAAGCAGCACTGACATGAAATTTCGAAGGAAATATAATGAGTATGATAGATTTACACAACGAGACTTCCACAACATCTGCGAAATATCAAGGGCAAATGTAGTCTAGAACATAAAATCAATTTTACTGTGCACGCCACGCGACTGAGCGAGATGCGGAGCCTCTCCCGATGCCAACATCAACGCAGCGAGAGTGTAAACAAACCTACGTCACGAGTTTGTGTTGGTTGATTGCTGGCACGCGCCGTGCGCGTGCCAGCAACCTGAAATTTCTTCCTCCAAGCCTGCCACTTTACGTGTGATGACTGAGCTGGCTGTCAGTACGGCGGCCGCTCACACATGCTTTCTCTGCGCGCACCGCCAAGTCGCAGTTTCGCATGGTCACGTGGCCAGCTGTGTTTACTTTGCTATCGGAACTGCGCCTGCCCAGCTCGACGCCCTTTGAAACCGAAACTGTGACGGGGCGCTCCAAGAACATCTCCGAACGTGGTATTAAGCTTTAATGCTGCAAAGCATATCCATGTGGCACCCATGAAAAGCATTAACTTTTAAGGTGACATTAAAGTTATTGTGAAAACAACAGCGCGAGAAATGACGGACTAACACACGGAGACACAAAAACCTGTCTGTCTCAGTCTGTCGCCTTTTGCACTGTTATTTTCACTAGCCCGAGTCAACACCATTGTGAAATTAAAGTAAAATGCCAAATCAGCTTAGACTGGTAAATTGAGAATCCATCGCCATTATGTCTTGTGGCTATAAGTTCATTAGTGAAAGAGAAAATGAGGGTCAGAGCTTCATTTTTTAATTTCACAAACAAAAGCTTAGCATATTAATGTTGGTGCAATAAGAAACATTTCAAAGCTTCCAGTGATGCAACCGAGTACTTCTGATTTAGAGCAGTTTCTGGGGCAGCAATATTTTCATTTTGGAGAACAAAAGTTTTGTAACTGGGGGCGCTGTGGAGTCGCTGCTATCACATTTTGAAGGGCTGCTAGACCATCTCCAATATATTTTTCTAACATTTAAAGTAAACATGCACATTGTGTCCAGAATGCCCACAATTCTACACGTGGCAGCACTACGAGACGCCAGCCCACTGCAAATTCAAGGAAACAATTCCTCCTCTCCTCTGGACCTTTTGGGCCTCCGCGTGACGCTTATAACTTGAATCTCCGACGCACAGCACATTGATGCTGTGATTGGTTGAGCAAGAACCTACGAATTCCAGTAAGTCTGTAAGCAGCTGTTCATGCTGTGTTGTTGGCCATCGTGTTACCCCGTTTGTGGGCTGGCGAATTGGCTTCTGCTGCCCGTAACACGGGGTCCACACCGGAACAGTTCGTATAAGCACGGGCCGACACAGCAGCAGCGGTTTGCCAACAAGCATGCATTTGACGGAAAAACGGAGTCGCAGCAACCATTAAGTAGACAATGTTTCGAGTGGGGCTTTGGCGATGATGTTTCGAGTGGGGCTTTGGCAATGACGTATGCTGTACGAGATTGGGAGGGGTGCTCAGCGAGAGGGCTAACCGGCTTTGGGAGAGGATACCAATGGAGGGTAGCGAAGGAGAGAGCAAGAGAAGTGACCGGCGCGTTTCGATAATCAAACGCGTCTAACTCCGCTATTGCGCCACCATATCGAAAAATTCTCATGGGTCCATGGTCGTCGTACACTCGTGTAAACTTCACCACAACTGAATTACGACCTCTGGGTGGTTTAGTGGCCCTTTAAAGTACATTGGAGAAGAAAGTTACATTTAGATTAACACCTGAATAATTATTATAAACACTTATGATGCATCAATAGCTCGATTCACAGCCTATCTCGAGAAAAAAACGCTCTGCAGAGCATACACTATTTCACTCGATATTTTTAATGACATCATGTAATGAGTAATACTAAACAGCCTCTGCCACCATTTCATCATAATAGTGTGATAATAATATAGACATTTTTTATGCGTTTTTGCATTCGTACAGTGCTGTGAACACAATATGGCACACTTTGGTGCATATGGCACACAAGTGGCTCAACAAAATTTTTTCAAACTTGCCACATGAAGTCATTGGCTCTGCCATAACACTAAGCGATTCATACTTAGCTTAATTGTAATAATTTCACTTGTAGCCCAAATTATTTGTAATAAGTCAGGCCTACGCACAAGGTTAAAATCAACAATGCCCCAACGAAATCAATTAATACTACCTACATATCCATTTTGTGCTTTTTGTGGCTTGTCAAACGTCTCGCTGCAAGTGTGGAGCTTCTGATTCTGAAAATTCGCCAGCACAAATGAAATTACCTTTGCCTTTCAGTGCTCTATTTAAGGGCTTCCCACTGTTAATGTCCTCCATTGTGCTGACATGAAACTGGTGTGATAATACGACATATAAATAGAAATATTTTCCAAAAAAAAGACAAAAGTGATGTAGTGTACATTAACTTCAGCCACACACTATGCCAGGCAACACTAAATGTGTAGCATTTCTTCTTTCGAGAGCAACAAACCTAAGTTATGCTTGCAGACACATCCCCACTTTTTTTTATTGCCTTAATCGACGCAAATGAAAAAAAAATAAGTGAAAACACAGATTGACTGTAGAGAGCTTGCATCAGTAGAGAGTTTGCTAGCCTCTGTCCAGTGCCGCGTCGTTCGCCAAAGCAATTCTGCAAAGTCATCCGTGCTTGTGAAGTCAAAAGTCTATTTGTTTCACGTATCGCCACTGGCTGTAGAATGCCGGCCTTTGATCAATTACATCACCTGTAAAGAAGTAAACACATGCAGACACTGAAAACGCTGCACATAACAAGTAAATTTGACAGAGCGTAGGCTTGGACACGTTGGAAGTTCACTTTACAATTTCTGTGCACTGTAGGAACAAAGGGGAGGACAAAATAATAACACCAACACAGCCCTGTGTCCATGGATGGCTAGTTACTTGCCTCGGTGATAACGCCAGCGGCCACGGTGCTGCCACCCGACCGAAGAGTGATGCGGCCGAGCTCCTTGAATTCCTTGTAGAGTTCCACGCATATTGGACGGCTCACCTTGATTTCAACCAGGCCACTCGTGTTCTTCACCAAACACCTGCATTATCAAAAACAAACAAACTTTGATGCAATGAACACAGACATGCAGCTGCACCTCATTATAGCGAACACTCATATGGCAGATTATCGGCTATAGCAAATTAAGTACAAACGCTGGTTAGCGGCTCTTTTTTTATGACATTTCATATAATGAAACCGAAGACACAAGAGATGTCACAATACATATAGGCTGTAATGAAAGAACAGTTAATTATCATGAAGCTGACAATTCTAAAGGAAACATAAACAGTGAAAATAAAGGTTAAAAAAATTCACAACCTCGTTTACTTTTTAATGCACTTATGACCTGAAAATTTTGTTTGAAAAATGTGGTTAAAAAGTCACTTTGGGTCATCCACCGCAAAAGTACCACATTGTGCTGTTCCATTCTACTTAGAATGAAATGATACAAGAAGACCGGTAAAGATAATTTTCTTTAAAATGAGTTTGATGCCTAGAATAATGCGTTCTTGTACAGGATTTCCGTGTAAATTAGATTGCCAATTTCTTATAGCTAATTTTTATATGTACAGTTACAACATTTAGGGGTCTCAATGCCATTTCGTTACAACATTTGACTGCAACAAAGTTCTATTCATAGTGAAGAAAATTAAAAGTAGTCATTCTGTTAATACTGTGTTAAGAGTATATGCTTACAACAAATTCTTTAATATAGCAATTAATGTCAGAAGCAGTTTTGCTGTAACGACATTTGACATTAGTCAAGTTTAAGTGCAGCAAATAAGGCATGTAATAACAACACACAAACAAAAGCACAAACAGAGAAGACAATGCACTACTGACAACAAAATATTCATTTGGAAAGTTATAACACCTTGACATATCTTGACATATCTTTAGTCATAAACAAAAAACAGGTAATGCCTAGGAAAAAAAAGATAGAAAGTTATTTTGCTTGAACACCCAAAATGCCTACCATGTGTTTATATGGCCTCTACTGAACAACAAGAGTTATCAAGAAGTGGTAAGGAAGCTGCAGCACTACACCCTCTTCTCCTTTTTTTATTTGATCTATCTATATGCAAACATGTAAGAAATGTTCGAAATGTCATACATGGACAAAAAAAATGTGGGAGCTCACACTAGCGCTGCAAGGCTGGACTAACAGCCGAGCTTGTGGCCAACCTATTTAATTAGCTAGGTCTGAATTATCTTGAATTGAATTAGAAAGATAACAAATATCATGGCCCTGTCGCGTGCTGCTAGTGCTCACCCAGCTTTGAGAACGAAGTGAATGCAGGTGTGAGGCGGCACGCATGAGCCATAGAATAAAACAGTTGATTTTCGCATTCAATGTAGCAGCATCCTTCTTCTACCCGTCCACTACAGTGGTGACTCTGGACCGTGGAATAACATTCCAGAAGATTCCACCGGACACACGCACCGAGCTAACCAACCTCTGACCTGCCTGTCACTATGGCACGACGACCATGGCACTCTGCATCCTTCTACCGCCGGAATTTCCTAACTTTTGGCCAGAAAGCCCAGCCATTTGGCTCCACAAGAGGCTGGTTTCTAACTGTGCAACATCGTCTCTCAGCAGGACTGCAGCGGAATGGTAGAGGAAGAAGGATACTGCTACATCGAATGCGAAAACCAACTGTTTTACTCGGTGGTTGGTGCGTGCCACCTTGCGCCAGCATCTATTTCGTTGTCGTTGCTACGTCCGCGCCAGCAACATGCGACAGCCCCAATTACTTACTAAGTGCCTAATTAGCAAGATCTCAGCATGTTTTCAACCAGCAGTTCTTATTAGACTAATTAGCACCACAATAATTGGTCAGGTCTTAATTATCTTGATCTTAGCATAGCTTGACCTTACTGGCTTGACTAAGTATGTAGACCAACAAAGAACGTCAAGAGGGTGAAGAGGGCCATGGTGTGTGCCGACCAATGATGAGGATGAAAGTATCTTGTTGACTACGCACAGGATAACAGAAACTGTAACAGCTCTGCTGTAAACACTACCATAACCTACATACACTTTTAAGATCACAAGAAGTGCAGTGCCTCATCTAGACTACTGAACCAAAAGTCATGACTGGCAGGCGGCGTTCAGTTCCTACCTCGGCTTGTTGCGCACCACTTCACCCGTGACCTTGTTCAGCTGCGATATTATGCGATGGATGGAAGCCTGCTCCGTCGTGCTCTGGTAGTGGAGCACCACGGGGAATCCCCTTGTCAGGGGAACCTCGATGTTAAACACCACCAGACGTGCTTGGAACCGCGTCGACACCCGAATTGGCACGGCCGGATCACAGAGGAAGCTTCCTGTAGTGACCTAGGAAACACCCGGAAGGTTACACGGACTGATGATAATTGCAGCAGAACAGTGTTGCTGACATAACAAGAAAACTGCTAAATAGTGCATCTTTAAAGGCATGGTGTCACCAAACTTTTCGGCTATAAAATGGCTGCTGTAGATTTTCTCTGTATGTAAAGACACTCAGCATGAAATGCCAGTCACAGCAAACATTTAGAACATATTTTAATTCACTTCCAAAGTATGCCTAAATGCTCCTTCTAGTGATTGAGACACCGGTGTCAATGAGTAGAAAGCGAAACGAAAGTTTTAATGATGTCAGACCATTTAGAGTGAGGTGCAAACCCACAGCTCCACTGCACCACGCAAGGCAAGACTGCATTGGCTGCGAACCTACACTAATTTTTCCTCAGCGTGATGCTGAAGCAGTCAAACTTACTTGCATTTTGAAAAGTGCTCTGCATCGCCACACGAACATGTAAAAGCAACTTTAAAAAATTCAGTTATTTGCACACTTCTTTACTTAAGCATACTGGGTTACAGTAGCCATAAAAGTGAGGCCACCTGTCGGCAGGGCCACCTGTCGGCCCCAGGTGGATCAGGCAAGGACAGAATTGTTGTGGCAGAAATCTAACACATCTCTCCTGGTGTACATTCTCAGCACACAGTAGTTCCAAACTCATGGCCTTTTCTAAAACAATTTTTTTCTACCGTTACTAGGCAACAACAGAGAAACGCACCAACATTTGTGGTTGCATGAAGCGTCACATGATGTTGTACATCGTTCAGTAACCCAGAACTTCACAAAGATCTCTGCATATACCATAATATTGTACACGCTAATATTCTATGTTTAAAAACATCGAGTTTTGAATGCATTTGGATGGTTGTTTGTGTGTGTGTGTGTGTGTGTGAATAAATGATTCAGCACTGCATTCATCACAGCTTTGAAAGCCGTGTCCAAGCTTCCTACACAGTGACGTCACCGTGCACATTGGAAACCGGAAACCAAACGGAAACCATACAATTTTTGTTCTACCATTTTGCTCTCAAGACCTCATCCTGGGTTGAGATTTCTTATCACGTCATGTAGCTATCATCGACTGTTACCGTGCGGAAGTGTCCCTTGTGCCAACATGTGAATTTCCATCGACCGACCGTTCTCCTCTGCTCTGCAAACTCATCGCTGACGATGACATCACCTTGCCTCCGGAAGCTTCAGTACCTATTAGCCTTTTATGTGTGGCGCAACCTGACGCCCCGAAGGTATTTACGTCATCTATGATTTTTACTGAACGCAAGGGCATCGTTCTCCTATTTGCCGTTCTTACAATTGCGTCTGGCTTAACCGTAATGCTGGTTACCAACCACTGCAACTACCCCATTGGCTTACTTCGTGGTGAAACTTTAGGATATGTACAAGCTGTCGACCATATCGATGATATTGTCACGCAGCAAAGGACGACGCAGTTGTCTATAAGGAAAACAAGTTTATTGGAGCGAACTTGTGCTCCCCTAACAACTGAAAGAATACACAGATGGCGAAGCAGCGGTCGGCAAAACGACGTGCACGCTAGTGAGCGTCGGCGATCGAATGACGCGGCATCGGCTGTGCGGGAATTTATATCCCTCGACGCGAGGGTTTCTCGAATAGTCGAATTGTATTGAGAACGCTGTCATAGCGTTTGTTCGAAACGCTGTTTGTTCGGAACGCTCGAAACGCTGTTCGATAGCGTTTGTTCGAAACGCTGTGAAAACAGTGATAGCACAGGCCGGCGCAGCCAGGCCGAAAAAAACAAAACACAAATAAACAAACCCAATGCATGGTTTGCGGCATTACTCCCCCTCAAAGAGTTCATCGACCCGATGCTAACACAAGGGACAGTCCAAACAAATTAAAATAAAAGTTCGTCATCGTCCGTAGAAAGGTTTTAAGCGAACCACATGGACGACTTCAGGCCGCATGCGTCGTCGTGATGTACGGGAGTCACCATCGGGGATCACTTCGTACGTTAGTTCGCCAACACGTCGTAGAATCTGGTAGGGTTCAAAATAGCGTTGTAGAAGTTTCTCACTGAGTCCATGTCGTCGAATGGGAGTCCAAACCCACACACGATCTTCAGGATGGTACTCGGCGTCTCGGCGTCGGAGATTGTAGCGTCCGGCATCCACCAGTTGCTGGTCCGTTATACGAGCTCGAGCGAGCTGGCGGGCCTCCTCCGCACGTTGGAGGTATCCTTGGACGTTGGCGTTGAGGTCGTCGTTTTCTACGTGCGGAAGCATGGCGTCGAGCATCGTAGTCGGCCGTCTTCCGTAGACGAGCTCGAACGGTGTCATCTGCGTGGTTTCTTGGATAGCCGTGTTGTACGCAAACGTGACGTACGGGAGGACTTCATCCCACGTCTTATGTTCAACGTCGACGTACATAGACAGCATATCCGCGATTGTCTTATTCAGCCGTTCCGTTAGTCCGTTCGTTTGGGGGTGGTACGCCGTCGTTTTTCGGTGATCAGTGTTGCTGTAGCGTAAGATTCCTTGCATGAGCTCCGCAGTGAAGGTCGTTCCGCGGTCCGTGATTAGGACCTCAGGGGCTCCATGTCGCAGCACAACTTGGTTAATAAAGAACTTTGCAACTTCTTGTGCAGTTCCCCTCGGAAGAGCGGTGGTCTCTGCGTAGCGCATCATGTAGTCTGTCGCTACGACAATCCATTTGTTCGCGGATCGGGATGTAGGGAACGGGCCCAGAAGGTCCATTCAGATCTGTTGGAAGGGCCTCGTTGGGACGGCGATCGGCTGCAGAAGTCTGGCGGGTCTCGTCGGTGGTGTTTTTCGTCGCTGGCAGTCACGGCAGCTCCGGACGTAGTGGGTGACATTGGATGTAAGGCGGTGCCAGAAGTATTCCGCCTTGAGTTTTGTAATCATGCGAGCTGTTCCGAGATGTCCGGAAGACGGGTCCTCGTGGCACGCTTCCAAAATTTCGTCACGAAGGTCTGCGGGGATGACAAGTAGATAATTCGTTCTCGTTCCGGGGTTGAAATTCTTCTTCACTAGGATGGAGTTTTTGAGGCTGAACGCTGGTAAGTTGCGCTTGAACGCCCTAGGGACGGCGACGTTGCGTCCTTCGAGGTAGTCGATCATGGCGCGGAGGTCAGGGTCGGCACGCTGCTGGGCGGCTAGGTCGCTCTCTGTCACGACTCCGAAGAACGCGCTGTCTTCATCGGAGTCCTGTGGTGGTGGGTCGACAGGGGCGCGGGACAGGCAGTCAGCGTCGGAGTGTTTCCTGCCGGATTTGTAGAATATTGCAACGTCTAACTCTTGCAGGCGCAAGCTCCACCGCCCAAGACGGCCAGAGGGGTCCTTCAAATTGGCGAGCCAACACAGCGCATGATGGTCTGTCACAACCTTAAACGGTCTACCATAGACGTAGGGGCGAAATTTTGAAATGGCCCATATGATAGCCAGGCACTCTTTCTCGGAGGCAGAGTAGTTTCTCTCCTCCTTCGACAGACCACGGCTTGCATAGGCGATTACCTTTTCGTAACCGCTTTGCTTTTGGACGAGGACGGCACTCAAACCGGTATCACTGGCATCCGTGTGCATTTCCGTTTCGGCGTTTTCGTCGAAATGAGCGAGTACGGGCGGGTTTTGCAGGCGTTGTTGCAGCTCGCAGAATGCCTTTTCTTGGTCGTTTTCCCAGCTGAAAGGGGTGCTTTCTTTCGTCAGGCGCGTGAGTGGCTCTGCAATGCGTGCGAAGTTTGCGACGAAGCGCCGGTAGTATGCACACAGTCCGAGAAACCTTCGCACACCCTTCTTATCTTTCGGCCTTGGGAAGTTTGCAATGGCTGATGTTTTTGCCGGGTCAGGTAGGACTCCCGTGGCGTTCACAACGTGACCCAAGAACTTGAGTTTCTCGTACGCGAAACGGCACTTCTCAGGCTTCAGCGTTAACCCCGACGTACGAGTGGCCTCGAGTACAGATTTCAACCTTGTGAGGTGTTCGTCGAAAGTCCGGGCGAATACGACAACGTCATCGAGGTATACGAGGCAAGTGTGCCACTTCAGGCCTGCTAGCACAGTGTCCATGACTCTCTGAAACGTTGCGGGCGTCGTGCACAGCCCAAACGGCATCACCTTGAACTCGTATAGACCGTCCGGGGTTATAAATGCAGTCTTCTCTCGGTCTCTCTCGTCCACTTCAATTTGCCAGTAGCCGGTCTTCAGATCCATGGATGAGAAGTACTTGGCCTGGCAGAGGTGGTCGAGGGCGTCGTCGATTCGTGGCAGGGGGTACACGTCCTTTTTGGTGATTTTGTTTAGTCTCCGGTAGTCAACGCAGAATCTTAAAGTGCCATCGTTTTTCTTCACGAGTACAACCGGCGCAGCCCACGGACTTTTCGATGGCTGTATTATGTCGTCGCTGAGCATGTCATCTACTTGAGTCCGGATGGCTTCGCGCTCGTGTGAAGAAACGCGGTACGGTGACTGTCTGGTAGGTCGGGCTCCATCTTCGGTTATTATCCGGTGCTTCGCCAAAGGTGTCTGACGTAACTTCGAGTTCGAGGAAAAACACTCGCTGTAGCGACGGAGCAACTCCAGTAATCTGTCCCGATTTTCTTGCGACAGCGCCGGGTTGACGTCGAAAGGATGTGGCAGCCTGAAAGCATCTGCGCGTGCGCGTTCAAAGGTGGCGACTGCAATCACTTGACTCGCTTCTTGCTTTTCTTCGAGGAACGCAATTGCAGCGCCCTTGTTTAGATGCTGGTACTCCTCGGTGAAATTGGTGACCAAAACGTGGAATCTGCGTTGCTTAAACCGCGCAATGCCTCTTGCGACAGACACACCGCGGTCCAGAAGCAACCTTTGGTCAGTCTCCACGATAGTGTAGACGTCAGGAGCAGCACCTTCACAATAGACGGCGATCATCAAGCTTGCGCGGGGTGGCAGGGTGACGTGATCATCGGCGATCCTTACAGCAGAACGGTGTCCGAGGTTCGGCTGCGGCATCGTGGAGTGATCGGAAGAAAACGTTATCGACCTGGTCTGCAAATCAATTATTGCGCCATTGTCCGTCCAAGTCCATTCCGAGAATTACGTCGTGGGAGCAGTTAGGCAAAATGACGAACTCCGCAGGGTACTTAGTGCCGTCTATGGTGACGCGCGATGTGCACATTCCACTTGGGGTCACGAGGTGGCCTCCTGCTGTGCGTAAGTGCGGACCGTCCCATCTGGTCGTAACTTTCTTTAGCTTGGACGCTAATGTCCCGCTCATGACCGAGTAGTCGGCTCCCGTGTCGATGAGGGCGACTACGTCAAGGCCGTCGATGGACAACTGGACGTCGGATGCCGCTTTCCTCGAATTTCGGGTGCGTCGGGGCGTCGTATCGCGGCTTGCCCGTGTTGATGGTCGGGCACTATGCGTCGTCATCGTCGTCTTCTCAGCGGCAGGCTTCGTCATTTCGGGTACACGTCGCGCAGCGTAGCTGTCGTCGTTTTCGGGGGTCTCGTCAGGGTGTCGTCGGGATGAGGGCATGTCGTCAATCACGATCTTGCATCGTTGGAGGGTTTTCATTTTTTCGCCGTTGTGCAACTTCACCTCCAGAAGTTGCTGCTTTTAGTTTCCCCCTCCCTCGTGGGCTGGGGGACCGTCCACGGGCGAAGTCAGCATTGCTGCGACTGTTGGGGGATTAGTACGGGTAGGGCGACGGCGAACGGTTGAAACGGGATGGTCCACGGCTGGTGTTCGACAGGTATTCTTCGATCTCAAATGGGCGCTGGCCGGCTCGCGGGCGGGGTGCGTCGACGGAGAACCCACGCAAACCCAGCCTCTTGTACGGGCAGCGGTGGTAGACGTGGTCGGCCTCTCCGCAGTGGTAGCACAGCGGACGATTATCTGGCGTTCGCCACACCTCAGTCTTCCTAGGCGCTTGGTTTCGGGTTACAGGGGGTCGGGCGGGCGACATTGGGCGGCGGTACGGCGGGGCCACTTGATAACGGGTTGGGACGGGTCGGGGTCGACGAGCAGCAGCGGAGTAGGTCATCGCTTGTGGTTCGTAAGATGCTTCCGACGGCGTAGAATTCCCCAGTGCTTGCTGAACCTCCTCGCGGACGACGTCACTGAGGGAGGCGACTTGGGGCTGCGGCGTTGCTGGGAACAATTTCCTCAGTTCCTCGCGAACGACGGCGCGGATGGTCTCCCGCAAGTCTTTCGTCGCCAATCCAGGGGCGTTTACCGGGTTCACCGAAAGAATGTTGAGTGGTCTATCATATTGCCGCGTTCGCGGCAATACGATAGACTCTCGAGGTCCTCTCGATCATCGAAGCCTCGGTGACGAACTCAGCGACGGTCTCAGGGGTGTTGCGGATGACTCCAGCGAAGAGCTCTTGTTTAACTCCCCGCATCAGAAAGCGCACCTTCTTCTCTTCTGCCATTTCGGGGTCAGCTCTCCGGAGCAGCATCTTCATCTCCTCAGTGAACAGTACAACACCTTCGTTAGGGTGTTGCATTCGCGTCTCCAACAAAAGGGCGGCTCGTTCTTTCCGCACAACCGTAGCGAATGTTTTGAAGAATTCGCTCTTAAAGACAGTCCAGTCGGTTGGGAAGCCTTCATGGTTCTCAAACCACGTTCGAGCTGCATCCTCCAAATAGAAGAAGACATGACGAAACATTTCTTCGTCATCCCACCTGTTAAAGATGCGGATGCGCTCCAGCTTCTCCAGCCACTCTTCCGGGTCTTCACCAGGAGATCCTCGGAATGATGGGGGCTCACGAGGTTGTTACAGAACAACGGGAGGGTTGGTAGCGCTGGTCATGGTGCCTGCGTTGATCATCGTGGTTTTTACGTCTTCTTTCCTCTTTTTATCCGGGAGCAGTCCAAACTCTGGCTGAAGGCCTTGCTGTCGGCGGCTGACACGAGTTGGGCGTGCTTGTCGTGTTGGGCTTGCTTGTCGGCTTGGCAATGGCTTAGGGTTCATGTACCCAGCACCTCCACCAGATATCACGCAGCAAAGGACGACGCAGTTGTCTATAAGGAAAACAAGTTTATTGGAGCGAACTTGTGCTCCCCTAACAACTGAAAGAATACACAGACGGCGAAGTAGCGGTCGGCAAAACGACATGCACGCTAGTGAGCGTCGGCGATCGAATGACGCGGCATCGGCTGTGCGGGAATTTATATCCCTCGGCGCGAAGGTTTCTCGAATAGTCGAATTGTATCGAGAACGCTGTGATAGCGTTTGTTCGAAACGCTGTTTGTTCGGAACACTCGAAACGCTGTTCGATAGCGTTTGTTCAAAACGCTGTGATAGCGTTTGTTCGAAACGCTGTGATAGCGTTTGTTCGAAACGCTGTGATAGCGTTTGTTCGAAATGCTGTGAAAACAGTGATAGCACAGGCCGACGCAGCCAGGCCGAAAAAACAAAACACAAATAAACAAACCCAATGCATGGTTCGCGGCAATATTATTCTTCCCGACGAAACCCCATGTCACATTGCCGCAATCACTCATGCGTCTGAGGCATCAAGTTCGTTAGCCTTTGACAATGCTATTGACGCAGACCTTCCGCCCTCGCATCGCCGCTAACTTGTTGCTCTCCTTAACAAGTTTCGCTCGTCTTTCGACTTTCACGAACCTGCTTAGGGCCGCACCATGACTGTCACTTATACTATTGACACCGGCTAACACTCGCCTCTGCGACAACGTCCTTACCCCGTTTCCGCCGAAGAGCGCCGCGTCATTACAGAGCAAGTAGATGACATGCTTAAACGTGGAGTCATACAGCCTTCTCAAAGCGCTTGGTCATCACCTGTGGTTCTGGTAAAGAAAAAAGATGGCACCGTTCGATTTTCCGTGGAGTATCGCCGCTTAAACAAGATTACGAAGAAAGATGTTTCCCCCCTACCACGAATGGACAATGCTCGTGACTGTTTACAAGGTGCCGAGCACTTTACATCCTGGGATCTCCGTTCTGGGTATTGTCAGGTGCCAATGGCTGAATGTTATCGCCCTAAAACAGTCTTTGTAACGCCGGATGGCCTATATAATTTAAAGTCATGCCACTTGAGCTCTGCAACGCGCCTGCGACATTTGAGTGCATGATCGATACAATCTTGTGTACCCACAAGTGGAAAACTTGCTTGTGTTACCTGGATGACACTGTAGTCTTTTCAGCTGATTTCCCGACACATCTTGGTCGTCTCCACAAGATTCTGACGTGTCTAACTTTGGCAGACCTACAACTTAACACCAAGAAGTGCCACTTCGCAGCACAAAAACTAACCATCTGGGGACATGTCATCACAAAAGACGGTGTTCTTTTGGATCCCGGTAAGTTTCGAGCTGTCGCTGACTTTTCCAATGCCCACATCACCAAAAGCCCTAAGAACTTTTGTTGGTCTCTGCTCCTACTTTCGTCGCTTGGTGCGCAACTTCGCGTCCATCATCGCACCTCTGACGAGTGTGCTTTCCCAGGCATATCTGCATGGTCACCTGCATGTGACGACGTATTTCGCCAGCTGTGCCGCCTGCTGACCTCACCACCTATTCTTCACCACTACGACCCCACTGCTGCCACAGAAATTCACACCGATGCAAGTGGCGTCGGTCTTGGTGCAGTTTCGGCGCAACGGAAAGGCACCCAAGCCGAATACGTAGTTGCTTATGCAAGTCGCGCTCTCAAGAAGGCTGAATTGAATTACTTTGTGACGGAGAAGGAGTGTTTGGCCATAATCTGGGGGTTGACGAAGTTTCGGCCGCACCTTTACGGCCGTCCTTTCGACGTGGTCACAGACTACCACGCTCTATGTTGGCTGTCCACCATGCAAGATCCATCCGGACGCCTGAGGCGTTGGGCACTTCGATTGCAGGAATACGACATCCGTGTCATATATCGTTTCGGTTGCAAGCATGCGGATGCCGATGCACTTTCCCGATCGCCATTAACACCAGATGTGGCTTCTCTGTAACCTCTTTTTACCACCTTGTCACCACTTGACACCACTGACATGCTTTCTGAGCAGCGTAAAGAGCCATACCTTGCCTTGTTACTCGACTACCTATCCGATCCGTCTGCTGTCCCTTCCACGAGAGCGCTACGCCGGCAAGCAGCCCACTTTTCCATGCGGGACAACATTCTGTACCGCCGCAACTACATGCCTGGTGGTCGGAAGTGGCTTCTCGCTGTCCCTACATCTGCATGAATTTCCATGCAGAACCCCAAAGTGCTCACGCAGGTGTCCTGAAAATCTACGAAAGGCTGTGCCAACGATATTACTGGCGAGGAATGTATCGCTTTGTGCAGAAATACGTTCAGTCTTGCACCACTTGCCAACAGAACAAGACACTTCCACGGCACCTTACTGGCATGTTACAGCCGCTCCTATGCCTGGTTCGCCCATTCGACCGCGTGGGTATCGACCTTTATGGCCCCCTCCCATATAGTGGCTCTGGAAACCGGTAGATTATTGTCGGTGTCGATCATTTGACGCGCTACACTGAGAATGCAGCTGTACCGGCAGTGACCACCCATGAAGCTGCACTTTTCATTCTGTGCAGCTTCATTCTACGCCATGGTGCTCCACGAGAATTACTCAGTGATAGGGGTCGAGTGTTCCTGTCTGAGGTCATCCAAGCTATCCTCGCTGAATGCAACATCATCCGCCGGAAATCTATCGCATACCATCCACAGACAAATGGTCTCACTGAGCGGTTCAACCGCACACTTGGCCACATGCTGAGAATGTACACCTCCTCTGACCACACTAACTGGGACGCTGTATTACCTTTTGTTACCTTCGCTTGTAACACCGCGACGCAAGCGACTACCGGTTTTTCCTCGTTCTTTCTGTTGTGAAGCGAACCTTCCTACCCACTCGACACTATACTCCCATACCGCCCTGATGCATCTGAGTGCTCCCCGTTTTCCGAAGTCACCAGATACGCTGAAGACTGCCGTCAGTTGGCTCGGTCTCTGACAAGTGAGGCTCAAGGTCTACAAAAGACTCCACATGACGGCGTTCATCACATAGCTCCTACGTTTCGTGCTCGCTCCCTTGTGTGGCTTTGGGTGCCCCCGCACGTTCCTGGCCTTCCTTCTAAACTTCCGACCCGGTACCATGGTCCGTACCGTGTCATTGACGCGACCTCCCCGGTGAATTACATCATCGAGCCCCTAACACAATCACCAGATTTGCACCGTTGAGGACGCGAGACCATACATGTCGACCGTCTCAAGCCCTACTACGACCCCCTCATTGTGCCTACTCCCCAAATCGCCAGGATGGCTACTCTTCATCCCGGGGGGTATTGTAGTAGAGCATACGCACCAACGCGTATGCGCCTTCGAAGAGAATGAAAAACCCCGCACTCTGCGCGAGAACCTGTGCCACCTTTGCCAGACTTGCCGTACGGCCTATTTCCGTTGCGACCTCGTTGCGATTTCTCTGTTTGAATAAACATCATCACACATGTATCATGCTTCCTAAAGGAATCAAAAACGTTTGCACAAAGAATGCACAAGCCACAAACTTGATGGCACCACCCCCTTTTAATGCAACAGCATATAAAATGTGCTGCACCTTCGTGCATGGGTTCCGCTAGAATTCTTTTCTAGCCACCTTTACGACAACATTGCACTTTCAACATTTATAGGCTTTCATAGTAATTTTTTTTAGTGACGCAAGAAGCCATTATATAGCTTTCGTTCGAACTTCTCGATGGGGTTTGGCTGTCCAAAGTGTAATGCAAATGTGTGCTTCAATTTGGCACTACTTGTGAAGACATATAGAGCTTACTGGTGAGCTATTTGTGTGTATAAAAGCGGCTTTTTAGGTAAAGCAATAAATAAATAAATTGAAAAATCTGATGGAGATTGGCCGCTAGGGGTCATTTAGTGCGGCTGCACTTTGCTTCGGCTCCATACCACGACAGCGAAAATTGCCAATCGCTGGTATCTCAAGTGCCCTCAACGACACGAACGTCTTCGTAGAGGTGAGTGCTTTCTACTGACCCCTCTCGAAGTTTTGGCGAGCCCCTGGAGGGCCGTATGGCCCATACACCAAGCCACATCGCGCCAACGCTGTGCTAGGCCTTGAGACGCGCCGCGCTGCAGCCTACCCACCTGAAGCCAGCATGGAGGTTCAAGTTCAAGGTACGCCGATTGACCCAGACCAGTATGACAGTCGGGACTGGACCCAAAATCTCAGAGCCCAGGCACACTTACGGGAAACACGAAAAATGACCCACGGTACGAACGCCGATCCTTCAGTGCAAGAGACGCCGAGTCAGTCGCGGGAGATGCCGGTGGCCGCCCGAGCTCCCGCGCTACAGAGCTCATCACCGCAGCTGCGAATTCTCCATACAACTGCACAAAAGATCAAGCAACTACCACCCCTTCCACCAGACAAATATAAATTGGTATTCCGCTCCCAGGGAGGCCTTGACTTTACGACGATGCAGCCACGCTACCTCCTTGCCGCTCTCATGCAGGCCGCTGAGCTGACCGACCCATCTTTTATTTTTATTTATTTATTTATTTATTTATTTATTTATTTACTTACTTATTTATACATACTGCAGCCCTATTCAGGGCTATCGCAGGAATGGGACGTTATATAATACTAGGCAACCGAGCAAAAATACAAACAAATAATACAAATAGTGAAGCAAGTACACTCGTAACAAAGCAAAAGTAAAAATGAAGTTAATTACGCGTCAGTAAGATATTCATCGACAGCAACTATGAAGTCGGTTAGTGTTAAGGAGCGAATGCTACCAGGCAGGGAATTCCACAGTTCTATTGCATGCGGAAAAAAACTGTATTTAAAGGTATTAGTACGAGCAAAGAAAGATGTTACATTCAAAGCGTGGGAACTGCGGGTACAACTATCATCAGTAAATGTGATGAGGTTACTATGACCAAGGCCGGAGGAGGAGTTAATAATTCCGCATAAAAATTTTAAAGCTTCGTTTTGGTATCGCAAGAGTTGTGATGGGATGTTTAATGATTGAAGGGCTGTGGTCGGCGAGAAGTTGCGGCTATAGTTATGAAAAATGAAACGGACAGATTTTCGCTGAATGTTATCTAGCAAGCTTATTACACAGTGTTTGTAAGGGAACCAAACTACGAATGCATATTGGAGAACAGGGCGAATGAGTGATTTATATAATAGCAGTTTAGTATCTCGAGGGGCATTAGGTAAAGTGCGGCGCAAATAACCTAATTTTTTTAGCGCTTTACGACATGATCAATGTGGCTAGTCCATGAAAGGTGTTCGGTTAGAATTACTCCTAAATATTTGTACTGTGAAACTCTATTGAGCTGGGTGCCACCTGGAAAAATCCGAAGGGTCATCTACGCTGACCCTTCGGATTCAACCCGTCTACAACACTTGCACAGTGTCTGCGGTGAATCAAGAGGACGCACTCAAGCTTGTGCAGCTCCACCAAATAACATACGAACAGCATGAGCATGCCATGACGGCATACATCGCACCCCCCGATGGCTCGGTCCGGGGAGTTATTACAAACGCCTACAGGAAAGAATCGCCACAAGAACTACTCGGGGACTTGATCGCCCGCAACCCTCAAGAAACCATACTAGATGCTCGACAAGTGAGACTCACACATTCCATTCTCATTACCTTTGGTCAAGCCACAATCCCCCGGAGAATCGTTTATAGTGGAGGACTGCATCAGCGCACGCCCTACACACCAGGCGTCGAGACGTGTAGTAACTGCTGGACCATAGGCCACCACACAGATGTATATATCCAACCTAGGTCCCGAAAATGTCCCAGATGTAGCCAGTTACATCATCATCATCATCAGCCTGACTACGTCCACTGCAGGACAAAGGCCTCTCCCATGTTTCGCCAATTAACCCGGTCCTGTGCTTGGTGCTGCCAATTTATACCAGCAAACTTCTTAATCTCATCTGCCCACCTAACCTTCTGTCTCCCCCTAACCCCCTTCCCTTCTCTGGGAATCCAGTTAGTTACCCTTAATGACCAGCAGTTATCCTGTCTACGCGCTACATGCCCGGCCCATGTCCATTTCCTCTTCTTGATTTCAGCTATGATATCCTTGACCCCCGTTTGTCCCCTAATCCACTCTGCTCTCTTCCTGTCTCTTAAGGTTACACCTGCCATTTTCCTTTCCATCGCTCGCTGCGTCATACTCAACTTAAACTAAGCCCTCTTTGTAAGTCTCCAGGTTTCTGCTCCGTAGCTAAGTACGGGCAAGATACAGCTGTTATATACCTTCCTCTTGAGGGATAGTGGCAATCTACCTGTCATAATTTGAGAGTGCTTGCCAAATGTGCTCCACGCCAATCTTATTCTTCTAGTTACTTCAATCTCGTGATTCGGCTCCACGGTTATTACCTGCCCTAAGTAGACATAGTCTTTTACAACTTGAAGTGGACTATTACCTATCTCAGAGCGCTGCTCTTTTTCGAGGTTGTTGTACATTATTTTCAATTTCTGGAGATTAATTTTAAGACCCACCTCTCTGCTCTCCTTGTCTAAGTCCGTAATCATGAGTTGCAATTCGTCCCCTGAGTTACTCAGCAATGCGATGTCATCGGCGAAGCGCAGGTTACTAAGGTACTCTCCATTAACTCTTATCCCTAACTGTTCCCATTCTAGCCTTCTGAAAACCTCCTGCCAGCACGCGGTAAACAGCATTGGGGAGATTGTGTCTCCTGCCTTACACCCTTCTTGATTGGTATTCTGTTGCTTTCTTTATGAAGCACTATGGTAGCACTTGATTCACTGTAGATTTCTTCCGGGGTGTTTATATATACTTCATCGACGCCCTGATTCCACAGTGTCTGCATGACGGCTGATATTTCTACTGAATCAAACGCCTTCTCGTAATCTATGAAGGCTATGTATAGTGGTTGGTTATATTCTGAGCATTTCTCTATTACCTGATTGATAGTATGAATGTGGTCAATTGTTGAGTAGCCTGTTCGAAATCCTGCTTGTTCCTTTGGTTGATTGAATTCTAATGTTTTCTTTACTCTGTTAGCAATTACCTTTGTAAATAGCTTGTATAATGCAGAGAGCAAGCTGATTGGCCTGTAATTCTTCAAGTCCTTGTCATCTCCTTTCTTATGTATTAAAATGATGTTAGCGTTCTTCCAAGACTCTGGTACTCTTCCCGTCAGGAGACACCTCGTAAACAGGGTGGCTAGTTTTTCGAACACAATCTGTCCGCCACCTTTCAGCAGATCTGATGTTACCTGATCCTCACCAGCAGCTTTGCCTCTTTGCATGCTCTCCAAAGCTTTTCTGACTTCTATCATTACTGGTGGGGTGTCATCTGGGTTACTGCAAGTTCTTATAGTATTAAGGTCGTGGTTGTCCCGGCTACTGTACAGATCTCTGTAAAACTCCTCTGCTAATTTAACTATCCTATCCATATTAGTAGTTAATTTGCCTTCTTTGTCCCTTAGTGCATACATCCTATTTTTGCCTATCCCAAGTTTCCTCTTCGCTGCTTTGACGATTCCTTCATTTTTCAGAGCGTGTTCAATTCTCTTTATGTTATACCTTCTTATATCGCATACCTTACGCCTATTAATCAACTTCGAAAGCTCTGCCAGTTCTATTTTGTCTGTTGTACTTGAGACTTTCATGATTTGACGCTTCTTAATGAGATTCTTCGCTTCCTGGGAAAGCTTGCCAGTATCCTGTCTAACAACCCTGCCTCCAACTTCCACTGCACACTCCCTAATGATACTCGCCAGATTATCATTCATTGTATCTACACTAAGGTTGGCGACAGTTACATCAGAAGGAAGCAAACCCTAAATGTACTCTAGTCTGTATCATCTGCGAAGGGCCGCATCTGTCGTGAAGCCGAGAGTGCTAGCACCGGCACCTACCTAAAGCCACCAGGCACACGTTAGAGTATAAAGCACGATGACAGCAACGGGTAGACCACACAATACCAGATTCAAGCGCCAACGCAGTAAGTAACGTGCTAACCTACGAGATGGACACTCCAAAAGCTCCGACCGACCTACATAGGCCGACAAGCTGAAGATGCCCAAGGGGACCAGCATACCAGTGACCAACACACCGCCTGCCCCGGACCCCCATGACCAGGAGCTCCGGGCCCTGCGTGTGGAGGTTCGCCGTTTTACGACCCTCATAACCCACAACCCTGTTTTCTCCTCATCACAATTGCTCCCACACCCACCCACCCAGACCCAGCCCACCGCGGAGTTATCAAACAGCTCAGCCACACATACCTCGCCCACTCATAAAAATAAGCGCTGTTCGGACTGAAACGACGATTATCAGGCTGACCTCAGAAACTTGGAGGCGAAATTCGATGCCAAATTAGTAGCTCTGGAGGCACGTCTCGAAGACAAATTCTCAACACTAGCCGAGCAGCTATTCAATCGTTTCGAGCAAGAGATGAATGAACTATTCACACGCCTAACCCAAAACCTAGAAAGTAAGTTCGCGCAATTTGAGACCCGCCTGCAGAGGCTTGAGACCATTAGCAACTCATCACATGTGGGGTCTTCTACCTCTATCACACACACACACCCGTCCCCAACCTCACTTTCACAACAGCCTCTGCAGTCAATCCTTGCTCCGTCCATGCTTCAATATGGAGGGTTGCCATGATTCTAACCGTCTATTACTACTCCAGTGGAACTGCCACGGCTTTCGGGGTAAGCGCGCGCCGCCCCAGCTTTTAGTATCTAGCCTTCCTGCCATAACCAAACTTCTGTTGTTACAGAAAACACAACAAGCTAAACTTCCAGTTACAATGCAGTACACTCAGACACCACCGACGCTCCCCGAGTGTCCACACTCATTCACCACATCATTACTTACCAAGAACACACCATTACCTCACCCACCCCATGCGCCCCCATAGAGATCATCCCCACAAAACTCAGCATACTTCCAATATTTATAGCCAATACCTACCCCACTCCACGCCAGGCCAAGGCCACTCTCAATGCTCTACTCGAGAGAATTCACCGCATTGCGGGCCGAAACGCCCTACTCATATGCGGCGACATTAACTCTCAATATACTGACTGGAGTTATCGGTACACCACAGCAAGGGGTCGCAGGCTTCGGACTACTTTCCAAGACCTGCGCCTCACTACACATAACAACTTTCACACACCAACCAGAATCGGCAATAGCGTAACCATGGACACTAGCCCAGACCTCATACTAAGCCGCTCACTCAAAGATATCTCGTGGTCCCGTACGCAACACACACTTGTAAGTGACCATTACATCGTCGCCATTCAAATACCTTGCACAACCCACAGGCCTCGACTACTCACCCACAATCTCATTCAATGGGACGCTATGTGATCCGCTCGTCGGGAGCTCCCCAATACCTCAATACAAGACATTGATCATTTGGTCACATCTCTCCTAAATGACGTCACCGCGCGCACACAACACATTACCACACCACCCAACACCCCTACATTGGACAAACGCCTAGCCCACCTCTGGGAGGCGCACTACAGCATTCATGAGAGATGGAAACGGCAGAAACATAACAGAACGCTAAAACGCCGACTGGCCCCGCTACAGACACAAATAACAACGCACGCCGTGGAGCTGTGCCGTTCCAACTGGAGCCAGGTGTGCAACAGCATAGCTGGCAACCTTTCCACAAAACATGCCTGGCACCTCCTACGGCACCTTATCAATCCCACACATTCACGCACAACGTCACAACATCACATTACACGCCTACTTCACAACTTGACGCTTTCCCCTGACAGTCTTATGGACCAACACCGCACAACACACACAGTACCTGGCACCTCCTCTCCTCTCCCACCCTACACAGGAGCGCCGAATGAGACTCTGGACAAGGAAATTTCGGAGCAAGAGGTTCGCACGGCCCTCCAAAGCATCCACACGAACTCAGCACCGGGAAAAGACATGATTACTAACTCTATGCTCCATAGCCTGGATGATCAATTGATTGCCCAGATTACAGAAAACTTTAATAAATGCTGAAAAGAAGGCACCCTGCCACAATCCTGGTGCCATGCCAAGATTATCTTTGTCCCTAAACCTAACAAACCCCTCACCATATCAAACCTTCGGCCTATTTCCCTCACATCGTGTCTTGGGAAGCTTCTCGAACACGTTGCACTAAACAGACTAACTCAGCACATGCACGACCACAATTTTCCGCCGCCCATGTCTCTCCGCCCACAATGCCATGCTCCAACTGACACACGACATCCTTGATCCTACAATCCCCGCTCATACTAAAGCCGTCTTGGCCCTGGACTTAACCAAGGCCTTTGATCGCGTAGAACACTGAGCGATCATGAGCCCCCTCAATGTGGGTGTTCGCAAGTATGCATACATACAATCCTTCCTCTCGGGATGCACGGCCGAGGTTCATATGGGCCCCCACGCGTCCCCTTCATACACCTTCGGCGGAGTAGACACCCCGCAAGGTTCAGTCCTTTTCCCTTTTCTCTTCAATGCCACACTCATTCCCTTAGCCCGTGCTCTTGACAATATCCCTCAGCTTCACCACACCCTCTATGCCGACGACATCACTCTGTGGACTACCCAAAGTAGTGATGGAGACTTAGAGGAAACATTACAAACCGCTGCCAACATCACACAGCAACACGCACAAAGCATTGGTCTCTCCTGCTCCCTGGAAAAATCTGAGCTTCTTCTCATACGCCCTTCCCCATGTACTCTTCCCACTACCTCTATCACCACTACTCTGACCGGCCGTGCTATCCCGGAGCTTGACACACTCCGGATCTTGGGCTCTCACATCCAAAACAACAGCCGTAACACTTTCACCATCCGGAAACTGAAACAGATGACGGAGGCGCTCTCGCATCTCATCCGCCGAGTTTCTGGCAAACATTATGGCATGAAAGAACACAACTTGTGTCGACTCATTCATGCCTTCATACTGAGCCGTTTCCTTTATACAGTCCCATATCTCCGACTTAGAAGAAATAACCACCCTAGATGCCATGCTTCGAAAGGCTTAAAAG
Source organism: Rhipicephalus annulatus (assembly GCA_013436015.1). Lineage (NCBI taxonomy): Eukaryota > Metazoa > Arthropoda > Arachnida > Ixodida > Ixodidae > Rhipicephalus > Rhipicephalus annulatus. The sequence goes on from WOVY01004634.1 coordinate 323,253, forward strand.
GTGGCCTTACATCTCCCTCCTAACACCCACACCACTAAACTTCTTCAACTTGAGCTTCATAACACTACACACAAACTGATAGAGGACAACAGACAAGCCCAATACACTCGTCTAGTTGAGACTTTCACTGGACGCCACATACTTGACACCCTCAACATTCACATACCAGCGGCCGACCCCTCACTCCTACCAGTCCCTCCACACATACATACACAGCTCACCATAAAGCCTCTCCCTTGAAACACCCACGTTGCATACCATTCCGCCCGCCGCAAGGCCTGTGCAAAAGCTCTCCACGAACACTACGGTTTCGAGGAGGATGCCGTATGGGTGAATACAGCTTGCACGGGCGATGACGCGGCAGTTGCAGTTGTTGATCGCACACTCCAGCCCATCGCAACTCTCCGCCTAACTCCTGCATCCAACCCGGAATCCTCGGAAGAAGTGGCGATCGCACTTGCCCTCACTTGCACTGATGCCCGATACGTCCTTTCCGACTCAAAAACCGCAATTCTAAATTTTGTGCGAGGCCGAGTCTATGAGACCGAGTTCGGCATACTCAGCTTGCCCCCCAAACATGCGGCCCGCCATGTGGAGCTGATCAGGGTGCCTGCTCACTCTGTGAATCCCGGCAACGAAGCCTCCAATGACCATGCCCGAGGTCTCATCAACCGGGCGGCAGCGGACTCCGAGCCGGGCTCTTCCAGGGAGCGCATGCATTCCTTCACAAGATGACTGAAGCATACCGTGCGGAACGCCAGCTATACCCTCCACCCCTTGGATCCCTGGACAATTTTCACCGGATATTATGACGTCGCCTCCAGGCCTGCTCACTTCCCTCCCCCATTTCCTTTCCCGCATCTACCCAGGAGCATACTCCCCATCCTGTGCTTAATGCACTCACCCCCACGCTTCTCTTACCCACATCCTCCTCGAATGCATGGGGGCCCTAGTCACTGACCACATGGGAGGAATGGGAGACCCTGCTGCACTCGACGGACCCAGCCAAGCAGAAGACCGCCACTGACTAGGCCGCCCACGTCATGCAACTGCATGAACTCATGAACACATAGACCAGTGGGGGTCGTGCGGGGATCCTGGGCCAGACGTGCCCGAATCCCTTGTTCAAATAAAGCTTTCACCATCACCACCATGGCAGCTGCAGACTTGGCCATACAGGAGTGACGCACTTTAAAAAATAATGAAAATTCAAAACCTAAGAAAAACAAATTCTAGAGAAAGTTGTCATCACCACATAGCGACACACTTTGAGCATCACTAGCCAATCTCACCTTGATCATGTCCACCCCGGCCAGTGTCAGCGCCACTTGATCACCCGCAAACGCTTGCGTCGTCGATAACTCGTCAATGGTGATTCCTGCATGATTACTGCGTCTAAGATTCACGTTTCAGATAGTGCTGCACTGCCGATTTTGTTATCAACAAAACGTGTCCATTTCAGTCACGGCATGCAAATTTGTGTACGCGACATGCAAAGTAATGGTACTCCACCAGATGATGGCCCCGCCGTGGTGGTCTAGAGGCTAAGGTACTCGGCTGCTGACTTGCAGGTCGCGGGATCGAATCTTGGCTAAGGCGGCTGCATTTCCAATGGAGGCGGAAATGTTGTAGGCCCCTGTGCTCAGACTTGGGTGCACGTTAAAGAACCCCAGGTGGTCGAAATTGCCGGAGCCCTCCACTACGGCGTCTCTCATAATCATATGGTGGTTTTGGGACGTTAAACCCTACATATCATTCGAGAAAATTGGAGAATTCTGACTTGGACTCTAGTCGAGGCGGCTGAGGAGCTTGGCATCTCAGTCCCCACGTGGGAGCTGCCCGCAACACAGTGATCTGTGTTTTGGAGGACCAAATAAAAGTTTATCCAATCCAATCTAGTCTCGGCCAGCATAACTATTGTTTATTAGCATCAAATTCATTCATTCGGTCATATTCGGCCTCAACTCAGTTCATTTGAATGATTCTCGGTGAGCGCTGTGTGTGAAGCATCGCAAATGAGCGATGCAAAGGAGCGAAAATGGCATTCGCTAACCAAAACAGCAATGACCGTGTCTTCAGCAAACCACAGTTTTGTCCACAGCAAATAAGGTAGCTTCATTTTGACTTCAAGCACTATGCGAGTCACAAAACAGAAACATGGTGGAATCTGTTGAACATGGGTTTCAGCCGCGGTCTGCATGCTGGCATTAAAGCTCGCTTACTGCGTTGTGATGGACAAAAGATCAGTTGCCGGTCACTTTAGCAGCTTAAAAAAATCATGTGATAGCGGCGGTGCATATAATAAAGGATGAGCTTAGAAGACGTTTCAGCTTAAGACATGGGGTCTTGAATCTCAGTGAGATTGTAAACAAAGTGGCGAATGATGAAAACTGCAGCTTCTACACTGCTCTTATGCAACATAGGTACTGAATAACATATTTATCAAGAAAACGAAAATGACTTCATGCAATAAACTCTTTTGCTTTTGCTTTCTCAATTCTTTACACTTTTCGGCATTCAGTTAATTTCAATATTTTTCCGGTCCCGTGAAATACAAATCATTGAGCTTTTTCTCTACTGTGCAGCGCGGACGTCAGGTTTTGTTAAATTATTCCAAAGGAAGACAGCGACTTGCCTTTAACGGTTCCCTGCTCGGCTGCCGGCATCACTAGGACTTTGTCACCATTGGCCACACAGCCGGCGTCTATCCGACCGGAAACGCAGAAACCAGACCCCTGGCCCTTAAAAACATCGCTCACGCATAACCGGAAAGGCTTCGACACGGGCCGTTCGGGTGGCTTGAAGCTATCTGGAAAGACAGAGTTGGCATCGACACGTACAACATACACAAATCAGAGCAGAAGAAACGACGAGAATCATGCATAAAAGTCAGGTATACATGGTTTTATGCAACAAAGGTACGTCTCGTAACCCGCAGAGGAATGTGAATCTGTAACACAGCTTTCTTTCTGAAAAACGTGGACAGATTCCATTTACCGTATTTACTCGCATAATAGGCGCACTTTTTTTTCGCGGGATAAAATTACGCGGGGTAAAATTTTCGAAAATTTTTTCAACTCGGTTCTCGCGCTTTAAATCTGCACACTTGTCAAGTAAAAGGCGACTTTATCGTTTACCAATTAATTCAGCATAAAACAAACATACCTACGTACCTTTTAATGAACAAGCGAGAGCCGTCAACTGCACACACACACGTAAAATTTATTTACACAAAAGTCGTAGCTGTTCCTCCTTTTCCCTATTCGGAGTCCGAGTCGGAGATCACACATTCATCCTCGCCGAGCGGGGATTCGTTTTCGGTGTCCGAATCATCCGCACCCCACAACATGTCATCCTCACTCGCATCCAGTGCGTTCGAGATACCCGTCTTCTTGAAGCTTTTCCTGACGACTTCGTCGGAGATCGCCTGCCACGCTTCCACGATCCAAGCGCACAGCATTTCTACAGGCGGCCTCTTAATCTTACCACCTGGAGTCAGCTGATGTCCTCCAGCCATCCAGGTGGTGTACAGCCTTCAAACATTGTCCTTGAAAGGTTTATTCAAGGACACGTCCAAAGGCTGCAGTATCGATGTGAGGCCGCCCGGAATCACTGCCAGATCTGTGCGCAGCTCCTTTAGCTCATCTCGTACGCGGTCTACTAGGTGCCCACGAAAACTGTCCAGGACAAGCATGGACGGCAACAACAGACCACCCGGCCGCCGACCCCAGACTGTTTTCACCCAATCCACCATGAGTTCTGGTTTCTCCAACGCCGGTTAAACCAATACTGGTTTCTCCAACGCCGAAATGCCTGCTTGCAGCCCGGTTGACGTGCTCCAGCGCGTACTGCACTGCCTTCAGTTTAAACCCAGCCGTGTAGCTCGCGTACTTCCCCATGGTGGAACCAAAGTTCAATACACGACCACAACATACGCACACCGCTTGCAAAATGGCGTTTCTTTCTTTTTCTCTGATGGTGGTGATGGCGATCGAGCCCCCGGCGTTGTACACGTGACCTCCAAAAAGCGCGGCGATTTGGGGGGTATCAGTAATTGATGGAACAGCCGTTTTTTTTCGCTCATGAATGCTTTTTTTTTTCAAGTTTTCTTTCGACAAACACGTTGGTTAGGTCATTTCACTTCGAATTTTTTTTATTTGCTCGTCGATTTGCCTTCTTTTTTTCTTCAGGGTACGGGGACCGCGTTCCAACTGTACCGCTGGGGGGTAGAATCGTTTCTGATCACGGCCAAGTACGGTGTGCGCTTATTATGCGCGGAATTAAAAAAAATCGAATTTTACGCGACCAAACTAGGGGTGCACCTATTATCCGAGTGCGCCGATTATGCGAGTAAATACGGTATATAGCTTCATGGTGAAGAAAAGGGCGAGTGACAATTTTGTCACTTTCATGACTGTCACTTTAGTTAGGACGAGTTAGAGTGGCTATAGCATCACTAGCGCGCACATATTCACCAGTGTTTACATTATGGTCATAGGTGTGCGCACAGAGTGTGTGTGTGGGTAGGGGGGCTTCCTAGTCACTTAAGAGGGGAGGGGCACAAAGTCAGCTCCACACATTGATATAGTAGGGGAGCTGCGACTCGAGGGGGGAGGAATGCAAAGTCAGCCCAATACTATGACATAATAGGGAGGGTGGCACAGTGACAAGCCTCCATCCCCACCCTGAAGAGGAACCCTGCACAAGCAATAATGATGATGAAGCACAATGCAATGTAATGTGTAACGTAAGTTTTGGATGTTTGTAGGCCCCTGATCTCTTTAATGTTTCGGTGGTGCTCTTCACGTCTGAATTATCAGTCGGCAACCTTAGCATCTCACCCCTTAAGCAGCTTCTTGCTCAACAGACCAACAGACTCGGGGACTCAGTGGTTCTTTGTGTTCCCCAGTTTTCTTCCAATGCGGCGGCATGACTAATTGTGAAATAATGAATAATAATGAGCTCTTCAGCATGACTCATACCTAACAAAGGCACTGCTAAACAACCATAGCAGGCACGCTCAGGCATGCTCAGGGATATCCTTCTCAAAGCAGGGATTCGCCGAGATTAAGCTTGGCCAACGGTCATCAACAGACCCGAGACGACGATGCCGACCGGGAAAGTAGCTCAACTCATATCACACCGAAGTACCACGTTTTGTTGAGCTATTCGGTTCTTAGATACAGTAGGCATGTTTGAACTTGGAACACGCAAACACAGGAAGCACACAGCCTATATGCGTATTGTGCGTACATATCCACACAGTGCATGTATGTGTGTGCTTTGTTTTTAACAAACTTCTTTGCACAGTTTAAACTTCTTTGCACCACAGTCCCGAGTCAAAGCCACTGATGGTATAGTTGGACACAAGTCGCTACCACTGAGCTGTAGAAACCAGACACCAATATGAAATAAAGATCAGACAGTGAGGCAGGCCTGTAGCCAAGAATTTTTCAGAGGGGGCGGGGGTGTAGAGAGGGGGGAGGCATTTGATGAAGGTATTGAAAAACACCTATTTACATTCTTTATTCTTGGTAAATTGCCCCCACCATCGAAATATCGAGAAAGGGCCTAAGGCGACCTCTCCCCCCCCCCCCCCCACTGGCTACGGGCCTGCATCGAGGCAACGAAATGCCAACAGACGTACCAATAACGTCAACAAGGCAAGGCCCCATGTACCACTTGGTGAGCGGAGAGCCGGACTCCGGTTTGGTGGTCAGATTTTCGCCCGTCAGGCCACTGCAAGGCACAAAGGTGAAGTCAGACTCCCGGTAGCCGGCCTGTCGCAAGAAACTGCGCAGCTTGGCTGTGATTTCGTTGTAGCGCCCCTCGTCCCACGACACATTGTCCAGCTTGTTGATGGCCACTGCAAGCTGGGAGACTCCTGCAGAGCAAAAAAATCACCACAGAAATCATTTGCCACGATCTTGAAGAGGTGAAGGCGTTACACAAGGGAAAGCAATATACACGCATGCAAGAGTGAGGACAAAAAGTGAAGAGGTAAGAAAAAAAGACAAGTGCTAAAAAGAAGCAACACACATGCGAATAAAACTAATAGCTATTAAATGTACAATGCCGATTTGCTATGCGATAACCAGAGACTGTCAGTAGTGATGGCTTATACCCAATGCAGCACGTAACCCACAAGAATATCTATTGGCTCAAACATGCTTGCTGTGTGGCCAGGACAAAGTTGTGAAGCGGGCAAAAGATTGTCAGGTTTTCACATGAAACAGTAAATTAGCAGCAGCTCGTGCAATATTACCTGGCTCACACGTTCACATGAGCTTTGACTACAGATCGGCAACATCTCCCAACTATATTCTGAACAGCACTTAACACGGTGCCCCTTTATTTCATGTGCGAGGCAAAAGCCATACAACACAGAACTCATTTCTCCGCAAAACTCATCAGCAGCAATGCAGTTTTTAGTCTAGTGACTAGTATTTCTTCGCTCTACCATGCATTGCAGATCACGCAAACTTTCACTGCCGACATTACTTGTTTAATTGACAGAATTGGCGTGTATTTTAACATGCCAAATCTGGTCATGCAGGTTCTAATCGGAATCACTGGCTGAGAGATCCAATTAAAAATATTCGTCACGGCTGCTGTCAATGCCCTCCAAAAGAGCATCATCCTCCGTTCTGTCGAGCGCATTCGAACGTCCCATTTTCTTTAAGGTCTTCTCGACAATGCTGTGAAAAACCAGGTCTCACGAAATGGTGATACCGGAGGACCTAAGCTTTTGCGCATATTAGAAAAGGTCTTCTTCAACGGCACAAAACTTGCATTAGCAAGCGCGTGCTCGTATGCTTTTTCCCATATCAAAAATTACACGTTGAAGAACTTCATGCTGAAGTACTTGGCAGTGGCACGGTTCCCGTTTTCTGCAAGCTTGCATTTCGCTATCTATATTATTGTTGCAGGCTATCAAGAGGGTACAATAAAAATGTGACAGATGGATGGTGAAACATAAACTTCCGAAATTAACCAAACATGTGTCACAGCATGGAAGGCGCGGACAGAGAGAACGAGGCAAACAGTTGGCGCCAAGCCCTCCCACACCTCCGATCCAGAAAATAGTCCAGACCACGACGCGAGCGTGCATTCTCACGGAAAGGGAGGGAAACGCTCGAGCAGTTCCGACGACCCGTCAACAAGTTTGGGTGTTCGAGTACGGTATTCTAGGGACCACCGTTCAGCAGAAGTACTCGGAAGATGGGACTTCACACCTACAGCCCGTTTGATGTAGGTACAACTGCACTCGCCTCCAAAAGTCCAAAGCCTCTCCGTGTGCGTGCAGAATGAGGAGTGCAAAATTATTTATTATTATTATTAGGTTAAGTTTTATTGGCGCAAGGGCATCTAAGGCCAAAGAGCGCCAGCACAAGTGTTGTTTCATTTCAGGTTATTAGTTTAAAAATTAAAACAAATGATGTGTAGCAAATATCTACGAACCATATTAAACACGGTGCATTTAAAAGAATGTCACTTTGTTAAAAAAAACGTCATTTCGTTGGCTAAAGTCTGTCACGATAAATTAGTCTGCAAGGCCCAAGACCCTCGCAGCTGAAGTCCTTGCCTGAGCAAGAACTGCGAAGGCTCAGACATACTTTTTATGCACCAGGCGGTACCTCACACTTGAGGTGCAGCCTGGTGGCTAGGATGGAATGATATCATTGTTAAAAATTTGACTTTCCCAAGATAATGAAGAAGTAAGTCTCTTAAGGTTAACCACTGCATCAAGTGATAAAAACAGCGCTGGATGAAGTGGGATATGATATCGATAGAGCTCCCTGAAATGGGTCAGGCGTGCTTCGTGAAGCACAGGACATTGTATGAGGCCATGCAAAACGGTTAGACTCTCTCCACAGTGTATACATGTAGGTGGATCAGTGCCTGTCAAAAGGTGTTTATGTGTGGCATAAGTGTGGCCTATTCTGAGCCGTGTTAGAGTGACTTCGGCGAACCTGTTGAGTTGTTGTGGGATAACTTTTCTCAGTTGGGGTTTTACATGGTGGAGTTAGTTGTCGACTTCTCTGTCCCATTCAGCTTGCCAGTGGTTGCGTAGACCTCTACATACCACAGCTTTTAGATCTACACCCGGAACAGAGGTTATATCTATGGTTTGCCGACCAGCGGCTTCTCGTGCATTCTTGTCCACTATTTCATTGCCCGCAATTCCAGAATGACCTGGAACCCAGCAAATAACAATAGAAAGATTTAGGTTATAGGCTGCATAGATTTCGTTAAGGAGCTTGTTGAAAGTAGGGTTCTCGCTGTACTTGCCACAAGACAGGGCCCTGACAACACTTAAAGAATCTGTGTACACTATAGACTTTTGTATCTTGTGTTGTTTAATGTGTTGTATAATAAGCAGAATACCATAGGCTTCCGCTGTGAAAATGCTGGTATGTGTATGCATGGTTCTGGTGTCCGAGAACTTTTGTCCGTATGCTGCACAAGATACAGATGTTTGAGACTTTGAGCCATCAGAGAAGAACGCGGTTAAACGATATTTGTGTTCAAGGGCCAAGAAATGTTGCTATATGAGTGCACTTGGACATTTTTCCTTTACAATGTCTTTGAAAGACCAGTCACAAGTGACTGGGCACTGCTGCTACGGAGGGATGTGTTCGACATGGTCACTTTCCTCTAAGTCATTGAAAAAAATTGCAAGTTTTACTACTGCAGGTCTTATTGCCAATGGAAACGGTGGGGCGATAGAAGAACGGTTTAGGTATAACTGGGTAGTAGACACATCGTTCATAAGTGTTTCGCAGTGGTGCTGCTTCAGAGACATGATCTTAATTGCATAGTTGACTCCTAGATAGGTGCGCTGATAGTCCAGTGGTCACTGATCCGACTTTGCATAAAGGCTGTGAATAGGGCTGGTACGAAAGGCACCAAGTTCCAGCCGGATACCTAAGTGGTATACAGGGTCCAACATTTTCAGTGCTGTCCTTGAAGCTGACTGATATACTATGCATCCATAGTCTATGCGTGACAGAACCAGGCTTCGAAACAGAGATATGAGACAGTGCCTGTCTGTCCCCCACGACTGATGCGATAAAATCTTTAAAAGGTTCATGGTCTTGAGACATTATAACTTCAGCTGTTTTATGTGCTGGATGAAGGCGAGTTTGGAATCAAAAATTACACCGAGGAATATTTGCTCTTTCGCGATGACTATGTTTTGTCCATTCATTAGTATGCAGGGGTCAGGATGTACACCTCATCATCTTGAGAAAAGCACACTAGTAGTCTTGTCAGTGTTAAACTTAAAACCATTCTCATCAGCCCATTTTGCAAGACGGTTGACACCTAACTGTATCTGGCATTCGCATACAGTCAAGTTACACGATTTGAAACTAATTTGAATGTCGTGCACGTATACAGAGTACGATATCGCAGGTGTAATAACAGAGCGAAGAGAGTTCATTTTAACTATAAATAGTGTGCAGCTTAATACTCCTCCCTGCGGCACTTCATTTTCTTGAAGAAATATGTGCGATAACACAGTACCTATTCTTACACGGAACTTCCTTTCAGACAAATAATCTTTTAAGATGGTAATCAACTTGCCACATATTCCGAAAGACAGTAGATCTTGCAGGATTCCGTATCGCCAGGCAGTATCATATGCCTTCTCAAGATCAAAGAAAACAGACAGACAGTATTGATTGCATACAAACGCGTCACGTATATACGACTCGAGGAGGACAAGATTGTCAGTTGTGGATCTAGCTGTACGGAAACCAGACTGGCACGGGTCCAATGTGCCGTTGTATTCCAAGTAACAGACCAAGCGGCAGTTAATCATTTTTTCAAACACTTTGAGTAGGCAGCTTGTGAGGGCAATAGGCCTGTAACTATTTACCGAAGAGGGATCTCTGCCCTGTTTAAAGATTGGTAGTACTATTGCCTCTTTCCAAGCAGAGGGTATTTTGCCGGTATTGAAAATCTTGTTGTAAAGTGCTAAAAGGCAGTTCAGGGTTTCATCAGGGACATTTCTGATCATTTCATAGGTAATTGTATCAGAACCAGGAGCAGAACTTCCACAGAAACCAAGGGCAAGCTTCAGTTCATATAGTGTTAGTGGTTTATTGTATCCGTCTGATACAGGCTTGTTCCGGCACAGAAGTAGACTTTCAGCTATGCTTTTGTAACGTAAGAACTTAGTGGTATAGTTTTCTGAGCTTGACATTTTCTCGAAGTGTTCGCCAAGAGCGTTTGCCTGTTCTTATATTGTATCACCGCAGTCATTCACCAAAGGGAAGGGATTACCTGAGTAAAATTTTTTTTTCTTCTTCAATTAAAGCTGACTAAGTATTAGGTGTGTGCAAAATGCGCGAGACCGCAAATTGTGTGAGTAGATATGGTAAGTATGTGCTGTGTACCGCTTTTTGCGCGTATAACCCAACCCTGCATATAATCCGCACCCCCACTTTCAGGTCACCGAGAAATAAAAAAAAATCCTCGCATATTGCCCGCACATTTGATATACAGGAAAGGCTGTACAAAAGCTACTGCTCAAGCAACATAGCACATATGTAGACAAAACAAGTTTTATTTAGCAAGCAGAATACGCTGTCTGCAAGGCTAGTCACAATTCACTCACTGTCGCTGCTCTCGCTAGAGCTATCACTTGAGCCGCAGTCCTCACTCTTATGCACAAGGTCATCTTTGGTTCCATCCATGTTGTTTGTGATGCAGCATTTCTTGAAACTTTTTCGCACCATCTCACCTGGAATGGCCTTCCATGCCTCGACAATCCACTTGCAGAATAGGGCAATATCAGGCCTTCGGACTCGTCCTGTCGGCGTCAAGTAGTAGCAGCCTTCGGCCATCCACTCGGCGTAATAGCGCTTGACATGTGCTTTGAAGGGCTTGTTAAGCGACACATCTAGAGGCTGCAACATTGACGTCATTCCACCGGGTATAACAACTAAGTAGGTGCCATTGCGTGAAAGGCGGTCCTTCACTTCCTCAGTTGTGTGGCCGCGGAACGAGTCAAGAATGAGCATGGACCTCTTTGCGAGCATCGCACCGGGCCTCTTCTCCCATACCGTCTTGATCCAGTCTACGAACAAGTCACTGTTCATCCACGCGTTCTCGTGTGTGCGCACTACACGAGAACCACACGCGTTCTCATGTGCGCGGCAGGCAAATGAACCTTTGGTAGAGTTTTCCTTTTCAAGATGACGTATGGTTGCAGTTGCGTGCCGTCGGCGAGGGCACAAAGCAAGGCTGTGATGCGCAGTTTCGTGTTCCCGCCGGTCAGCACGCTCACCGAACTGCGGCCCGTCTTCTCAATCGTTGTGTCCAACGGCATTTCAATATAAACAGGAGTTTCATCCGCATTGCCGATTTGCGAGAAAATTTAATTGTACTGCTTTCGCAGGCCAATTACATATCTCTGGTACTTGAGCAGCTCCTCCTGATAAGAAGCCGGCAAGCGTTGACATATTGTAGTTCGCCGTCTGATTGAGAGCCCTTGCAGCTTCATAAAGCGGCGCAGCCATCCGCGGCTCGCACTAAACTTGTGAGGTAGGCCTAGCTCCCTTGAAAGTCGCTGCGCTTCCACTTGGGCCATCTCGGTCGATACGGCATGACCACTGCTTCTCACATCTTCGATGAACTTTACTAGCTCCGCCTCCAGCTCAGAGTAGGCAGCGATCTTGGGGCCACGAAATGACCTACGGTCGCGGTGCGCGGCTTGTAGGCTCTCTTTCTTCTCTCTCCACAGTCGCACGCAGGACTCTTCCACATCGTGCCGTCTTCCCGCTTCGCGATTTTCAAATTCCTCAGCAACGGCGATAATCTTAAGCTTTTGCTGTGCCGTGAAGGCCTGCCGCCGTACGCTACTCATGGTGACAGAACAGATCGACTTAGGCTTGGCGAACGGGTCGAGATGTAGAGAACTAGCGGTATCAGCGAGGTAAAGAGTGCTCACACTCGGCGACAACTTGACAGCACTACCCCTTCTAGTACACTGTAACAGCACCCTGGAAACAACAGAACCGAAATGCATGCCTGCTACCGCGTCAAAAAGTAGTACATTAATTTACTGATAATATCTCTATAGGCACTATAACATCTCATTTGCCTTGCTGAAATAAATACTGCTTTATTTATTATGGAACTTTCTTAGACAGCATCACTTTTTCGGCAAGCCCTTTCCAAAAGTAAATATGACGTCCGTGACGTAGGGACATGTGGAGGGTCACTGAGCGACCGCGAACGTCCAAAAAATATACTTGTGGTGTGACAGTGAGATTTTACACTGAACAATCGAATTGTCTCTCCCCAAACGTTTTTCTAAACGCTTCAACGATGCAAGCAAGCGAAACCAAAATCGGCCGCAAGCTGCCGTGCTACTTGCGGAGCAACACCGATTTGCGGAAACCGCCTCCGTAGCCTTCGCTACATTGTTAAGGGGCTTCACAGCACAACACGCATTGCTGTGAAGCAGCACTATAGGAAAAACCCCGCGTATTATCCGCACCTCCACTTTGCCACTGAAATTTTTGGGTTTTTGGTGCGGGTTATATGCGCGAAAATACGGTACTTTGAGATAACATAATACGTTTGGGTCGCTAAAATTATGTAATGTTCATTGAAAAGACTGCGTATCTCTGCCAATTAACCACTGAAGAAGTAAAGTGAGACATTTCAGCAATGAGCAGCAACAGCAATGAGTTTGCCACTGAAACGTATACTGTTGCATACTAAAAACAGTGAAGTGCACAGATCATACACAACTTCATGTCGACTTTAGTCCATGAGTTGATTGTAAACATGAAGCGTTAATTTCGTAGATGACGTTGGAAACCGCCACTTACCTAGTGACCGCACAAGCAAGGTATGTTCTCTCGTCTGCCCTCCCGTTTCAAAACCAGTTTCGAATTCGCCCCGTGTGGCGTCAACTACTAGAATGGCAACGTCCGCTTGGGCAGCGCCTGCAAAGCCAACATGAAAATTTTCAAAATGATGTCGAATGTGCATTAAGAGAAATTTCGCGTGCTTAAGCAAGCGTGCAACTTAGATGACATAAAAGAACGTTAGCACAAGACAAGCATTAAACTTCAACTAAAGAATAGCTAGCCAAGTTGTTAAAATCTGAGACTTGATCAAGCGCACAACTTGATAACTGCCCAACAACTGAAGAAACAAATCAAGGAAAAACATTCTTTAGCAACTACCAACAGTTTTCTTCATAAACTGCTACAAAATAAAGCATTAGATGCAGTAATTTGCTCTCCGAACCCTTTGCAAAATTGCGAAATGCTTGTGCCAACAAAGGCAAGTGACATGCCTTATGTATCATCCTGTCCAAAAGATGGCGTATAAATGACCAACCTCAGTATGATGTGACAAACAGACACTAGATAAATACTGGAAGAGCCACACTTTACTTGAGGCATAAAATTAACCAGTTGGAAAATTAGAGTTGCTTATGCTTGCACTTCCAAGTCAAGTTTTAAGCATGTTTTTCTCTGTGGTGGATATCTGCCGTGAAAAGCTTAGGTTCCTGCAGGAATCGTTGCGACTAGACTGATTAGGAAGACTTGAAACTCTCAGAAACACTTTCAGCAATTACAAATCAAAAGTCTCAACTTGCCCGTGATCATGTTTGGGATGAAGTCCCGATGACCCGGTGCATCTAAGAGGACGATACTACGGTTAGGCGTCTCAAACTTCGCCTGAGCCACATCCATGGTGATTCCGCGATTCCTGAAACAGAGCAAGTGAGAAACATCAAATAAGGGTGAATGTACATTTTTATTTGACTCTGGTGGCAGCTGCTGCAGTTAGGTGCACGGTGAGACAATTATTAGATGCATAAAGAGTACAAATTTATCAAAAAAAGACAACAAAGGAAGTAAGGGATTTCGGTGCAACCTGCATTAAATGGCGTATCTCTTTTTTTTTTTTTTTTTTTTGAAAAGTGCATCCTTAAGAAACTGAGTGCAGACTCTTGCCTGGGTCAAGTCCATAATGCAACTGGCGCACCAGGAAGTGTAGGTTCCGGCCAAACAAAATAAGCAGGAACACATCAGTGAGCTTCTACTACATTTCATTTTGTTTCAAGAGAAAAAAAATATATGCATACTTAGTATTCGAATTGATTCTTAAGATACTTGTCCTCAAACATTTTCGTCCTATTTAATTCCAAAACATACCCGTTCAAATTACTTTCCTCACCTCTCTTCAGACGTCTCATCCAACACCCAGGCATACATGAATGAAGCCTTCCCCAGTTTCTTGGACTCCTGCTCGTACTTGTGCATTTGCTTTTTCTGCACACAGCCCAGCCTGCGGGCAATACAAACGCATGTCTCTCTTTGAACCGCCACGAAAAATGCTGTTTCACACGAACAGAACGTGCAAAGTGCAACACAGCCTGCACATGCAATGCTGTGTAAGCTGTGTTTTGAAGTTATAAAATTGCACAAATACTCCGGGTTGAAATCGATGTTACTAAAAGCATTTCGCAGGCCGCGTAGCACGGTTCGAAGTTGTGCAAGGTAATACCAGAGGACGCAAAGGTCCCATTTAAGGCAAGGAACTAGTTATTCGTTGGATGCTAGAGAGTGTGTATCGTGACTAAGGCAATGTGACAGTACGTGTGCAACCATAGCTCAACAATGATGGCATGAGATTAGCAAAAATGCCCGTGACGTGACTGTCACGCTGTGGAGTCGGTGACACAAAATTGGCGATTACAAGAATGTGGTAACAAAAACAGAATTATGCCAAAATGGACACCAATGTAAATGCTTGGGGAATAGCAAGCTACATTAGTTCAGTATACCCCCCCCCCCCCAAGCTCCAAGAAATCGAAATTTCAGATCTTGTCTAACGCTGCCATTTCATGCAATAACATGCATGGAGAAGCCCTGTCCCAAGCTTCCCTTTTAACTATCAGTTTACCCAATTTAAATTCAACTTACTTGCTGATGGACAAATAGTTAAATAAAGCCACTCACAGGTGTACTTTGAATGACTTTACAATACTTGCTTGTGACCAGTTTTCTAGGTTCTACAGAGTACAGCCAGAAGTTACACTGGCAAGTAAGTCTTCTTAATTGCACTGGTAGCAAAAAGCACAGCTTGTTTGGGAGCTACGACGGCACCCATGTTTACTTCATGAAACATTTTAACCTGATGTCGTGTGATGATGTCTTCAGTGATGTCATCATTTGGTAACACGAGCTTTCTAACTATATATGGTGATAATGCCACTCGTGAAATGGATGCCTGATATTTCACTTGAAGAGGCACATAACGGTTTTGAATTAAAATGAGTGCAGCAGCTCTCACAAACGATGACACTTCCATGTCAGCTTACCTGTACAAGAGGTGTCCCATGAGTGTGCTCTTGCCGGCGTCAACATGCCCAATGACCACCAAGTTGAGAAGAGACTTCGTGGAGCCCCTCTCCTTGGCATATTCTGCAGCCACGTCCTTGGGTGGCTTGGACCTGCAGGGCAGCACAATCATGACAAGAAATGCAAGCCAATAGACGAGCCGACAGCAAAACAATCCACCAAAAGAAACTAGGCAAGAATCGTTTCACATTTGTCTATGTAAGCGAACAGCTGAGAGTTTCTGGAAAGCTATTAGGTTTATTAAGTGAAAGATGCATTTTACGGCACATCTTTGTCATTGTAGAATATTCAGCAGGATTTAATTGCTTCAATGCGAAATTTCACAGGGAACCTGGGGTGCTCCTGTCGAGTTCCCTTCCAGCGGAGCTACAAATGGACAGTACTATACATGAATCAAAAAGTCATGACACTTGGCATTGAGCAATGAATGCACCCTGCAATTCAGTTCCTCAAGAGCATGCACTCCCCACATTGGTGGCATTGCATTGAACATGAAAGAGCCCGAACTTAGGTCATTAATGAGCCCTGAACCACTTCTCAAGCATAGAAAGCAGATACATTGTAGAGATAGGGGACCAAGCTATGACTATATCAGCCAAATTATGCTGTCAAAAGTGCCACATGGAGCTCACAACTGGAGTGTAAAGTTTACTTGTTTCTAAATGTGCTTCTTTCAAGCAGAGGAAGCAGGCTGGCCATAACTGGTGGCACCATGCACCACTTTATGTTGACATCAAGCATATGCCCACAAAAAACTGCCCTTGGTAACTACCGTATTTTTGCTCGTATAACTCGCCCTGCATATAATCTGCACACCCACTTTCAGCTCGCCAAGACAGAAGAAAAGATGCTCGTGTATTGCCCACACATTTGATATACAGAAAAGGCTGTACAAAAGCTACTGCTCAAGCAGTAGAGAGCCCTTGTCGCTTCATAAAGCGGTGCAGCTATTCGCGGCTCACACGGAATGAGCAATAAAACTGTCTCTCCCCAAATGTTTCTCTAAAGACTTCAACGGTGCAGGAAAGCAACACCAAAATCTGCCACAAGCTGCAGTACCATTTGCGCAGCAACACCAATTTGCAGAAACCGCCTCCGTAGCCTTCGCTACATTTTTAAGAGGCTTCACGGCACAACACGCATGCTGTGAAGCAGCACTAAAGAAAAAACCCCACCCCCACTTGGCCACTGAAATCATCAGTTTTTTGGTGCCTGTTATACAAGTGAAAATACGGTACTTTTGGTACTGCCTTAAGTATTGCCCTTTGCTAACTGTTCGAAGGGACTAGGGAGATTAATTAGATAAGTGCTCTCCTTCCGGAGAGCACACATTACGGTCATACTCACTGACAAAGTAAAACATGCTGGAGAAGACGAAAGTCTGTCTCAATTGCTGATAAGAATTGTGCCCTTCTGAGAAAAAACCGATCGTCCTCCACTCATAGTAGGCTACAACCACACAGAAAAGAGTGAAGCACATCAGCCTATTTCTCTAAAGCACAGATAGGAAACGGAAGGACCCCATTCTTCATCCTAATACCATTCCAGCCACGTAGCAAACTGCACACCTTGGTGTTTTGGGGGTGGCGCTGTCGGCTGGCTGCGAGTCCCCCCCAGCTTCTGGAGAGGGCTCCTTGCAATCCAGATCTGGAGAACTGCGGTTGGAATTTGTCGCACTTGGTACCTTGAGAGTCTCTGATGATGCTCTGTAGAAAACAACCACAGCAAAAAAAGAAAAGAAAGAAAAAGAAAAAGCGGGTTCCTTGCTTGCCACCCCAAAAATTATGCACATAAGTGGCAGCACAGATTACTCCAATGCAATTTCACTGTCTCTATCGGCCTGTTTTGTTGGAGCATGACAAAGGCCTATCCGAATTACCAATTCACTGTCATCTCTGTGGAATCACCTTAAACTTGGAACTCTCTCATTTCACAATTTCTGTCATCAGCAACTGAGCAACACCCCGAATACAACAGAGGCAGGCGCCTTGAATAAAACCACTAGATAGCAGCTCTATATGTTGTACATGGCCAGCCCAGCATAACTTACTCTGATGTTGAACAAAAAAAATTGTGCTAGAACATGACGAAGATGAGAGGACACAAATGTCTTGTCTTTGTCTTGTTTTAAAGCTGTTTCTTCATTCAATATGAGAATGTACCAACCACTACAATTCGAGAGTCTAATATCATTGATTCCTAATCAAATACCAGCTAACTTCATTTGCTCAGTAATACAAAAGGAATACTAAAAAGAGGAACGACTTGTCTCATATTAGTACATTACTGTTTCACAATTACGAAATCACCACACTTGTAGCAAGAAGACACTTGTTGAGCGAGAAAACGTGCAAAAAGAATGTGCGAGTGACATTGCCACTGGGAGATTTCGGCACCAAACGCGGTGACACCATAGACTTCAACAGCGTTTACTAGGGCCTATGCAGTTCCCTATTTGTAAAAATGACATCCACTCATTACGGAGGGAGCCATAGATATAAAATACTAAGTTATAAGAAATTTTCTTGCGCCAGTTTCACCTAAGCGCAAGAAATATACCTTAATATCCGTGACATCAAGTACGGATATTTCTGCACAAAATTTAAAAAATGATACTTGACCTTGATTTTAGCTCTCCTATAAGGTGTAATTAACGACAAAGTTCTCGGAATACAATTTGTACAGCCAAGAATGAAGACGGGCGGTTCGTGAAAATGTTTTCGGCATTCTTAGCCTTCGTGGCTCGCGGCCCAGCTACGAACTCCCCCAACCAGAAGTGGAGGGTCACGTGATGGTGAGACCGTGGGCCAAAAGAGCGGTTTAACCTGTCCACACGTCCACCACACCGGTCTCAGGTGCTCATCCGCGAAGTCGGAGCTGTTGATATATTTGCCCAAACGGCGGGGTGCCAAGCCCAACGGGTGGGAACCTCCGGCGGAACGCAATATCTTGCTCCACACCAGAGATGGTCGTGCAGTCCCCAGGGTTGACACCATCAAGGTCCTTGGCATGATCATCAAATCCCGCGGAACCAACACCCAAACAGTACATAAGCTCAGGACTAAGACTGAAAATGCCATACGACTCGTACGTAGAGTATCCAACCGGCACCATGGCCTCAAAGAAGACAACCTGCTGTGTCTTGTACACGCGTTTGTTTTGTGCCACTTTACCTACGTCGCAGCTATACACAAATGGCTATGTGCTGAGCGCGATCAACTCAATGTGCTTATTTGCCAGGTGGTCAAACGAGCCCTTGGCCTCTATATCACCACTCCAACGCACAAAGTCCTCGAGCTTGGCATACATAACACGCTAGAAGAGATCGCCGAAGCTCAGGAACGCGTGCAATTGACCTGACTCACGACCACCAAGGCGGGCCACCATATTCTGCGCGAGCTCGACTTCTTCTCCTCGATGGCCAGGGCTCCCCCAGAGTTGATTCCAATTCTCTGTGAAATCCGCGACCTTATCACGGTCGCCCCCATTCCGCGAATTGTACACCTCAAATACAACAGAGGCAGGCGCCTTGCGCGGGCGTCCGCCATTCTCAAGCACATAGGCATGGAAGCGGACAACGTCTCGTTCATGGACACCGCTGCCTATCACAACAACCAAGCCTTCACCACGGTCGCAGTATCATCCGTGCAGCAGATTCTTAACTCTGCCACAATCCTCACCCGAAACCCCGAAGTAGCAAAGCAAGTAGCTATAGCTATAGGTATGCTCGTCAACAAACGGAAACTCGCCTATAGCGACTCCAGACCAGCCATCAAAGCCTTCGAACGCGGAGTCATCTCCAACCAGGCATTACGTATCCTGCGCAGCGCGGACCCGAGTGCCTTGAAGCACCACACTGTTATCAGGTTCTCCGCCCATCTCGGCCAGGTGCCATGTGCCCCATCCAACCTCAACGAGATGGCCCATGATGCAGCGTGCGCACTTATTGACCGCGCCGCCACAGGGCAACCTCTTCTTGCTAAAGTAGAGACCAATAAGGATGCACCCATTACGTACAATGACATAACAAAGCACTTTTACCTTGAATGCCGCATTTTTCCACCTCCACATCCGAAACTTAGCAGACCACAGGCGCTAACCCTACGCCTATTACAGACCCACACGTACCCAAACCTTGCCAAGCTTCACGTTTATTATCCCAATGCATGCCCCAGCGACACATGCCCCTCGTGTGGACACACGGCGACACTCGCACACTTGCTCTGGAAGTGTAGAAACACTCCTCATGACTCTACCTCAAACAAGTGGGAGAGGTCCCTCGGGAGCTCACTTATCGCCGACCAGCAATGGGTCGTCCAGCAGGCCCACGAAGCGGCCGCCAGGTACTCCCTGTCGGCCCCTACGTGTAAGACGCCCGCTACGCGCTAATCTCGTCCTTTAGGACTAAAATGACGTTTTTTCATTTCATTTCTGTCGCCTGGATACACCATAAACATCGGCCAGGGGGCAGCTCGATATGCCAACTCCTGGCTACGCTCCTACAAACAATAACAAAAAGTCACCTGTCATCTATCGTGGGTGCCATTGCTTTTCTGTAGTGCTGCAATTCCAGCACCTTTGGATCATGAATGACGAGCACACACAGTGTGATGCAGCATTCTCAACAGAAAAATGGTGGTCATCATGCGAAACTAGCGAATGAAAGCAGATGCAAGAGAAATGATTAGTTATTGTTCTGGAATGCGAAAAAGCCTAAATTCTAGCGTGCAAGAACTTTATCAAAGCATACTGTAAAATCCCGAGCAAGTGCACCCCCTATGGTGAAAGAAAGACGACCCGACAAAATTTCTGGGGGGGGGGGGCCCTGCTTGGTCATGAACCCAAATTGAATATGGTGGTGGAAGAGCCGTTCAAAATAAAAAAGCACGCCTGTGCATCTAATAAAATGCTTTACTGAACATGTATGCATTCACTATTTTCATTCGTTTTCATTGGGAATACAAAAACAGTGAACTGAACAGTGAAAATGTCAGGAGGGGAAAAGAGGCTTTGAAATCTCCCGAAGGGAGGGCGGGCATTTGCTTGTGTAGGGCCGCTTGCAAGGGACATTACAGTAAATGCGCGCACTTATTCAGACAGCAATTGTGCACTCACTTGCAGCGCTTATCTTCGACATCAGGCTGAGGTTGCTTGGGAAACGACTGCCTCAGCGCCGAGTCGACCGCGGGAAGCAGCTCCTTGTTGGCACCGGCAGCTCTGGCGGGCACGCCAACTTGTCTGAGAGGCGTTGGTTTTCGCTCTGTGAGAGACGAGCAAAAGAATAGCAAGGGGCAGGACGCCAGGACAAGCGAAGCTCTTCCGTACCATATCACACTCGAGTTTAACAGTAAATGAAAGGGCAAGCTCAGAATGTGCGTTCAGAGCTCTATCAATGGGCGTGTGGAGCTCGAGCGCACTCGAGTTGGCACAATCAGCTTTTCTCAACATAACGCTAAAAAAGCGACTTATGATGCGTGATTACAGAGTGCATGCACCGTGCTCTAAACATGAGATGGGGCGTGAATACTCGCGCCTGCTACAGCTTCCAACCTGCGCGAAAAGCTGGAAGAGCGGCATTTCGAAGTCTTTTCCAAACAATCTTTGGGCAACTGCTGCATGCACACTTGCAGGGTACCCATTATGCCATTATTCATCATAGTTTTTATCTAGTAGGAAGGCATTCACCAAGGAATTCTTCGTCAATTTCTGGAGAAGCATGGTACCTGCTACTCACTTCCAAGGAATTTTGTGCAGTTTTGGTGCTCTGGCTGTCGAGGATGAAGAATTATGCCTGAAGCTCTTGTAATGAGTTCGCGCATTCAATGGCCCACTCTTTATGCAATTGGCATTGTGTGATGGCTGATTGTTCCTTTGCTGTTCTAAAATGCTTTATTACTTCTATTAACGTGATTCTTTGCCCGAAATCAAGCCTGCCTAAGGCCAGTTTGCCAAGAAGTTTAAAGCACCGGCATGGCTCTGAGGTAGAACACTAAGCTGACACATAGGAGACCCAGGCTCCAATTCCATTGTGTCCTCAGTGTTTTTTTTTTTTTTTTCTCCTTTTTCACTCATTCCTACAGCCACGAAGCTGGCCGTGTTCCCGGGCACGATAGCGAACATTGCACGTTGGCACGGTTTCAGGTTGCACAAAACGATAATGACAGCCCAATTATTACTTGTTGGACGTGCAAGTATGTAACCTATGCCTAAATCGATGTACTGCACTGACTTAACGTTGCTATATCTATGTGCATCTACACATTCTCATGTTATTCTGTGATGTGGTACCTCTGAGAGCAACAACAGCTTGCATATTACATGTGTAAGTCTCTGGCACTCAATGTTGCTGCCTTTGACACCATATGTCATGTCATGTGAGCCCGCCATCATTTACCAAGAACTGAAGAAGTTTGTTTACCAGCAAGACCACTTCAATATGCATGTAAACTGCAGTAGTGAATGCAGAAGCAATATAATATTCACCATGTGGCACGTTCATGCTCCCAAAAGGGCTTGATATAAAAAAAAACACCGTTGAGCTAAGCCCCGAATGCATCGCACTCGAGTGTGCTTCTTTGGAGTTCAGAGTGGGCTGGACACACCCGATGTCTGTTCACAGCAAGACACTTGCAGGTAGTGTGATTGTCAAGTATTTATTCTTCTACAGACGTCCAAGTATTCTGTAAAAGTGCTACTGATACGTTCTTGTACCATTTCTGCAGTTAGATCAACCTTGACCGTGGCAAAAATGTAGTGGTGAGTACCTCACACTGAACTGAGCGCATAGGACCAGAGAATTTTACAAGTTTGAGCATAGAAAACTACAAGAACTTAGCCACTACAGTGCACACTACCATACTAGGCCATGTTTCACATTCCGCAAACATACATTCAAGCAGCCCATCCACTTTAGGCCAGAAATTTTAACACATGTCCTACTACATCAAGTATTTAAAACATAGATTGACAACCCACAGATCTGCTTTGTTCTTATTTGTGGGAATTCTATCACACAACCCCAGTTTCTTTAGGTTTGCATTCCTCGTTAGGCAATAATACATCACAATGAAGATACACATAATAGTCAAGCAGGTGCAAAGAGTTTTTGAATAGGGTGTACGGCACTTAGGACCCTCACCGAGTTTTCGCTCACTCTAGTCTTGGCAGAGTGCCGTCACTTTTGGGGCACGCTTTTGGGGCAAAGCTTTCGGGCTTCCTCTAAATTAAAAAAATAGCATCCGCAACGCAAAACCTAAACGCCGTTTGGGTTTTGCGCATGCGCTGCAGCCTTGACGCTACTTTATGGGGCCCGAAACTTTTTGGGGCCCCCATTCGAAAACTCCCTAATGGCGTAGATGTAATCTTGTCCTCAATCTAGATAAAGAATCTCCGTCTGAAATACCCTAGAAATGTGAGTGCAAGTGATTGGGTAAAAGTGCCCTCCCGGTTAGACCAAGCTCTCATCTTTTTTTGTGCTTTCTAACATTACCTTTTTCTAACACAGTCCTCGTTAACATTTTTAACATTGCTCAACATCAAAACGCACAGTATCACATTTCCGGTTCTTTCAAAAGCACAGCCAATAGCCCAATGCTCGTGTTTGAATGCACCCGATCGCAATTACAGAGTGAAAAAGGCCCACTGCAAGAAAGTAGTGCAATGCACTGACAATCCACAAAGTTTTACAATTCTAAGATATACAAACACTATCGTTTTGTCCATACAACTCACATGCACACATTACTTGCAACTTATACAACTACCCTGAAGAACAAAAAGAACTCACGGCTGTAATTTGCACATGACAATATATAAGAATCATGTTTAGGCTCTTCAAAGTGACGCATCATGACAGTTCATGAAAATTTCAGAAGCGTGTCTCATATGCTCAGTGTTATCAGTTCATTTGTCACTCAATGCACAGAGCCACTTCACAGAGAAGTAAAATGCACTAACACTTTTATAATTTCTTTTTTTTAACCTTACAATCATACCTGCTTTCCATTCTAAACTAGTACAAAATAGCTCAATCACTAATACTTGCATATATCGTGATGTTAATGTCCCTTATACTCACATTATTAAATATAAAAAACAATAAGCAATAATGGGCAACATAGACGCATGTACCTGACGCTGCAACCGCACGTTTCCGACACGCACGCACGATGTCATCGGGCGACGGCACGCCAAAATTGAATGCTGCAATCCTCGTTTTATCTCCAGGCCTCAGCTCCAGCACACCAAGCTTCCTCAACCAACTCATTAACTCAAAGGTAGGCATCTGCCGCCGGACAAAACAGAAGTACACGAGTACTTTGCCAAAGAGGGACGCTTCTTTCACAGCTGCGGTGCTGTGCAGGGGACTAAACTCGGGGCTTTCACTGTCATAACCGTATGAGTGGCTCTCTTGTCTGGTGACCGCAGCAACACCCACTGCCGTGGTTCCTTTCAGAATATCGTCGAGTTTGAGAGCTCCACCCTCAGCAGCAGTATTGGGAGTAGGCTCTCTGTTCAGGCCGAGTATTTCACCGAGATTGAGCAAAGCGGGCTGCTGTTTCTTCAAGCCTGGCTTCTGAGGCGATTTCATAGGTCCCTTCTCATCGCTGGAAGCTGCCGACAAAACATCTGCGATGGGCAGCATCCCCAGACCGTCCTCCCGCCTAGTCAAGTCACTTGCACCACCAAAGTCAGTCCTCAACGACATGAGAAAGTCGTCGAAGTCAGTTTCAATAGTGCCTTTGCCGCCTTGTCGCGGAGCTGAGGAGTCCGCACCGATTCCCAAAAGTTCATCTAAGCTGTCTCCAACGTCATCTTTTACAGGTTTGCCTACAGAATGCACATTGCGACTCGCACTCGCTGCAGTAGCTTGGTTGTTGTGCCTTGAAGTGTCGATCGGGCCAACAGGATGTGGCTTGTGGCTCGACACCATGCCCAACAGTAAGTCGAGCTCATCGGGCACTGCACTCGATGGTTTTCCTGTAGGGCCCGACGGTGAGATGTTGCTTGGAACATTTCCTTCTTGGAGAAGTGCCTCAAGAAAGCCATCCCTAGAGTCCATACGACTAACTTGAAAGTTGGTATTGAGATCACAAGTAGTGCTTGAAGCATGGGCGAGCGATGTTTCAGGTACTGTCTCACACTCGTCATGAACAAGCAAGGGCTGCGGTGCACCGTCACAACAGATAATACTGTGCATGGCTTTCGGAAGGCTGTCTGCCTTACGAGATTCAGCCGAGCCATCTGATTTGAGCAAATTGTCAAGTTTTAAGTCACAACCTAACGTTTCAACTGTACATGCAGTGGGGGGAGAGGAAAAAAGCGCAAGATTTAAAAGTGTTGCCGAGTCTGTCCCCGCATTCGCTGCCACGGCAGCTCTCCCTGCGCGCTCGCTGCTGCTTGACCTCCGCGCATTATCGCCCCGACTTCTAGCAGGCACATCGAACTGCGCAACGACAGTCGTCAAATGTGGGACCGCTATGGACGTCCCACCACCACCATCGAACACCGTGTCGGACGGCGAAATGACACATGAATCATCGTCTTCACTGTCCGATTCTTACCTTGCGAGCGGCACGTCGAAATGATGAGAAAGTGATGAGCGAGAGCACGGTGATGATGGGTTGCAGTGACGAGAGGGCAGCATGCCAGTTGCGTTTTTATGCAAAAAAAGTAAACAGGACAAAGGTGGAGAGAAAGGATGAAGGATGGTGGGAGAGAGAGGGGGTGAAGCAAGAGAGCAGAAAAGAAGGAAGAGAGAATGGGAGCCTAGAGTTAGTTTCCGAATGCTGCGAAACACAAAAGCAACAGCCATTGAACTTGGAACTGCCATCAGGTTCACGACACATTGAGCGCATAGTTGAAATTTGAACCAAACATTTCCCATAAACACCTGCTCTTCATGTAATGCTGCTGAGAAGTTGCAGATCCTACACGTCAATGATATAGAAGGCTCTGAGACAGCTGCCAATTTTACAAGCGAGTAATTTTGAAAACAGTCCTTTTAGCAGCAAACACGAGAGACAACAGGGGAAGTGCTTTTCCTGTCGTCTCCCACATATGACGTTCTTTTTTGCACTACATTAAGACGTGACTCAATGTGAAGGCATTTACAAGTATGCAACATCGTTCTGTACACTATGTAGTCAGTACTGAATTTCGCTCATTTCAGTCTTGCTGTTTTTCTGAAACCATGCATCCTGTAAAAGGATTCTTGGCAGCTTGGTAGGGTAGCTCATTTTTAACACATTAAAGAAAACCTTTAAAAAAAAAGGATAAACTTAGAACCGTATGTTAAATAGGCAAAACTTGACTACATATTAAAATGTAAACCGCAGAAGTGAAAATGATCTTACCAACTTTAACATTGAAATTAAGGTAACTAAAAATATTTGGTTCAAGTCCCAACCCAATCCTTAATCCTCAAGCTGACAAATCGGTCTCGACAGAAAGTGCATCTTTGACTGACACGAGTGAAACATGACTGACAAGCCCTGCGGCAAGCGTTCCCTCAGTCCACTCGAAGGCATTAAAGAGGAGGCTTAATCCTCAAACAACTCGTGAAATAGACTGCTAAGGAGAGTTACTGGCTCCCACAGCATACAGACTTTAATCGAGAGACCAGTCTGCCTAGCGGTCACTTGAGAGTAGACTTGAATCAAGACCCATTTGTGAACTTAAGGGGTAAGCATGCTGTATTTACTTCTTTTTGCAAGCTCCACCCTCCAGCCATCATTTTTTAGACTACTGTACTTAAAAGACCAACTGCAACAAAATTTTTTACTGTGCAAAAAGCCTAAATAGAGATATGCACGATTATAGAGGAGACTTACATGAAATTACGCTTGAATTACGAACAAAAGCATAGCAAAAAGCTTGCAAAGAAATTTTTTTAATTTCAGAATTGAAAGCACCATTTGCTCGGAGTAATGCAATACGTAGGATTCCCGGCTCCTTGGCACAACATCCGAGATATGACTACGTCCGCAGTTACACACAGTGCGCCGAGAAATCTAAAACAGGGTTGCCGGGTTTCGCTACTTCGTGCCAGTTTACCTACAATTTGAGGATGGCGGTGACGCAAAAAAATGCCTCGGCTACATGGCTTCTTTTTGGCTATTGTCTTCTTTCCTCAATTTGAGCCAAGTAATGTATATACGATGACATCACAGCCACTGGGTATGTGCAGTCAAAACATGGTGGTCAAAGTGTACTTCCAGATCCAAATATAATATTGAGCACAAGCACTACATAGAGAATGAAACTTAAGTGAATGGCTCAGCCACCTAAACAGGGGTAATGGTCAATAGTGTGAGGTGATAAAAGATATACTACATGCTTATTTCCTGTCAGTCGTGCAGTCCTTATTCACAGGAGCAAAGGAAAATGCCTTTCGATACATGGCTGGGACTTGAAAACTCTTGCGTGAGGAAAACTGCTCAGACTTATTTTACACTAGGTACAGACTGCAACTCTGGAAAATTAACTGCTCAGGCGTCTTTACATTAGGTGCAGGCTGCAACTCTGTAACATTCACTGCTCAGACTTTTATATTGGGTACGGACTGCAACTCGGGAGCATTAACAGCTCAGAATTCTTTATATTAGGTACGGACTGCAACTCGGGAGCATCAACTGCTCAGACTTTGTTATATTGGGTACGGACTGCAACACAGGAACATTAACTGCTCAGACTTCTTATTAGGTACGGACTGCCACTTTGGAACATTACCTGCTCAGACTTTTTTATATTAGATACGGACCGTAACTCTGGAACATTAACTGCTCAGACTATTTTATATTAGGTACAGACTGCAACTCTAGAACATTATAAACTCAGACTTCTTTATATTAGGTACAGACTGCAACTCTGAAACATTAACTGCTCAGACTTTTTTTATATTAGGTATGGACTGCAACTCTGGAACATTAACTGCTCAGACTTTGGTATATTGGGTACGGACTGCAGCTCCGGAACATTAACTGCTCAGATTTATTTATATTAGGTACAGACTGCAACTCCGAAACATTGACTGCTCAGATTTCTTTATATTAGGTACGGGCTGCAACTCTAGAACATTAAGTGCTCAGACTATTTTATATTAGGTACGGACTGCATCTCTAGAACATTATAAGCACAGACTTCTTTATATTAGGTACAGACTGCAACTCTGAAACATTAACTGCTGAGACTTTCTTTATATTAGGTATGGACTGTAACTCTGGAACATTCACTGCTCAGAATTTGGTATATTGGGCACGGACTGCAGCTCTGGAAGATGAACTGCTCAGACCTTGTTATATTGGGTATGGACTGCAACTCCGAAACATGAACTGCTCAGACTTTTTTATATTAGGTATGGACTGCAGCTCTGGAACATTAACTGCTCAGACTTTGTTATATTGGGTACAGACTACAACTCCGGAACATTAACTGCTCTGAATTTTTTATATTAGGTACAGACTGCAACTCCGGAATATTGACTGCTCAGACTTCTTTATATTAGGTATGGACAGCAACTCTGGAACATTACGTGCTCAGACTATTCTATATTAGGTACGGACTGCAACTCTAGAACATTATAAGCTCAGACTTTTTTATATTAGCTACAGACTGCAACTCTGAAACATTAACTGTTCAGACTTTGGTATATTAGGTACGGACTGCAGCTCTGGAGCATTAACTGCTCAGACCTTGTTATAATGGGTACGGACTTCAACTCCGGAACATTAACTACTCAGACTTTCTTTATACTAGGTATGGACTGCAACTCTGGAACATTAACTACTCAGACTTCTTTATAATAGGTAAGGACTGCCACTCTGGAACATTAACTGCTCGGACCTTGTTATATTGGGTACGGACTGCAGATCTGGAACATTCACTGCTCAGACTTCGTTATACTAGGTACGGCCTTCAACTTTGAGGCAATAACCACCCAGACTTTGTCATCATGCACGGAATTATTGCAAAAGTGACAACAGCTCATGATTCAATCTTAGCAGCTGCAATTTTGAGCACACTCATGCTATATGCTTTATTTTTGTTGTCGTTATTTAGTCTTTTAAGGCAAAGTCATGCAAGATGTGTCACGTGAAGAGAATGCAACTTGCAAAAGCGCAAAAAAATTCATTATCATACTCGAAATTATTGGTAAAATCAACAACTTTTGTTTTTATCTGAATAACTCTAATTTTGAATGCTTTGTACTCTACTTATTCACATTTCGGCTGAGTTTCTTTCTAAGTAGTTTCCAAAAGCGTATGGCTACTTATGGCTACTTCTGGTCTCATTGGCTCAAGTTGGCTGCTTTTGGTTTTTTTTTTCAAATATTTTTGCTATCTTTCATGTTTTAAACCTGGCAACCCCCTGATCTCAAAAGCAACTCGCTTTGTAACAACACAAATCTCATGCTTAGGTGTTGTTTAGAGACTCGCAACAAGAAAAATACAGTTACTAGCCCTGCGACCAAGCTGCATCAGTGATGGAAGTAACTTTCTACTTTTTGGAGCAGGAAAAGTACTGCTTTGGAACAGCCATAGGTGTTTTCAGAGCAGAAAAAAATACTTGTTTAGAGCAGCTATTGGTGTTTCTTTAGGAGCAGATATCAAATTTGCCACACAATAACGGGAGTTCAGAGCACTGTCGAAGCATCAGGGAAATCTTATTACTTATTATGAAATATATTTAACAGACAACAATCAATGTAAATTTTGTGAAGTAAACAATGGCAGGTAGTCAAAAATCTGCTGTAAATGAGCTACAATTTAAAATGCTAGTATTTGTGGCAGAAATCATATCAGGCTGGGAAAGCTGAACGCCACATTAGAGAAGTACCCACAATCTCATATAACCGTTGCCAAATGAGCAGTAGATAATCAGTATGAGATATAAGGAATCCTGCTCATTTTCACATTCCACCACACTAGCCTAAATATCTAGATGAGAAAAAAGAAACAGCCAAATGAGCTATATGCTTAATATGCCTACACTTGCACAAATGAGATCAAAGCCGATAATGCTGCATACTAGTAGCCCACTGAGATGATAGTCCACAGATTCTTTTCAGTTTCTTTAGGACTTATGAGTTGGTCAAACAGTAAAAATTCATCATTCTCAATCTTTCAGTGTCGATTTGGAGCAGTTTTGGAGCAATTAGTAAAAAAAATTGTCGTTTAGAGCAGCGCTTCTCTTTTGGAGCAATTGGAGCAGCACTTCCATGACTGTCGGGTTTGCTTGAGTGGCCCATACTACTCACTCATAGGAAATTTAGTAAAAGCGAAATTCTGTTGCAGTCGGCCATTAAATGTGACGCATGCATGTCTGCAACTCTCGCCGCCATGCACTGTGCATTTTGAACTGCGTAGGCTCTACCAAGTTCAACAAGGGGAAGTGCACTACGACGAGACAACACTAAGCGTGGTGGGGAGGAAGGGGAAATGTTCATGAAAATCGAGAGGACTAAGCAATGATCGCGAGCCCCATCAGAAGGTATACTGCACACATTATCAGTGTTACCATAAAGATGTAGGTGCCAGCAACTTGGTCTCACACGAAACAAGGTACACGTGCATGTGCCGAACCTGCGGCCCTCCAGATCCGAAGGTCAGTCCCTGCCAGTGACGGGTTGTCTTTTCGTCCACTTCTATTATGTCACAATAATTGCAATACACTTATTGCAGCTGAATTAACCTTCTCGACACCTCTCTTGGCTTCATTATCTACTTGTTTTCATTAAAGCTACATTGAACATGGGAACAAGCCCTCGAAAGTTATCTTCCTTCGTGGCCTCAAAACAGGCAACACAAAGTCATGCCGTGACTTTAATGCTTTTCTTCGAACCCTTTCTCCAGCTCAATTATTCTCAGAGCAATCACAATATCTTGCAGAAAATTTCCGACATTAAGGACAGCAAAGAAAAAAAAGTGCCCTCTGAATTGTGAATGTCATCGACATGAACTACATAGCTTGTTGACTTTCTATTGCAGATTCTAACTGTTGTTCTCCCAGACTGGCAATGCATCGATCATTCGCTATATTAAAGCAAAGTCCACTAAATTTTCAAGGATTACAAGGAGCTCACTTATATCTAAGGAGTTTCAAGGGCCCTTGAATTAATGTTATCAAATTCAAGGACATTCAAAAATTTCAAGGGTCTGTGCGAACCCTGCAGACATATTGAGTATTGTGTAGAGGTTAAGGCACCTGGCAATATAGTTTGGAGCTTTCTGGAATCTGAAGTGGACGCGTGACCTGCATTAGGTGGAACAGTAGTCACCAGACGTTCCGTGACCATACTCGACAGTGGTCATGAATTAGGAAGCCTGAAGAACCACAAGATCTGTGCTAATATTTTCGGGTTCTTATCAGTTTTCAAACAAATTTTTCTATTCATTGCAGAGAACAATAGAATGATTATTTCCTTTGTTTTCAGGTGCGATAAGCAAAAAACTTGCTTTCATTTTCATTTCAATGCCTAGGACCAGGAATGGTTATTAGGCGGAACTTCCCGCGAATGCCTTCTGGACAACGTGAAGGACAGCTTGTGCACAGTCCTCACAAAAAGTTAAAGATGACAGTTCTCTATGAATGAGCCCAGCCTGCACACACTAAATGTCTCAAAAGCAACTGCTCTTACAATTCTGACAACCTCTCATCTCATGGATTTGCTAAGTTAACATATACAGGACTATCTTCTCATGTCATTAAAGCACAAGTGATCAGGAGTGTGCTTATGGAATCCCTGAGCAACACCTCCTCTTAACTGTATGCCTGGAACTTTGCTCCTCCCTTTTTAGTAGCAATCGTGAAGACCACACCTCATGCCGTGCGTTTCATTGAGGTGCCGCAGTAGAGTGCTCAATACCAAACCGCCCAGTCACACAACTCAATGTTAGCAGCAGCTCGGAGGCGGCTACAAGAGTTGCACATGTCAAAGGGCCAGTAAACAACCTCGCAGTCTGAAATTTTTAATGGAGAAATAACAGTGCACTTGTACAATGTGGACATGCTGCCGCAAGAACTTTGTGAATACTAAGTGCTGTAATAAAGAAGCTACAGGATTTAGAATGACCTGCTTTGGCTTGTTTTGGCCTCTAGCTAACCTTTCCCCTCCCCCATTTTCTCGCAGTGGAGAGGGGTAGGTGCAGCCTTTTGTCGCGACTTCGCCCACTTTGTCAACTTAACACAACTTCAGCGATTACGTCGTCAGTGTGCAGCGAACGAACGAGTAAGGCTTGCCCCACATGCACACCTGTCATAGCGGGGCAGGAAGATAGCACGATGCGAGGAGTACGAGACACTGATGAAGTGTCTACCTTTTCTCTACCAGTACAGTGGCAAGACACATCTTGATCTCTGAGGCTTTTGTTATGGCAATACCGCTTGTCCTGGTAGTCTTGGACTTCACAAAATGGCAAAGGCCAGCACAGGAAAACGAAAATGGGGACTGCGGAGCCAGAACTGCATCACCGCAGGGCCACGGCACCATAGGCGTAGGAAAGTAGCGCAAGAATGTTTTTCAAGACGACGGGTCTGAGCAGTGCATAGCGCTGTAAAGGGAGGAATGCGAACATTACAAATAGGAAACGCTTAGTGCCAGCATTACGCACTTTGTCAGGTTTCACAGCGGTGAAGCTACCATACATTTTTTTTTTTTTTTCAGAAGGGAGTGCAGCGGGAGAGGCTGGCCACTGTACTAAAAAGAAGAGAAAAGACAAGGGCATGCTAGCGGCTCACGTTCCAAGCATCGTGTCGTAGGAGGCATTGCTCTGAGCAAGGTCAAACGCACCCAAAGTGCACTCATGGAAGCCTGCAGTGATTAGGTTTTATATATGGCGGCCAAGAGCAGGATCACCCAATTAATCATGCATGAGCATCACGCAATCATAGAATCATCACTTAGCACCTTTCTACAATTCACCACCCCCCCCTTCAAACACACAGTAGCACACTGCTTAAACAAAACTAAGACAGCAGATAACGTCAGCATGACGTAAATGCAAGTCCACGAAGGTGCTGCACTTGTTTCAACATACCTCTCTTCCGTGGCTCGCGCTGCGGCTTCGGCTTGTCTATTTCTGTTTAGAAAAAAAAAAACACAAGGCTTTTCTTTCCCTCTACTTGTTCATAATCGGTACTAACAAATGTGCACTTCAGTTTCACCTTGAGCAAAACAAGCGTGTACCACGCAAGCTAGAAAATAAGCAATCACAAAGCAGTCTCTCCCTCAAAAGAATGTATGATTAATAGTAACAAAAACATTTTTTAAAGATTACTCTAACAGTTTAGACCACGAGCCTCAATCTCACTTCAGCTAATTGGCCACCATCAAGGAACCTTAGTCTCCCGATGGGGCGGGATGGTGTAGATGGTTAGAGCGAAAAGGGGGGAGGCAGTGCAGTGAACACATAACGTTACCTAATGTAGCCATCTGAAAAATGGCCTTTCCGAAATCTCACGTATGGGTAACTTCTAGAGAATACTTGAAGCAAAATGGAAAGGTAAGCTAGCTGGTACTGATTCATACTGTCGTAAAAATAGCGCAAAAATACGAAGACAAGAAGACAAGTGGTGTTCATTTTCTTGTGTTCTTTTTGCACTACTTTTATGCCAGTATGAGAGGATACTTGATGTCAGGCTTTGAGAAACATATCGATAGTAATCTCTAGAATTACTGAAATCTGGACGCCGATTCTGAAGTATATGGTTTTTGTTCCATGCTAATGTTTCAGCACAAGCTAACCAGAAGGAGTGGCTCACGAAAAATACGCTTCAGACCAGAACTGTCTGTGCAGCTCATGGGCATACTCATTATGAAGATAAAGATATATATAGGATAGACACAGTAATGTGCAGCCAGGGTGTTAGAGAAAGTGACCCAAATGCTGCGTGGTTGAGACCTCTCATTTATATTGATCAAGGGTTTCACGCTACTGTCGCTATTTAGCAGCATTGGTGAGTAAACCAAGAAATTAATATGTCATGGTCAGCTGACCTTGTAGGAGACGGTCGAGAGCGACCTCGGCATTGAAGTCTCCCTCGAGGGCCACCCGACGAAGCGTGGCCTCCGGTATCGAGTCGCCCACCACGTTCTGCATCTTCTCGATGCACTCGTAAAGCCTCACTGCAATAAAAGTATGCAGTACAAAGAAGTTCTTACGTAAACCACCAGTCTTAAGCTACTATGGCCAGAGCAACAAGATGCAAAAACCTAAGACAAAAGAAAGTCTTGTAAACACAGCTACAGGCTTGACAGGATACATAGTTATTCATAAATTAGTTTTTATTGGCGCAAGGGCATCTGAGGCCAAAGAGCACCAGAAAGGAAATACAATAGTTATTGTTGAAAATTTTACATTCAAAAATCACAATGTGATTAAGAGGGACGCTGCAGTGAAGGGCTCCAAAATTTTGACCATCTGCAGTTCTTTAATGTGCACCTAAATCGAAGTACATGGGCCTCTAGGATTTTGCGTCCAAATAAATACGGCCGCCACTACCAGGATCTAGGTGCCGCGAGTGCCGAAGATTTAATCTATCTGGGTGCTTCTGTAGGAGTCAATCCAGTTAAGAGAGTGTCCCCTTAGGAAAAAGACAAAGCATTCCTGTCTTAAGTATCCAGAACTATCTTGAGAGCAGCCCAACAGCGGAGTGAGGAGTGGGGAATAATAGCTCTCACTGCATGACAGTCACGGTATTGTCTGAGCTCCACAAGTCTTCTGTATTGGCAACAATACTTACTTTAATCGTGGAACCTCACACGAAGCCCCGATCTGCTTCATGCTAGGAGCAATGTCACAAGGTGCTACCAGCTTGGATGAACACTTATGCTTATTTTAAAACCAAGTTAACCACCTTAATGCTAGCATCCATAACTAATAATCGGTCGGAAGTGCCTGCGTATACAAGAAAATAAACATCTTGAGGTTTCACTTTTGGTGTGAAAGGTCCTTTAATATGACTTCATAATTTCTATTTCAAGTTATCTGCTGCCATTCTGCAGCTAACGAGATACATAAGATGCATTAGAACTCAAAGTGCTACGCCTCTCTATTGATTGGCTCAAATAACCTTATTGATTGAAGTAACTTTATCGAACACCCCTCTTTTAAAAAGAAGAAACAGAGAATGCCAGGCGTATATTTTAGAAGCAATCGTGTTTCAAGTCAAAGAGGATAAAATTCAAAATAAAACAGACAACTGAAGTTATAATGAACACCATGAAGGTGTGAGGAGAGAGAAATGTGAACATGGCCAGGAATACCTGAAGCGGCACTCTCATAACCATAAGCAATAAACTGTGCTCAAATCCCTTATTGATAATAACAGATCTAATTCTACACCTTGTATGTTTTTTTAGTAAATAAAGAGCAAGCAATTGGCCATCGATTGAAAGGAAGTACTTACAGTAACACTAGGCAGTCCCCATTCTGTTACAGCCATTAGGTACAGTGCTTATTACATATACAAGATAAATCACTGAAATACTGGAAGGGATTCGCTGCATCGCTAGATCAAAAGTAAGCGATATCGAAAGAATTAAGTTGTCAATGAAACCCTTTTACGAACAAATTACCACTTTTCATGAGTGGCATGCCAACTAAGGCAACAGCATGTTGTTATTAGGCCTAACTTGACGTGTTGCAAGGAAGCAAATAAACGCAGTGATAGAATAGTAGAATAGGTAAGCAAATGAAACTAAAAAGTTGATCACTAAGAAGTTTTGTTCACATCTTGTCAAAAAGTGCAAATAAAAAACATGTTTCTTCACCGCCACGGGCTTGCCGCCATGTTGATTGGGTGACAAGTCCTTGGTCAGGTGAAGACCATACTTTAGCATACGCTACCAATACACGGGACAAGTGTTGTTGATCCAGTGTACCGTTTGCCATGCATTCACGAGTCAAAACCAGTCAGAAGAAAAATCCCCACCCTATTTTGCGACAACATGAAAACAGGATTTGAACCCACAACCTACGGGCCGGGAGCACGTGGGCTTAGCCAACTGAGCTATGTCAACATGCTAACCTTATGTAGTAAAACTTGTAATGCTCATCGCGAAACCATGTGCCTCCTGTCATAAGTATCACGCCACCAAGACACCCATATGTCTTGTTATGAATGTTTACAATATACTTTATTATTATTATTATTATTATTATTATTATTATTATTATTATTATTATTATTATTATTATTTAAATGATATTGATATGTGGGGTTTAACGTCCCAAAACCACCATATGATTATGAGAGACGCCATAGTGGAGGGCTCCGGAAATTTCGACCACCTGGGGTCCTTTAACGTGCACCCAAATCTGAGCACACGGGCCTACAACATTTCCGCCTCCATCGGAAATGCAGCCGCCGCAGCCGGGATTCGAACCAGCGACCTGCGGGTCAGCAGCCGAGTACCTTAGCCACTAGACCACCACGGCGGGGCTATTATTTAAATGACAGGTTCTTAGCTTGCACTAGTACATTCGAGTACCACTTTCCTATTCTAGTGAGCACTCACAATACACTGCTACCATTCCTATGGTTGCTTTTTCTACAATGAGAAAAACTCCTTTAGCCCTCGCTTAAGCCTGTCAGTAAAGTTCAACTCAGCTTTCATGTGTATGCATACCTCCAAAAGGCCCACCCAACCTTTCGTACACTATATTTCAATGCCAGATGCATATCGAAAAAACATTAACTGCGTTATACCTATAAGCCAGCCAGTAGCACTATCTGTCGAGCCCATAGTGACTATAATCAGTGTACGATATGACCGGCTTATGATAAACTATTTTGTAAGAGGCCTGTTGTCACAGGTTTCCCCGCACTGCCAATGTTTCAATAAAGGAGAGATAGCATAGGGCAATGCACCAGGCGCACCTTCGTCCACGGGACTGAGCTGGGGTTCCCGAGTTGCAGGCTTGTGGGATTCGTCTTCCTCGTCCTCCTCCTCGTTCTCCTCTTGCAGGACTTCAGGAGACAGGAATGATGACATGGAGTGGAGCTTGTCCCTGTTGTACAGGAACTCTTCCTCTAAAAAAGTATTAATGAACAGAAAGTGTCAGCTATACGACAGAACATGGAACCTGAGAAGGTGAACAAGGGAACGGCCATTGCCGTAGCACAACGTTCTAGCACACGTGATATGAAGTTTGCTGGTTTATTCGACACCGGCAGCAAGTTGGTCTTTTGTCCACTATCATTCCTCTAGGTTCTCTCAAACAGTTAATGAACACTCAACTGTCGTTCCTTTAGCTTCATTAAGTTGTGTCTACAAAACGGTGCCATAAACTGATCCATATTATTTGATTTAATGCACAAGGCACTCCACTTGTGGAATGGGATCTCAACAATGCACAGCTAGCAGGAAAGTCTCACACCACTTATGAAGAGGGCAGTTCGCGAGGCACCTGTTCGTGTGATAGGCAGTTGCCCAAGAAACCCATCGAACAGCCAGCCTCATGATGACAAACACTTGCTGGTACACCACTTCGATGTAACCTGGACAGCGATTTCCTGAAGTTGCTTTGTTCACTAGCTTGAATTTGGGGAAATCATGTTTTGCCCATACTTACTATGGCAATGAGAGCTAAGACATAGGCGTGGGCATGAAACGCCTCTTAATAATATGGTTTGTCAATCTGTATGCTTCTGAGCGACGAGTGTAATTACTAAATTGAATCGTTATGAGAGGAAGGCTGCCAATACAGCCGAACCTCCATAAGCTCTGTAAAACTGGAAGTTTATAACCACTGAATTATGTGCAGCAATGCACAATATACATTGCACGATCATACTACAGTAGGCAATGGACTCCACGAAGAGCGAAAATTTCAGACGAACCTGTAGTCGGAGATATGCACGAATCTTCTTCCTGTGATCTCCCGTAGACATCATAGTAGCCTTCGTAGTCTGCGAGGAAAAAAAGCATTTTTTTTTTTTTCGTGTTCTCAGCGCTGCGTACTTGCGACATCCACAGAACATAAGGACGCTTGCGGGGTTTGTTTAGATTGCCAATAAACTGAGGTACGAAAGTGAGACGAAAGTAAGCGAAATGTGATCTCAGCAACGCAATAATAAGGACCGCGACGCAGATACGATGGAAGACGTGTTATTCGAAAACAACTACCGCTTCAATCTGGTGACCCAGAATCCAGTTTTAACACCCAGCACTAGTAGTGTATGTGAACAAACTGCATGATGCGGAATATTTTAATCCACGAACTCCGACAAAGCACGTACGAGCTAAACAACGTAACATACGGTCGACTGGGAAGCGCGTAGCGTGTTACAGCGCACGCAATAGGAACACATACGGTCAAGGTAAATGGGACTTAACGCGCGCGTGTTTACGTTTCGGGTTCCGAAATTAACCAACACGCAGCCAATTCGAAGCCGTGTTGGGGTGAAGCCATGCTCAGAGCGCAGCATCATTTTAAACGAGCGTCTGATAAACCTGTTGCGCTCACAGTGAGCTAACGCAGTGAATCGAAACCGAGTGTAAAGGAGCTGCTGCCTGTCAGGACACACAATCCGGCCTACTACTTTGGCAGAAAAAGAACTAGCCCCCCCCCCCCCCCCTTTTTTTTTTACCGTCATCATAATTCATAGTCCGAACATTCCGGTGCCGAGACATCTTGAAGTGGCAGCACAAGACGCCCGCTTCTCACGCGAGGCACTTCGCTAAAAAAGGAGACGATGGTTTTCCGAGCGCGCAGTTTCACATTGCCGAGTCACACACACTTGGGCGGCTTCGAGCACGACGACAATCGAGCAGCGTGCCATGTCTCGAGTCGCTTAACAACACACGCAACACGGTCGGAGACAGGCAAGACCAGACTCAGAAATGGCGAAAGGGCGCATTGTTGCTCGACTACAACCGCAGCTACGATCAAGTTCCGGTTTCTCATCGCAACTGTGGTGTGGAGAGCAGCAATATTGAGCGATAGAGTTTCTTATCGGGTCGCGCTCTGCTCGCTCGCAAACCCGACCAGCTAAAACTCTAAATTAAAGCCGTTCATCGCTGAACTTCACTATTCTGAACATCTTGAGCAGTGTATGTCATATCCCGTAGAAATGGCGAAGAATGAATGTGGCTTTTATTATTATCCTCACACACCGGCTGATAGCCGCCCCCTCACGAGTACAAATTTAATTGATTTGACCTTTATTTGTTGTCACAAAAGCATAGCACCGAAAATGAAGGAGCTATCAATGCCATCAATGGAGTCAATGGCAGGGAACAGCGGTACAGTGGTGTACCTATATGCCAAACAACTTGACAAGTCAGTCAAGAACTTTCAAAAGTTTATTTTACCAGGAAAGTCTGGATGGCCTTTAGGGATAAAAACTGCTCTAGACAGCTTGACTGAGTCTTCGGTGACTCTTAGAGGCAGCATACGATGTTCACAGCACAAACATGCACATCAGATAATAATTACTGCATATTCAATGCTATAAATGTTTCAGTTGGGAGTGTCTTTACAAGGTGCACACTCTTGAAGAGAACAAAGTGGCTGTCATTTTTTATTCAGGCTGAAATGAGCTCGGTATAAATATTTTGCCATAAAAAATATGCAGATATGCCACGTGACAAAAAACATTCCTTGGTGTCAGAGCAAAGGAAGTCATTTCAGCGACTGCTTGAAATGTGGTCGTAAAGTGGGACAGCCCCAATTATCTACTAGCAAAACATTAAAAGGGAGCCAGCATAGCTCACACCGAAGAACCTAGTAGATTGAAAGCAAATGCATAAAGCATAGAACACATACAAAGCCAATTCTATGCTGCACGTAGCATGCATTTCTTTGGCAAGATTTGCACTTGTACAATTTACCTGAAAACATGTCATCAAATAAAAAAATCCAAGAAAAACTTCCCACCCTGTGTGATGCCGCTCCACCCCCCCCCCCCCTTCAGCATTTCACTAATTCAGTTATTTGGCTATTCATACCTTCGGTGCTTGATAATCTGAACACAACACAATAAAGCCAATAAGTGTTCACCACAGGTGCAATCCATACACTTGGTCCTCCAGTTGGTGGCCTCCACGTCAAGGCTATTGCAGCTTTTGCATTTACTGCAGCCTGAAACATCTAAAATGAACATTTCTCCACTTGGGAAACATTGCAGTGAAGGGATCGTGTACAGTATAGTACCTTAGAGGGAACATTCTTAAAGGCAACACACGTAGATAGCAATAGAGCGAATGTAACAGCAATGTTTGTTGAAAAGAGATGGTCTCTCGTGAAGTGCTAAAACTTACCTGTGCATGAATAGACAACCTGCAAACCATCCTGTCCTATGCGCAGTTGTTGAATCACGTCCTATGAACTGATTGTTCCTTTCTGTCTATGAATTATGAATCGTCCTGTGCAGTGAACTAGTTTTTCTTTCCAAGAATGAACCATACTGTGTATGCTGCTTTTCCACGCAGACAAGATGGATGTTCAAGGAAAGATGGTGGCTTGAAGTGGAGGCACTGAAGAAAAATCGTAGCTAAATCCAATCTTTCAACAAGGGCATTAAAACAGACAAGCCCACTAGCCAAAATGTGAGCTTCTGTGACATTCCTTGTTGAACAGCCTGTCCATGCAGAGTGTCGCAAAACAGAAGAGGACAGTGAATTGATAAAACTCTATATTTATTATACACTTATTACACGGGCTGAAGCAGATTGGACATCACATGAAGTCGTCCGAGTCATAGCCATCTTCCTGCAGATAAGTGGAAAAAAAAGATACGAAAGGAAATCGAAGTGACCGATTGTACATAAAGCATTGAAATTTCAGGTACTTAAAGCTAAATCATGACATCGTACATTTATGTTCGTATTAAGCATAACTTCTGAAGTGCTTATTATACCGGTCAACCTAACATTAAAGGTAGAAAAATTTCGGATATATGAGAAAAAGAGAGACTTGGGTATAAAATCAATGTGTTAATTGGAAATATAGTCTATTCATTAACTTTTTCTGAGCACATGTCTTCTTACAGGGGGTACGTCCAGGCTTTACAGACAATGACTTACATTTGGACACCGCTATTGATTAGCCAGTTGCAAACTTCAAACAAAAATAAATGTCAGGCAATGACTTTCTCGGTGATTGATTGGCATTTACTGATTTCATCTCTTTCCCCAAGACTGCATTGATAACTTTAAGGGCGTATCTCTTTGGCACCACGGGCGTTAGGTTCTCTGATGACCAACTGATAAATGAACTTAAAAAGCAATAGTTGCATTGTTGCAATGCTCGCGTTTAAAATTCAGACACACAGCCTCAAGCCATACAGAAGTAAAGAAGAGAAGTATTGAAGCAAAATGTTGTCTGTCTGTCCCAAATTATTGAATGAATCATACCTTGTTTGATTTCATGTTTTCTCCTTTCATCAAGGTGTCATAACTCCTGCAACAGATACCAAAGATTAAAGACAAAATTTTTACAGCTCATCCTTTTTGCAGAGTAATGAAGCACCTATACTTTGCCTTAGCTATACTTCGCTTTAAAACCCAAAGACTGCTGCAAAATAAAGCTTCAGAAATTTGATAATGTCACCTTGGTTGACACAACACACACAAGACGACGACGAAAAATAAGGAACATAAGACAGGCGCTGCATGTCTTTCTTATTCTTCGTCCTCCTCTTGTGTGTGCGGTATGAACCAAGGTGAACCCTAACCAACTCGCTCAAAGCTTCCACTCCTACTGGTAATGTCAGTAGTACAAGAGCTATAGGATACAATTAGGAATTGCGTATCTTGCAATAAAATCCTAAAACTGGAGGCATCTTTCAAATTACAAGGAATAAAACATACACAAATATGTCCAAAGCTGATGAAAACTGCAGTGAAAATGGCTTAGCTACTCGACATGTTCACCGTTTTACAACGAACTCGGCAACTTCCGACCCAGAAAGTAAACATTTAGCATTTCTAACAGTTTCCATAGTTTACAAAATAGAGAATAGAGCTATGAATCCCCTGTAGAGGCTAACCCAGCCTTCATAGCACTTGCTGTGATTTATAAGTGAGAGTATAGAGAGATGAGTGCACAGTATAGGCCATCCTAGCGTTTGTAATATTGCCTGCATTTTATGAAATGGGAGTATAGAAAGATGAAACTGTGGAAAGCCCCCCAGCATTTGAATCATTGCCTGCAGCTTGCAAAATAGAATATAGAAAGATGACTACATGGTAGAGGTCATTGTAGTGTTAATGGTATTGCCTGCAGTTTATAAAATGGAGAAGAATACACAACACATAAAGATCACTAGAACTTGTAGCATTTCCCTTCGTTTACAAAACGGAGTATAGATAAACAAATAGACAGTAGAAACTGCTCTAGCATTTGAAGCATTTATAAATGTTTACGAGATGGAATATAAAGACATTATACACAGCAGGTACCACAAGCGCTTGCAGCACTTCCCTCAGTTTATGGAATGGAGTATAGATAACGGAATACACAGTAGAGGCATATCTAGCACATGTAGAATTGGATGCAGTTCACAAAATGGCATATAAAGAGATGAATTTACTGTAAGAGAACATAAAGATCCCCTTCCGAGTTGCACTTCACCTGAGCTTCGCCTGTTCCTCCTTCTCCTTCTGCTCCTGCTTTTCGCGCTCCTTTTGCTCACGCAGGATCTGCTTCTTGTCCTCGCGCTCCTTGTGGTCCCGCTCCTCCCGCTCGGCACGCAGGTCCGGCTGCCGCTCCTCTTTCGTCTTCATCAGCCGGTTGACGATCTCGTTGATGCGCTTCTCTACCCGGATAGTCCGCACCTGCGCAAAC
This sequence comes from Rhipicephalus annulatus, assembly GCA_013436015.1. Taxonomy (NCBI): domain Eukaryota; kingdom Metazoa; phylum Arthropoda; class Arachnida; order Ixodida; family Ixodidae; genus Rhipicephalus; species Rhipicephalus annulatus. The sequence continues at coordinate 365,443 of WOVY01004634.1, forward strand.
AGCATTGTCATTCATATAGCCTTGTTGGTTGGGCACAACCTGTTGAACTCAACAAAAAATGAAGCCAAGGAATGTATATGACGCATTACTTGTATGTTTTAACTGTGGCACAGTAATTTCGACATGAATAGAAAGTAATTGAAAAGTGAAAAACCAACTCTCCACTGGTAAAGACCACACGGGCAACCTTCGGATAACGTGTCCGATGCTCTATTGATTGAGCTACAGTGGCGGTCGCTTCGTAATTCACTTTATTGGGTGTTCAAGTTTCCATAATCCTGAAAGTATTAGCCAGCGCCACTAGCAGCCATTACCGCGAGTGTGGAACACTCTTTATCGTTGCCAAATGAGGTCACCTAGCATAAAGCCTTCTCATCAGCTGGAAGATAGCCATTAAACTAAAGAAATAAAGAATGAGCCCTCACACCAAACCTTCCTCTTTCTTTTTTTTTGGTTGGGAGCGTCAACATGTGCCACATTCTCAGTGCAAAACTGTCGAGAAGAACAACAGATACAGCCACATCGCCAGTAGTGAACTTGATGAGGGCCCACCTCCGCATTACAGCTCTTTTATTGTGTATACATGAATCGTGCTAGGGAGCCCCACCAACACCCTACACGTATACAACACTTACTGTTGACAAAGGTTAAGAGCTACCAAACAGGGGACCAGAAGAAGGACACAACACAAGCACTTGTGTTGGATACTTCTTCTAGTACCCCCCTTGTTCCTTTCGGTTCTTGATAAGATCCTGAAACACATTCCTGACAATCTTTCACAAAACTTATTGAGCGCGCTGCACATGAAAGTGAATTGAAAAATTTTCTTGCCAAAATTAACACGTAACGATTACAGCTGTTCAAGAGGAGTGTCTACATGTCTAAATGTGACATGCTTCTGGCACAGCAGTTTTTTGAAAGGTGACCAAGAAAAAGCGGCAAGCACTCAACTTCGGATTAATTTGATTGATTGATTTGTGGGGTTTAACGTCCCAAAACCTCCATTTGATTATGAGAGACGCCGTAGTAGAGGGCTCCGAAAATTTTGACCACCTGGGGTTCTTTAACGTGCACCCAAATCTGAGTAAACGGGCCTACAACGTTTCCGCCTCCATCGGAAATGCAGCCGCCACAGCCGGGATTTGATCCCGCGACCTGACTTCGGATTAAGTGAACCTTCCACAATGCACACATAATGCTCAATATGCCTTGCTTGCTTTTGAACCCAAACAGGTACAATGAAACCTTGGTGCTACGAATCTCTCGGGGTAACTAGAAATATTTGCACCGTCTGAAATACATATTCCCATAAAACATGCAAAATCAGTATGTGACAAACGAAAGCTGGTACATATATTGATTTATAGCTGCTTTTCAGTGCCGCAGCAACAACATAAACAGCTTGAGACGATTGCCAGAAAAATATTGAGATGTCAACAATCATACTTGCAGTCGTAAATATACGGCTCATGCGAGGAACCAGATACATTACAACCCATAACTGAGGATACCTTTGGTGCGAATTGAACGACTAAAAACGACACAAAAAAACTGGGTGGGCACCGATCAATGTCTTTTTTTAATTTGCACAAGAAGTATCTTCAGTTATGAAACAGTACCAATTAGCTCAAACCAGCATTCCGTTACGATTTTTGAATGCCAGTAGCCCCTTCATAACTTTAGTATGCTTTTCCACACAAAACCAAAGTACTGCAGAGAAAGTTACCTAAGCAGCACCTTGCACCCAATGAATGAAGGCCAGAAAATTTTAGAACATTTGCTGTTATTTCTTTATCATGGGTGTTTGATCAAACTACGAGTCTCTCCCGCGCAAGTCCAAGAGTTTGCAAATGTACGCATTGCCAGCAATTGTGCATACCAACTTTGTGAGGCCTAGCTCCTTTGCCAAAACTTTCCTTTTCCAGTTCAGTTCCACATTTCAAACGATGTTCCATTGCGAGGGTATGACTTGCATCAATGTGACTTGCATCAATGTGGCAAGCACAATGCAACATCCCTGCCTTGAGCCTCGAACAGCAACACGCATCAGGGTGAAAAAAAGGGAATGGTGACACCTATGCCATCTGTAATCTAAACACCAAGGCGCATTTGAGCCTCCAAGATTTGCAGGCACAATTTGACAAGTCTTCTGCGGTAGCGCGGGCAGTACCTGTTCAAACCTGCATGGTATCGTAAATTAGCATCAAACGTCACGAGGTGAAAAACGGCTTGCAACTACCCTACACCATTTCATTGCAGGACAATGGGCCTCGGCCGGGAAAACAAAAATTTATATCAGCCCGAAATTAGTATGAGGCATGACCGTGACACCGAGGTTTCACTAGATGTAGTATTTGATTTCTATGTATACTTCTATATTTGTGAACGTCTTTTTCTGCTGCTGCTGCTGTATGGGTGGCACGGCCCAGTCAGGCAATGTTTGCCGTGTCTTTTTGGCCAATTTTGTAATTGTTCTTAATAAACTAACAAAGAAAGAAAGAAAGGAAGGTGTTATATCACTTCAGTGTGCTACATAATTCTGTGGGGGCCCCTTTGCTGACTGCAATGCCACGTTTTACAGTGTTGTTGGACATGCCGAATATCCTCGGCCATGTAGGAATTGTATTTTTTTCGTCGTAATGCACGCCGCAAATAATGTATTTGCACATACATTTAAAGACCATAACTTAACTCTTTTTATGCTCAAACAAAACAAATTTATAGATAACAAATTTAATTACTCTTTCTTTACAATGACTCACTATGATGTCCCAAAGCACCACCTAACAACCTAAATTTCTTGCAACGGAGCACTTCGCAAAAACTTGCTTGCACTTGACACCCCTTAGGAAGAGCCCTTCACAAATCGTACCTGAAGTGAATATGCCTTAAGCGAATTTTGAATACAGTGAGAAAATTTTTTTTTGGTTTTGAGAAACCAAATGATACTTTGTTACAGCGAATCTTGACCACACCTGAATCGCCTGTTTCGGAGCAACTACAGCACACCATCATCACAATGGGAGATATTTGCAAAGGCTGTAAAAATTAGAAGCATTGGAAAAAAGATAAAGTGCAACGACCCTTACTTCTCTCTGCTTGTGGAATCCAACTTGGCCGACTTCCATACCTTGCGTCTTCTTTAAATTGCCCCACATGGTGTACACAACGTCGATGGAGTTCATCTTGTTGCCTGGACAAGAGAACAGTTCGCAGTGAACATCGCAGCCAATGCTCGCATTAATTAAGAATGTCTTTACACGTGAAAGCACTGCATTTTAGAAGAGTGGCAAGATGGACGAGTTGGTAATGCTCCATTATGTAACTGCACAAAAAACGAATGGAAACACGAAAAGAGAGAAAATTGCCTGCTTGTAATTTTCCCTCCCTTTGCATTTACATTTGTTTTTTGTACAATTACATAATGAATCACTGCATTTCAACTGTTTGTGCATGGAAAACTATACAACGTGTCAGCGTTAAGAAATACCCCACATTGGTAGCGCCGGCCCAATGAATGAATAAATGTCAGGATCCCAGCTGGAATCAAACCCATGCATTCTGCGTGGCAATGAGGCATTTTACCACAAAGCTACGCCAGGTCTCAAAACCATTTTTCAAATATACGCTAATCTTTGTGAAACGTAAATAGTGGTTGCAGTGCTGCCTATCCAATTTTACAAACATTACATATGTACTCCTTTGATACAGCCGTCACTTCAAGTTAATGTCAATTGTGGTTAGTTGCCATGCGCTGAAGTTGATTTGTGCAGCAGTGTCCAGAGCCAGCATCCTCGCGAGAATCAGCATTTCATATCAGCTTCTAGTGTTGCTAATACGCATTTTCCAGTTGGCTCCGTAGCACAAGTGCAAACAACTGGTTATATAAACATCTGTAACTCTTTAACGTATGTGTGTGCAACATTTGTGCATACATTTAGCGTCATTTCATGACGTGTCGCTCAATTGAAAAAATTGCGACACGGTCACCTTCCCTTTGCATGCTTTGCATAACATCAATTCCCAACTACGTGGGATCAGCCGAATTTTTTTTTTTACGATCAACAGCAGTCCCAGCGAACGAATCATTGCTGTGGCTATTTATAAGAGGATAATAAAATGTGAATGAAACACCTCGTAAATAAAGCATTCTGGTAACTGTAGCTCGAGAGAAACGTGAATGCAAAATGAACCTCATTAAATGTTGAACAGAAATTTCCGCAGCCACTTGCGGTGAGTAAAGTTGACGAGACGCTCACAGCACCTTGAATGCTGTTCGCCTTCACAAGTTGTGCGCAGTCCTCGAGAACGCTCGACGGCACGTCGTCAAGGGTTTGGTTCTGCAAGCAAAGCAATATTACGACACTGTTAATGATGCTATATAACTACTTGCCGTGATTCTTAATGCTGTTTCATGGTAAAGCTCAAAACACAAAGAGGAGGGCAGCGCGGTAAGCTTCCGGGCATCTAATAACACCCGCAGCGAAGCGAGGGACACAAAATGCCAGTATGCACATTGTGAGTGTGCGATATTTGTAATTTCAACAACGTTACTCGTAACAAAAAGAAAATTTCTAAGCAAAAATCATTCTGAACGTCAGTAAGCAAGCTGCTTCACCTTCCCTAATAAAAAAAAAAAGTTATTCTGTGGTTCTGACGCGGTATCTTTGAGGCACGTCATAGCGGGGCGTCCACAGGTTAATTTTACACACCTGAGAGCTCCTTCAACGTTAACCTGAATCCAAGTACACAGGCATGTTTACATTTTACCTCCGTCAAAACGAAGACGCCGTGGTGGGAGAATCAAACCCGCGGCCTAATTTAACGCACCACGGCACAGGGACTGAGAACTGCTGTAAGAATCGCTCCTGAACTTCTTGGTCGTAGTTTGTTGAATCATCCGTCAAATCCGACACTCTCTTGCATGTTCGTTCGTCGCGCAAATGGAGAATGCACAAGCTTTGACCTACGGGTTGCAGCCGAAGGTACACATGGGCCGAAGACACCTTATCCACGTGGAACCAGACGTCTTCTGGCCAGCCCCACTTGATCAGATCTTCGTCTGGGTAAAACAAAAACGAAGGAGTTCAAAACCAAGATGATGGCAGTCGCGGGTGAAATGCGTCCCGACGCGAAAGAAGTAATGAGGAACGAAACAGGAACTCACTTTCGAATTTGTCCACTCCCATGAAGATGACAGCCGGTGGCGAAACCACTGCAAGTACGCGACAAGGAGTCAGTAAAATGGCCTTACTTCGTCAGTAAAGTCGAACAACCGAAGTAAGTCACCTCAACGAAGCAGATGGTGCGAATTTATCACCACAGACACGTCCCGTAAATTGAGAAACGAGGTGACGTGACACGAGTGACTAGACCACAGCACGAGACAGCTGCTTTGAAAGCGCGTACAGCCGTTCTCGCTCACCTCACAGCCGTTTACGGGGCATTATACTGAACGTTTAGCTTACTCACCGGTACTTTTGAAGTATATCACCATATTTCTCGCCTTTCCAGGCTAAAAAGGCCGCAGCAATCACTGTCGAAAGACGACTACACACTTCCCAGCAAAACTGGATTACATCGACTCGGCTAGTTACGCCTGTAAGGTTGCCTGTGGATTTCTACCACTCAGACACAATTGTGACACATCTCAAAGGCTATGGTGGCTAGCCGTACAAAGGCCCTGTGTAAAAAAAGTGACGTCATAGTAGCCATGTTTTTTTCATAAATTTTATGGCTTGGATTAACAATTGCTGGTGGGATGGGCAACATTGTACAGCCAGTTGGTGATCCGGCGCGAATACAGATGACTGAAGCTCGCGTCTAACGAACTTTTATTTTATAGGTTTCGTGAGCGAAATTATTTAATCGGACTTCTCCTGTTTTTTTGATCGCATCGAACCTAGGGGTTCCTTAGGTAAGTTTGTTTCCGAACATCTTTACCTAAACCAATCGGAACGGACTCTGAGTGGGTATCGAGATTTATTGGTACCCGATCGACTATTTTCAAACTGAAATAAGAAAATTAAGGCTGTTGAAGCTTTTACTGTGCCTCTAGTTCGCTGCTTTACGGTTTTCACATTAAAGTTTGATTCAACGTGCACTGTCCTTGCGTTTTCGTGCTTTTGCTGTGTCTATGTTGATGTTATGGTTTAGGGCTTGGCTCGTTGACCGTTACCTTGCGCCGGTGTCAGAGAACAATTTATAGAAATCACTATTTACACGCAGGTGCTCCGAAATGCCTTACGAGGGCAGGAAGACGAGTATTTTCTACTCCCCGACCAACTACCTGAGTCCGCTCGAACGGAAGCGCCTGCGAGCCATAGAGAACGAACCGAAAGCGACGGAAGTCACTGACGATCGCGCTTCCAACAAGCGCTCCACGAAGAAGACCGCTCCAAAGCGTCGCGACAGTGCCGGTAAAAAAACACAGCCTTCCAGCAAGCGAAAGCGGAGTGTTTCGGATTCCACGAGGACTGCCGCGGCGAAGCCAACCACGCGACAACGACCCGCCTCGACCCGCAAGGCTTCCTCGGCGGCTTCCGAGAAGAAAACGGTGGTTATACCACTGTCTGAGAGTAAGCGGACTGTCCCGGTGCCAGCGGCTTCTTCGGAGAGTTCCGAGCCGCCCGCGAAGAAAGTCCGCAAGTTTTTCTCCTCCGGACTGCGCGCGCCGGTGAACGCAGCCGTCAGCAGTTCGATGGCGGTCGCCACGGCCGTCTCGTGGAACAAAAAGTTTACGCTGAAGTTTGAGCCGACCGTCGCACCGCTGAAGCCGACCGTCGCACCGCTGAAGGAACCGTCGACCTCAACCTCGCTCAAGCCTGCTAAGAAGAAATTGCTGATGACTGTGCCGTTCAGACCACCCAAATCAACAGCAGTAACGGACACGTCCGTGAAGAGCGTCGACGTCGCCTTGCCTGAGCCGGAGTTAGTTGAAACACCAGGTAAACATACAACTTACCGTGGTGGGTCACAGAAACATGTAAATGAAGTAGCAAATAGGACAGTAAGAAAGGAGCTAGCCGTGACAGTGCCTTTCAGACGACCTCAGACGACCATTGCCACCACTGCGAGGGCTGACCTTACTGTGCAACAAGTACCTCGCAAAATACCCGAGGAAACGAGGGGCGTAAATGTGGAGATGCGTGAGAAAAAACATGCTGAAAGGACAGGTGTACCTCACAAGCCGCTAGAAGAAGCAAGAGCCAAAAGCAGGACGGAGATGCGAGACGCAGAACAGGCCAAAACTACAACTGAAAGTAGAAATGCTCGTACAAGCACCCATGGAGCAAAGGTGGACATCTTGGAAGAGATGGGGCACGAGCCTTCTGGTGTATGTGAGCCGTGCGGCAGAGTTAATGACGACGACGCTGAGATTCATGAGGATCACTATTCCGTAAACAAAGGTGGCGTCCCATCTTTCGCAACTGAGCATGAACGTTCTGTTGCATGCCTAGAGACTGAAGCAGAGCAAAGCAATGCTGCTGTCGCTACCCCGATTCTAGGCAATAGCACACGCAGTTTCATGCTCCTAGACCGCCACGGCAGTGCAAACTGTTCCCTTCCCCTGCGAAGATTGCGAACAGATGCACAGGATACAGCAGCTGGCAAGGGATTTCGGAGAGCGTTCCTTGCCCCTGAAAGCATTATGCCCAAATACACTGGACAGTGCAAAAGGCACAGAGTTGTCCAAAAGGGCAAGTACACCGCCGCCTCCAGAAAAATCCGGCTGCTCGAACAGACAGCCACTCTATCCAGTCTTCTCGACACCAACCTCAAACCGCAAGAAAATCGCTGAGCGGCCTCAAATACCCACCTCACCAATCCAGATGCCAAGAAAACGGTTCATGCTGAGATCGTCGGATCCGGCACAGCTCATAATCGACGCCGGACAAAAGAAATTTGGGCACACTACGTGTGGCACGTGCGGTATGGTGTACACGATCGGAGACGTCGAAGACGAGAAGCTGCACGCCCAGCACCACCGGTCCTACCTGTCCATTATGAAGTTCCCTGTGAGTACTCATATTTTCATCAGTGTCGCCATCTTGTCTTCTGTCCACTGCAGGATGAACGCTTGTCCCAATGATCTCCAGTTTACCTCACCCCGTGCTAGCTGATTTGATCCAACGCCTGCAAATTTCTTAATTTTGTCCCTCCGCCTAACCCACAGCTGTGCATGCATTCATTCAACTGAACATAGGTTGCACAGCTTTGCACTTCGTCACGCATGAGATAATTGCAAAGTCACAGCACAACCAGAACATGTGGGTGCAAATTGTCAACTGTTAATCTGTCGTGAAGCACCACCTTTAGATTATCACTCCGAGGAACTTGGTCTCGCGCTGTGAAGAGTGCAGATGCCAGGCCTTGCTTGAGCAGACGAAGGTCTTGTTTCACACACCAAAACAACAAAAGAGAGAAATAGTTGGGGCCTATAGCACGTCATTGGGAGAATTCGTGCATGTGTAAGGATTCCAGCTTTGTCGTCAAACGAAGTAGAATTGATTTTTAAAGTGATACGTTCTAGCCCTTGCACTAACGAGCGAGCTCAGGAACGCTGCGCAACATTGCTACACGCACCATTCGTGATAGTTTCACTACTCTTGCTTTATTTTATCGCCTTTCATGCTAACACTTTCCCCATTTCCTCGTTGCTTCTTTCTTGAGGCAAGCTCAGGTGGTGCTTCACTTTAGACTAACAGTTGATAGTATCTCCTGTGTACCACCCATGCAGCGCGAAACCCCCGCAACTTATGTCCTACTTATATGGAAAAGGTGCTTTATCGTTCAATCAGCTGCAAAAAATTACCGTCAGCGGGATCTGCGATAACGCTGAATTAATGCACTGCTTCTTGTTTTTCCGTGACGTCTTTACATGTCTGCTTCTATTTTCATGCTTTTGTGAAAAGGTGACCATTATACGGAGTTCTATTTCTTTTGGCAAATTCTACGAATATTTTCCTTGTTTATAATGGTGATGCTCGTTTTTTTTTATAGTTACATTTTCGGCACGAAAAGATTAGAGTTAAACCACAGGCAGACAAATGCGACGCAGATGTCCAGACTCCAGAGGAAGAAAGCCTTGCTGAAACCAAGCGTTCCTACCTCTCACATATCTACAAGCACTTCATCGTTGGCGTGGGCCTTCGATCGTTTCCCGGTCTTCTCATGGCCGTCCTCACCGTTTCAGTTCTCCAGTATTCTCTCATACATCGTTAAGGTCCTTGGCCCGTCGCCTCATAGCGATTTTGTTGGGGACGTCCGTTGCCATCTTCATTCTTTAGTGGACCAGCGGCAAGTCGTGGGACTTGCTCAATTTCTGTGGCAAATATTCAGTGACAATGATAGCTTTCTGTGACTATCCGTTGTAGCTCAAGCTTTAACAGCCATTGAAACTTGGCTGTGGGCTCGCTTACGCAGGGCTGGAAGAACCAGCGCGAGGTTGGCATCTACCCAGACGGCAAGGTCATCATGGTGTCGCCAAACGACCCCAAGTGCATGCTTAACAAGATGAGCGAGATACAGCGGGTGGTGGACAGGTGAGCACACGGCTGCCTCTTACTACTTCGACATTTTGCCTCTTAGAACTTTGACATGCAGTGACGGTATTCGAAGACAGTGCCTTTCGCGGATATTGCCACAATATCGCTATTGGTGTGTGCCAACTAGCTGGTCGAGGAAAGTGGCCAAGCAGTCAATTCAGTCATTGGACTCAATAAATTGTCACATGCAAAGCAGCATTGTTGCCAATAGTTATTGTCCGGGGACATGGACCCAAGTCAAAGAAATCTTTACCACTGACATCTGAAGATTGAAGCCCTCTTTGTTTACCAGTTGTACCAATTCGAGACCACAACAAAGTTGTAAGATTAGTAGACAATATTTTATGGTAGCGTGCCTAGTGCACCTTTTGCTGTCCATTGCATTTACCTTTGGTAACATCTAATAATTAGAGAATTCTAAGATGAGAAAGCACTGCTCCTTTGTATACGTAGAAGTGGCCAACTTCCTCTGCAGTATGCGTTAGACCTGAGCATGTAATTTATTAAGTTCATAAAGTGAGCCAACTTTATTGCAGACTATGTCGTATTGCAGTACTAAGGTTCACTATACTGGGGTAGTGATTTGCACTTGTAGTGTGCGTATTTCAAGCCCTAAACATTGATTTGTGGAGCATTTAAGCATCAGGTACCACAAAAAGATGTTTCTGTCTTCTTTTTTTTTGTCCTGTGTGATTAAACATTAAAATTCTAGCACTACTATGAAACACAAGAAATAACTTGTAAGTGGGCATTAGCTCTAGCAAATTGATAACTGTTATCCTCACTAGCATGTTTTCATACGCAAATAAAAAGATTTAAACACACGAAGTGGCATCAATTTACTAGTGATGTAGAGTAAAGCTAATCTGCAAACATGATGTGACAGCTTTCATGCTGAATTGCTGTACAGTGAAGGGTAAAAGAAACTACAAAACAACCGACTCATGAACCGCCGGTGTGAGTGGTGTGTTGACAGCATCGAAACTTATGCCTTTCAGGCTTTTGTTTTTCACAAGAAAAAAGAAAGACATTACGAACCACGGTGACGCTAACAGTTTCTTTCTTTTCCAACTTTTTAAAGGGAGCTGGGCATACTGGTAGACAGGACAGCTTCTCCCCGTGCTCCTCAGATGTACTTTGTCTTTGTGTCGTACACGAAGAACGTGCTCGGGTTCCTCTCAGCCCAGGAGATCAAGCAGGTGAGTGCCCGCGTTTTGTCTCCCTTGTTTGAGCTGTGGTTACAACCTTATCGAGAACTCTGGTAAAACTTCATGGCCTGGCCACAAATTCTTACCGGTATTCTTCACATGAATTTTACCCAGGTCCGACATAGGCCTGGGACTAAGCCACACTCTGATGAGGAGGTCCGAAGAAACTGTCCCCTTACCATCACACTATCTTGCTGATTGGCGCACGCTTGATGTTAGAGCTGCGCAATGCAACTGTCTGTTGTGCTCTAGTTTCAACTGGGGAGACTGCACTTTCTTTGCCTATAACCTCACATTCCCCGAGAATACGCCTTAGAGATCCATTAGTCCAGATGCACTGTATGCAGTTCTTGTCTGAATAGATTTCTTGGATATATCTCCCTAGAACAAACGGGGTCGGTTGAAATGTCTGGGTCTGTAACTGTCTCCAACCCATCACTTTGGTCATGTCGGGTTTGGTGGTGGATTAACACACCTGGACTTTTTATAATATTTCGTAACGTCCATCCCCCGATACCGAGTGGCCACTAAAATTAAGTGGCGTGTTCTGCTGCGCCGAACAACCGTCAGCAATGTAATGAGCTGCAGCCACGATGCCTCTCTGTGCTATTTCCGATTGTCTAGACGTAGTACCAGTTCGTGTCACTAAGTTCTCTGCCATTAGCAACTGCGATTCCCTTCCCTCCCCTAACAACCATTCTGTGGTCAATGTTTCCTCGTTTTCTTGATTTGCAATGACATGTTTCATGCATGACTAGCCAGCCGCATTGGTATGCTAGCAGCTACAGTGTTTAGCTGATGACCTGAAGGTCGTGGGTGTGTTCGCGCCCACGGCGGTCGCATTTTGATGGGGGTGAAATGCTAAAGGCCTACGCACTGTGCAATGTTGGTGCACGCTAAAGAAACAACACCCGATAGTTAAAATTTTCAGAACTTACCACTACGGCATGCCTCATAACCATATTTTGGTTTTGGAAATTATTATTATCTTGTAAAACGACGAATATTATTAGGCTGTATTAAATGCACAACAGCGTTTAGGCATCACTGTAATGCTTCGCACGCTAACATGCTTCCGAATTGTTTCGCGCGCAATCAAGTCGTGCCAGCACACTGTGTTGTCCTTGTCTTCCTCGCACAGGGCTATAGGGTAATCCCCAGTGATGACGGCAACATGGGCAACTCTTTCTACGCCGAGACCGAGCCGGTGCCCGCCGTTTGCGGAGTCAGCCGAATATGGACAGCGCCATTCTACAGGCGGAAGAAGGTGGCATGGAGGTTGCTAGACCGACTTCGGTAACCACAGAGTCTCGCCTCGCGTGATGTACTGTGGCGGTGTAACAACCTCACGGTGCAATGTAGTGGGTTCGATGCCCGGCCTCCGCGATTGCTTCAGAGAGGCATGAAGCACAGAAAAGTTCACTAGGCTCAGGGACAGACATATTTCGCGTAATCTGTTAGAAAAAATCTACTGTATTGCACTTACTAATGCTGTGTTCTTGCTCAAGTTTTACGGCAAGACAACACATGATAGTCCTCATCATTCTATTATTATAATGCCTAACTGTTCTTTCTCGCCTTTTTTGGCTGCTGTTTAGTGATCTACATGTATTCAGTAATCAAACATTCATTGCGAGGCCCGGGAGAAAGTGGAGGCCTGAGGTGATGCACTAGTTAAAGGGACCGACAAGCACCTTTTATGGAGCCTGTTTTCTTCAGCAAAACGGAAAGCTTACCATTCAGAGTGCCTAATGACAAATGGTAACGTGGAAAACACCGCAATATGCTTGTAATCAGAACTTTTTTATCTGCGGCGAATATGAAGTTGTCCACACCTGTGACAACGATGCTCCAAACAGTGAGTGAGTGAGCAGTTTGTGTTCGAGTGCGGTGACTTACTGCGCGTGTGGGCACTCTATTCCTCTGGTGGTTGCGAAGGCAGCGTCACTTCTCATTGTGCAGCTCCTTCTTACCTTGTAAGCAGCACAGAATTGAGCGAGGCTAGACAAGAATATACATACTCTAATTTTAAAAGCTAATTATGGTGCTCACGAGGGTGTCTGACTATGGGACTAAATGCACCAAAATAATCGACTCCATAATCAAGCTCCGAGGCTCTCCACTAGGTTGTGCATCATACCAGTTTTAGTTACCTTTAAACACAATTTAAATATATAAATTCTACTTAGTTCACGAAAAAAAAAAGCTTCAATCTGTCACTATAATTCACGGTCTTTTCATCGCCATTAAAATATAACCGCACGTTCTGGCCAGTTGTCGGTCCCTTTGAACAAGGAATGTCCCTGTAGCCCAGTATTTCAAATGGTTGTGGTTACAGTGCTTGGTTACTGATTCAAAAGTCGCGGGTTGGACCCTGGCTGTGGCAGTCGCATTTCAGTAGATTAATTGCTTGATATGTGGGGTTCAACGTCTCAAAACCACCATATCATTATGAGACGCCGTAGTGGAGGGCTCTGGAAATTTAGACCATCTGGGGTTCTAACGTGCGCCCAAATATGAGCACACGGGCCTACAACATTTCCGAAAATGCAGCCGCCGCAGCCAAGATTCGATCCCGCAACCTGCGGGTCAGTAGCCAAGTGCATTAGCCACTAGACCACCGCGGCGGGGCAGTCGCATTTCAGTAGAGGCAAAATGGTAGAGGTCTGTGTATTGTGCGATGTCTGTGCACGTTCAATGATCCCCGAGTAATCATACTGAAAATGGTACCCTTGACAAGCTCGTCATCAGACACTTGACATCTCTCGTCGAATGGCTTTTCGTGCAGCACTGGCTAATGTTGACTCGTGCAGCACTAGATACAACACGGACGACAAGAAGCTCATAGACAGCACTTGTGCTCGCGCCTTACAAATCGATTCAAAATAAATTAAGACTAACGCTGCTACTTTTATTATTCCTAATTGCACATGTATTTTAATGAATCCTGCTGTTTTATTCTATTCGTCGGAGTGCTTATCACAGCGAGTGAGGTCGTACAGCTGTCCACTGACCTCACAGTTTGCTCTGCCCGCGCGTCTTTTTCAGGATGAACTTCTCCTTTGGCTGCCCGCTCGACTCTCGCAAGATCGCCTTCTCCGATCCCACACTCATGGGCCGCGAGCTGGCCGCTGCGTACACGCGGAACGACAGGTTCCTTGTGTTTGGCCCCTGACGTTTATCTCTCTGCCTCCCAACTCTCAAAGTTCAAATTTTCTATGCCATTCACAAAGTTCTTGAACTTGAACCACAGCGCCTCAAAGAAACCAAATATTTATCTTACCATGAAGCCATCTAACCACAAAGTTGTTACCCCAAATAATTCTGTGGTTTAAAAGCGTTGCTTGCAAGTTCTTTGTGGCAACTCTCGCGCGAGATGGGAATATTATCAGCAGTTCGAGCTACTCATAGCACGGCAGAAAACTTTAGCCTCTTCGTGGCTTGCACGCTTTGTCAACAATGGTGATGATTGACATGCCGCTGTGAAGCAGGTTATAGCTACCAATTTGTCTAGTCACTTGTTAAGGCGTCCGATAACACCATCACCCTAACATCCACTATGATAGAGCCAACGAGTTGACAGAAAACAGAAAAACGGGTCACACACCAGCACACCCACCAATTTACATTATACAGCACCTAGTTTGCATCTCGGTGTCAAAGAACACTATCGTATTGACACTCGTCGTGGAGTTGACAGGTAGTGTAAAAATTTGTCACATGCCAGATATACTCACCTATGCGCATTGTCCCCCATTGTTTGCATTTCAGCGTCAAATAACACCATCACATTGACAATGTTGTGACAAGAGTTAATGAGTAGGCATACAAAATATCCTGCGGGTCCCAAGCGGGACAGGTCTCCCAACAGGCATTGCACCTGTGAGCAGGATGCCGTTTAATTTTGCTTACGACATTGCATCGAACCACAAACAATGCTTTAGTTCATACAGTGCACCAGAGATGTTTAGCATATGCTGTCACCGTGCAAAGTTGATGTTGACTTACTAACGGAAGCACTTAACAGTTTCGAGCGCGACTTGTTTTTGGTTTCTAGTTCTACAGCAGCGTGACAGAGTTGACAAGTAGTCACAAAAATGTGTCACAATTTACACACTACTGTACAATGTGGTGTGCTGTTAACGAGAACACCTGTACATTAGTAAAAGTGAGATGAAAAGAGCATTGTTCTTGCAGAAAGGGAAAGAACACATTACATTTATGCGCAGAGCACTCTTACACAGTCCTTTTGTCATATCTTTGCGACAGTAAGTTTCGATTGGTAACGACTCCTTCATTTTTAACAGGAGACCACGCTGTACATTGTATCATTGGACAAAGTGTACCTCGCACTGCAAAGTTATGTTGTTGTTATTATTGCCTTTGCCAGTTAGGTATCCACAAAGGCAGCCTTTCCACTGCAAGTGGTATTTGTAATGATCACAGCGGATGATCCTGAGAAATTGTTTTGTTGCCATGACATTGACACTCTCTATACTTTTGTACAGCAATGGCTTTGCGTTTTTCTCTTTGTGTACCGACTGACTGCAGAAGCCGGCGGAATAATTTCTGCTTTGTGCTCTGAACAAATAAAAATATTGTATTTCTAAAGCACTTGAACTGGCCTTGTCTCTTTATTGAAAATGAGAGAGCTGGATTCCGTGAAGTCGACTGCCCGTTTTTTTTTCTTCTCCCAGGTAAACAGTTCAGTGAAGCTGCAACGTATACACTTAGACCTAGATATACCGAAACATTATATGTAACAAAATAAAAAACAATACCCTTGCAGTAGATATATAGCTTAAAATACACTTTAATAACGAATTCTCATTTATAATGAACTGATTTCGTGTAACGTGCAACTTCATTATAATGAGCTTTGAGTGTAATGTCGATTAAAGCACTTTTTTGGTAATACAAGCTGTTGCTGCAAATGCATTTTCGCGATGGAAAACACGAACAACAGAAAGCATGGCATTTGGAACAGACAGGCGAGGCTCTGACAAGCCTCGACTGTCTTTAGGACAATCCGTGCTTTCAGTTGGCATTACGGTAGAACTAGAATCTTGCTCATGTGGGCGCTATCACACTGTGTGCGTTCTGAATGTCAGGCATGACTGACATATGAGAAGTATGCGTGGCGGAAAAGCACCAGCCTAAGCAAGATTCTAGTGCTACGGCGAAGCTGGCTAGAGGCACAGATTTGTCTGGCAACAGTCAAGGCATTTTGGAGTTTGGCTGTGCCAAAGCCGCACTTTCTGGTGTTCATGCTTTTTTCCACCGCGACAGTAAACTACCAGTCGTACAGAACTCTGCTAAATCTTACTTCCTAGGGCTGGCAGAGGCGAGCAACTTCTCTTGAACAGAACAGCGGCATTTCGGGAGGCCTTTCATCTTCCTGGGGCCTGCAAATCACACGTGACACGGCTCACTCTCAGAGAGCCGAGAAGGCACTGCAAGTGACTTCGGATCTCTACAGAACACTCCAAAACAAAGTTTGCAAGTCAGGTTGAATCAGCACGAAGATCAAACCCATCAAGTATACAGTTGAACTCCTTTACAAGAGACATGAACCAGGCAGCTGTTGTTCTTTATATGAGGTTGTCTCTTATAAGCAGAGTACCACATATGGATTTTCCTATCAATCCCTCAATGAATGTAACAACGTCAAAGAGCTTGTTTCGCAGAAATTTCAGTGTCAGTGGCGTCGTGTATGATTGTGAGCGAAAAATCATCCTGTGCGTGACCGAAAAATCGAGAAAGATGCAAATAAGGTAACAAAAATTCGGGGCCTTAGTGAGGATCCAACCCGGATTGTTTGGCTAGCTAGCGGGTGTTCTACCACATAACCACAGGTCTGCTTGTGAATACAGTGAAATTAGCTTCCTCTGCTTGGAAATGTAGTTAAAGCAACTTGAATGCTTTAAAAAGCATGCATCCTGTATACATGCATTACAATGGAACATGTAATATCGCAGTAATGTGTAGTACAAGCATACATTGCGATCGGGCGTCGGAACATGTGATTATCACGACTACATGGTTCAAAGCTGGCCACCCACTACAAAAGGCACACACGTTACTGCACCTTGGGTGCATAGCAAGCTCAAAAAGATTTCACACGCACAAATGCCTGTGGTTTAAAGCATGCTATCCATTACAAAGAATGCAGCTACATTCGAAAGCTTCACTTATACAAGCCCTTTTGAAGTCGGTACACACTAGGAACAGGATATTGCTATCGAATTCAACTCTTCACGGCGTAGCTTAAGAATCCCACAATTTTTATTTATGCAGGTACAGTGGTGTCTTGTACCCAATAGTCTGTTACTCAGTGTCTCTTATAAAGGGGCTCAACTGTAACCTCAAAGTGTTTTTAAATGTGTAATCAAGCACCAATGAGAGTGAAAGTATACTTCCCTTCCTACTGAAAACAACGGTGTTAACGTATTAACGGTATGTGCAGACTTAAAACAAGATAATTTAGAGCAAAGTATTGCAGATACTTTCATTACCACCTTCTTTAGTTCGAGTCACATCGCCATAGTTTTGTTTTCGACATGTTAGGTTAGAGCCAACATTATGCTTCAGGAGCAGCTTCGTCACGACACAGTGTAGTTATCCTCAGAAATTGCACACACCAATCATCATTCTAAATCATTTTAAGTCATGTTTCAATCCGTAAGTACAGTTGAGCACATTCACTGTGCTCATTCATTAAAGGCAATTACTTGAGTAATTGTCTTTAGTAATTGCTTTCAAGGTGTCGCCCCACAGAGCAAAAACTGCATGCTCGTCACAGATGTGCCCGTGGCTGTACAGGGGAACCTAATTATAACGAACACTGATGCAACCAATCACCAGGCATAGCAAACTAAGTATGAACTTTTGCAAGGCTTCAGTTAAATGACGGTTGTTTTTATAATGAAACCAAAAACACTGAGCATCTGATATTTGTTGTAAAAGAGAAATATTTGTTTCTTGCAAGGTTCAGAACTTGTAGCATGAAAAGTGGAATATTGAAAATATTTTTGTCTAGATTGTAGTAGCATTAAAACTATGGTTTGAAATTTGATTACAAGTGCTGTGTAAATTTTGGCAGAAATAAGCAGTGAATATGGCGTACAGATAGCCAGGATACCGAGAAGCTATACTATTTCATACATCATGTGCGACGCTGTGGCAGCAAGCGAGATTTCTTTCAATCGATGCGTTTGCAACGAAAAATATTTCAGTGTCTCTCACTCAGGCGATCTGCACTGATGATGTCGACCATACACAGTCGTCGGTGCTCCCGCTGCCACGTTCGCACAGTTGAGCCCTTCCTGTTGAAAATGCTGCTCTTTGGTGGCTATGGGTGTACAATCGGCACTTTCTCCTGTAGGTTTCTCACCGTCAATAACAATTTCTTTTTCGTTATTACGGCGAGAATTGAAAATATTTCATGGCTCATAAACAAAAATGCCATTGAAAGTCTTACTATGTGGCTTCGCAGTTTAGTTTCCACGTGACGTCACATGCAGGCTCTCTGTTCTGGGTACGTTACGATAATACTTTCAATGTCATTGATAAGGAAGACGCCACAGGGTCGTTCGACATTCTTTTGTGCCCGCCCTGCTTTCTTCTGTTCAACAGCCGTGCCAAGGAGGAGCACAAAGAAACGGGAGGGTGCACCGGCACTAAAATCAGATGTCACGCGAGTGACGAAGACATTCGCGGAGTTGCACATTTTGCTGGCCGAACTCCTTGCATAGCTTCCACAGCCTTGCACGTGATGTATGAAATGGTGAGTACTCAGGGAAACTCGAGACAGAAACTGCCGATGTACAAAGGCCCACCTCAGCATGAACGTGGTGAAAAACTATTCTGTGCATTGCACGCATTTCAACTACTTTGGCCTCAAGTGCTTTGGCTGTTTCAATCTAATGTAGAGTAAGTACGTCTCAGCGCTCTCCACGTGGTCTAGATAACTTGGATTATACCAAAGTTGGTGTAACAGGGCATCACTGCTTGACAAACACGATTCACTGGTCATAACGGGAATGATGCATAATGCGTGCCGCATGCATTATAAACCATTTCCCTCCGTAACACGTGACACATATCCCGGGTGAAAACACAGTTCCTGTCAATCAAGTACGCGTCACACGAGATTCAGAGTATGAACCCAGTAACCGCGAACGTATGCATTAGAAATTCCGCCAGACGCCAGCCATCGCAAGAACATATATTATGACTAACAATGACAAAACACAGCAATGCCTGTCTCTGACGTTACATTAGAGGCGTTTTCAATGTGGCCAGGGGATTAGAAGACCTCATTTCCAAGTCCAGGACAGGTGGCATTGTGCATCTTTTCCTCCAAAAGCATTTACGGTTTCAAACAGCTGTATTATACTTCATTACATGAATACCTTTTCATAGCCGCAAACATGAACTGATCCAATAAGTGCTGTCCAGCTGCTGGCACTCACTGGACACGGTGATGATGACCCTATTCCAGAACTGCCAAGAGCCTGTTTCACACATGGACACAAGTTTGTCAAACATGCGTGCATTCTCCGTCATAACAGACAAGTACTGCATATCAGCTCACCACTTCTGGTGTTGGTATCAATCATGTTGCTGTAAGCGCAGTTATGCAACTGTGAACTGGTTATTAAACACTTATGTGATGCTTGAAGATATGTGTTTGTATAACATTCGTACACATCTCTAGCGTCCTTTTGTGTTCTGTCTGATAAAATATTATGCCTGTCACCTACGCGTAACACAGACTCCCACGGCTTGAGAGATCTGCCAATTTTTTTATGCGATAGCGTAGAAGTGCTTGCTTCACAGAAATTCCGGCGTTGGCATCGTTGGATGTGAGCAAAAAATGATCTTATCTGTGACCATATAATCAAGGAATAAAAAAATTAAAAAATAAAATTTTTTGGGTAAGAGTGAGAATCAAACTCGCGCCTTTTGCATGACAAGCAGGTTAGAAGCTTTACAGTGAAAACCGTTACGAGATCACAACAAGGGTTATGTGTGCTGTAGTTGTCCCCTGCATCAAATCTGTAACTACTGTCATGCTAAGTAAAAAAAAATTTAATGACAAGTACACAATGGGATTCGAACCCGGGTCTCCTGCGTGCCAGCCCAGTGTTCTACCACAGAGCCACGCCAGTGCAAACTGACCTTAGGCAGGCTTGATGTCTGGAAAGGGATTTTGTTGATCAGTAATAATGCATTTTAGAACAGTAAAGGAAAAGGTGTCACACAACACGAATGCTCCACCCCATTACAAAAGCTTCGTTTTTCAATAACTCACAGCACAAGAAGAACGAAGACTCTTGCGCTGCGAATTATCGAAAAATGAACTATTACCAAGTAGAATAGCCCAGATTTTCTTCACCTATTAACTGTGGCGCATACCTACTTCAGGCGTAATTCTTGATCGTTGTCAGCTACAGCATAAAAATATGGCAAAAAATTCCTGGCAAGTATGTAGCTGGTACCACACATCTTCGAAGAATGATATTGAATGCCTCCTTACTACACAAAAATTATGATTTAAGGTGTATGGGGTACCCAGCAAGCGTGCTCGTAGCAATCACCCAAGAGCATCAAACAAAGGCTCTGAAAGGCCGATCTTCCAGCTTTCGTTGCGACAGCGCTGCGCGTTCCGCTCAGGCCTGGAGGTCTTATTCTATAGGTGCGAAGCTGACAAACACAACTTCTAAAGCCTGCTTATAGGAACTGCAAGCAAACGCCCAGAGAGAGCATTTAATGCAATGAATACAAGGCAAAGTTTGCCACAAATAGCAGTTTCGATAAAACCAGGCATCATGAAATGCCATGCTGTAATTGCGCACCCAGTGTGCCCAGTGTTCCACGACCAGTCGTAAAGTGGCTAAAGGAAGACTCCGAGCCGCATGCGCAAAGTGCTATGGCGAAATGCACGACACGGGAGTCGTCGCACAGAGGGAAGAAACAGACCGTGGGATGGCGCACGAAATGTACATTTAATGCGAATGAAGGGTTTACAAGGTTACAACTGCCGACCGTTCTTAATATATAGTACAATGATAAATGAAGTGAAAAACATTGTCCACAGAACCGTTGCAGGTCCCACTTGGTAAACCCACCGTGCAGACTCTCTCTTGCTTATTCGGCAGCAGCTACACCGTCATCAGTCTTGGACTGCTTGGCTTTGCTATCCCCACCCTTATCTGCTTCAGCGGCTCTCTTCTTGCCCCTTTCCTGCCTCCTACCGCCCTGTCCACGACCCCTTGGCTGGTGCTTGTTGCCCCGTTGAACATTCTTGAGTCGGTTCTTCCGGTCTTGCTTGGCTGCCATCAGCTTCTTCCAGTACTCGACTTCGTCGTCGCCTTCAACAGCCTCCGCCGTCACCTCGTTGTCGTTGATCTTGAGGGGCTCTTCCTGGGCTCCCAGTTTGGCGAGGACTGCGAGCGCCGAGCCTTCGTCCGCGAAACGCAGCACGGCTTCGGGCTGCCCTCTGGTGTAATCAACGAACGCGACCTTGGCGTACGGCGCGAAGGCTTCCTTGAGGTTCTCCCAGGTAGTCTGTTCGCCGAGTCCCTTGACGCGCAGGATGCAGCCGAGCACGATATCGGGGGCCTCACCCTTCTCGGCGGCGTCTCCTCCTCCGTCTCCTCCTTCAGCCGAGGCTTCCTCGTTGGCGGCTTTCTTCTTAGCCTTCTCCTCCGACCTGGCCTCGCGTTCCCGCTTCTTGCGCGCCATGTACTCAGTCTTGAGGGAGCGCATCAGCTGGAGCTCGTTGTACTTGACGTCCTCCTTGGCGAGGAACGCGTCGGCCTCTTCCTTCGTGGCGAAGGTGGCGAACACGGAGCCCTTGAAGGTGCGAGTCTTCGCGTATCGTCTCATGAAGACGTTGATACACTTGCCGAAACGTCCGAAGAACTCCAGCAGCTCGTCAATGGTGGCCGTTGGCGGGAAGCCCTTGGCGTAGACGCTTAGCTCGTTCAGTTTCTGATAATGTTCTTTGTTGCTTTCCGGCGCGGGCTTGGCAGGACTGCGACGGATCTTGGTGCCGTCATCGCTAACCTCCAACAGCTGGCTGGTGGACTTTCGAAGCGCGGTGGCTACGACGTCCGACTCGGTCGTGAGGCTTTTGAGCCTGTTGAAAGTCAGCAGGGTCTCTATGGTCACCCAGCCGTCGTCTTCCTTCAGCTTTCCCTGCAGGAACTTGTCGCGGGGCAGGTTAAAGTCGCCGAAATAGTATTCAACCTGAGTGATGATTTTGGTCTCCAGCGCCGAAACACCGTCGACGGACGCGTTTTCGACGTCCGCATTCGTCATTGTCGGTGCGTTTCGCGGTGGTAAAATAGTTCACACTGAAGTAGTCGAGGAAACAAAGCGCGTATGGAGGGTTAAGCCGGCGGCGTCATGGCAGGTTGTTACCACGTGCAGCGTTGTCTCAGGCTTGCCGGTGCTCCTTTCAGGCCTCTTAAGCCGGGTGATGTATGACGCTCGAATTCCCAGGGAGCTCCTCGGCTTTTCTGACAGTCCACACAATTTTTCTGTGCTTTTGTAACCGCAAAAGTCACGACCACGCAGCGAACGTGTTGGCGACGTTAATGCCGGCCGATCCACGCTGAAAAAAAAGTAGCCAATCGCTGAGCCAATGCTTTGGCTATACTTGACTGCTTCGTAGGATTGAGTTCATACAACGCGGCAACGCCTCCTCTAGAAAGATGCCTGAGGAATGGCTCGCGCTCCCAGCGGAGTTGGCCTGCCTTCAGTTTTAAACAAGCTCCGCGCGGTTGCGCTCACGACCGACACTATTATCACGGCGACGGGCGGTACCAGCTAAGCGTTTTTTATCTGCGGCACATAGGGGCGCGTCAGTCGAGAGTTGTTCTCGACTGACGCGCCCCGACTGCCGAACACTTGATAATGTTCTGTAAAGGGCTTCATCCTATAGTTCAGGATAATGGCGCAGAGTTTTTCAAAGCACTGGGGTTTAAGGACGGGGAGGGCAAAATAAACTTTAAGCGGGTAAACTTAACTAGAAGGCGGTTATCTGATTGATGGCTAAAGTCAAGGCACGAGTGAAAATTAAACTCTTCACTGCAAAGTACGAATCCTCAAACTGACTTTTTAAGGAAAAAAAATAAATATAGTTTTTGGTTCATTAGGTATTACGGCTCAGTGGCGCGAGCCACCGCCCGATCTAAAGGGTACAGCCATATTCATCCATCCACTCATCCGTTCGAAACCTGCAACTGTGCACCACTGATTTGGAGGCTATGCAAAGTGTTGCGTTGTTTCACCGTCCACCACAGTTGACGCTAGCGACCGATAACATTTTCAAAATAAAAAAAAGGGTGTGGCAGCTGTTTTTTTTTTTTCTTATGCGGCAGGCATCTTCCTAGAGGAGGCGTTGGTTCATATTGACTTAAACTGGCTTGTAGGCTTGTAGCAACGCCTGCCAGATTTCCCGTGCCTGCCGGATTATTGGCGGTCACTTGGGAAGCCGCGGTCGTCAAAACTATGGTGGTGGCGCCACTGAAGTAGGTGTGTCTTCAAAAAAGTTTTTACGTTTTTGGAACCTATATGCCACAAAAATAACGTAAAAAGTTTTAAAAGCGCGTAAACGTAATTATATATAACCCTACGTAAGTGATGCCATGATTCTGCAAACAACTTTTTTTAATACAAGGCATTTTCTAAAATTAGTAGCAAACTTCAAAATTGCCAATCTCGAAGGCCAAGACAAAACCCTGTCTCCTACGTAGGCAGCGTCGCCATAGATGACCAGCGTTTCGCACTCATACGACAGGCACAAAAAATCGTGCTTGTAGCGGTCAAACACAATATCATCATCATCGAAACATTAAGTTATTTGCGCCACAACGCGCAAATGCTTGTACTAAACACTCTACCATTAGCGCGCTGTGAAATACGTCGCCACGAACTTAAACATACTCGTTCAAGCTTCTACCTGTTCCTTTTATCTAGACAACTTATAAAACGATGCCGATTTTCCGTCTCAAAAAAGGACATACGTTTACCGTTCTGTTCTCGCGTCATGCCATACCAGCTAGCCCAAACTGCCGCACTTCTAGGTTATATAAAGCTTTGCAGCGGTCGTTATGCTTCAGCGCCCGAGCATAACACATATTCGCGATTCATAGACGTACGCAGGTTCGGTGGGGTGGGGGTGTCGTCGTAGCATCCCCGATGTATGGGGCAGCCAGGGCGGGATGGGTGCATGTGGTGCATGTGTATTGCCAACCAATACCTTCAAACGATGTCTTAAATGAAGATTCGGCAGGACTAGCGTCCTGGAGATGAGGTCGCTTACGTGCGCGCCACTTCTCCTCAGGTACAGGTAGTGATATGGACGATACCGGAGGTACCGGAGCGTGACGGCAACCTGCAAAGAGCGGTTGTAAACGCAAACCAAGCGATAAGGCGGATGAGTCGAGAGAAAGGTTTTGAGGTGGTGGAAATAAACAGAGAGGTGCGTAGGTGCGGTGGTTTTCAACGAGACAGAATTCACTTCGATGGGCGGCTAGGTCATGAGGTAGGTTAGCGACTTGCAGGACGCGCAGTAGCTTTTTTGGGGGGCAAGCGGGTCCTTCGGGGCGCAGGATAGCTAGTAACGAGGAAAACAACCAGGGAGACTCTTTGACATGTGGTATAGACAGATACGATTCCAAAGTGGCGCCAGCATCTAAGATAGGTAGAGTCCGGCGCCGAAATAGACGTAGCCACGTGGGCCGAGCCAATTCAGACATAGGTTATATTAACATGCAGGGTGGTAGGAACAGGCTGAAGTGGGAAGAGATAGAAGAACAGCTAAGGGAAGAGAGGCCGATGGTATGCGATTTTGTAGAAACACATCTCAGGGACATGGAACAACCTCCTAACAATCCGGACAACGCGAGGGAATATCGTAATAGCACAGAAGGGAGCAGAAAAGGGGGTGGTATTGGGGCATTCATTCATAAAAGTACAGACTGGGAAAGGGTCAAGCAGGAGTGCAAGGAACATTTATGGCTAAAGGGGAAAGTGGCTGAGAATAGGGTTCCTAGTAGTACATCAACAGACCCAGATGGCATTTCAATTATGCTGATAAAGACATTGGGTCCCAAGTCTAAACAGATTTTGAGAGAGGCAGTGAGCAAAACAATAATCGATGGTGAAGTCCTTGATGGATGAAAACTTAGCAGGATGAGCATGACCTACAAAGGTAAGGGGGACAAAGTTGACATAAACAACTACCGTCCTATAACAGTGACATCAGTGGTCTACAGGCTGGTGATGCAGGTTATAAAGCAAAGACTGCACGCATGGATAGAGGATGGGTGGGGGGTGCTGGAAGAACGGCAGAATGAGTTTCGGAAACACAGGAGGTTGGAAGACAATTTGTTCTCACTGACACAGTGCATCGAAATAGCACAAAAAGAACACAGGCCCCTGTGGCTAGCATTTTCGGATATCAAGGGAGCATACGATAGCGTGGTTCAAGAGGATTTTTGGGGAATAATGGACACACTAGGTGTGGAAGATGGAGTCACTAATTTTTAAAAGGATAACTATAAAGGTAACAAGATAGTTATAAAGTGGGAAAAACAGGTATCCAAGCCCACAGAGGTAAAACACAGGGGTGTCCTGTGTCCTTAGGCAGGGGTGTGCTGTGTCACCCTTGTTATTCATGATGTACCTACAAAGATTAGAGGCCAAATTAGAGGGAAGTGAACTGGGCTTCAACCTCTGTTTCGTCAAAAAAGGAAAACTCATTGAAGAGGCACTACCAAATTCGATGTACACAGGTGATAGAGTGCTAATGGCCGACAATAAGGAAGATCTGCAGAGATTGATGTACATCTGCGGTAATGAGGGAGATAGGTTAGATTTGAGATTCAGTAAGGAAAAATCAGCAGTCATGTTTTTTCATGATAATGAAGCTAGTGAGCTTAGAATACAGGAGGTCACGCTAGAGATGACAGATAAATACAAATATCTGGGTGTATGGATAAGCAATGGGACTGAGTACCTAAGGGAACACGAAATATACGTGACTAAAGGTAACAGGAATGCAGCGGTGATGAAAAACGGGGCCCTGTAGAATTACAATAGGTATGATGTTGTGAGAGGAATATGGAAAGGGGTCACGGTTCCTGGTCTGACGTTAGGCAATGCGGTCTTGTGCATGAGGTCATAAGTTCAAGCAAGATTAGAAATTAAGCAACATGGAATAGATAGGCTTGCCTTAGGAGCTCACGGGAATACATCAAATCAGGGAGTACAAGGGGATATGGGACGGACATAATTTGAGGGTAGGGAAGCTAGCAGTAAGATAAAAATTGAAAAGCGATTGAGAGGAATGGGGGAAGAGCGTTGGGCTAGGAAGGTATTCTACTTGTATGTGAAGAACGTCGATACAGCATGGAGGAAGAGAACCAGAAAATTGACTGGTAAATACTTAAAAAACAGCAGGGGGTCAAACCAAAACGAATTATTGGTTAAGAAGAAGGTGAAGGAAGCTGAGACTGATATGTGGAGAATTGGCATGATTAAGAAGTCCGCGCTAGAAATCTATCGAACATTTAAGCAGGAAACTGCCCAGGAAAGGATCTATAATAATACTCGGGGTAGTTCTCCACTGTTTGAGGCCAGGACGGGAGTATTGCAAACCATAGACATATTGGGCTAAATACGAAGGGGTAGACACAGTATGCAGTGCATGTGGAGACGAAGAGGAAACTGCCAAACACTTGATAATGTTCTGTAAATGGCTTCACCCTATAGTTCAGGATGATGGCAAGAGTTTTTCAAAGCACTGGGGTTTAAAGACAGGGAGGGCAAAATAGACATTAAACGGGTAGGATTAAGTAGAAGGAGGTTATGTGATTGGTGGCTAAAGTCAAGGCACGAGTGAAAATTAAACCCTTCACTGCAAAGTACGATCCTCAACCTCACTATTTAGAGGAAAAAAAAATAAATCGTTTTTGGTTCACTAAGTATTACGGCTTGGTGGCGTTAGCCACTGCCCGATCTAGAGGGTATAGGCATATCAATCCATTCATCTATCCTTCACCCACAGGCTTGGCTGGCTACTACGGCACGTACTTATACAGAGCAGCTGTGCCCAACTTCTTTGCAAGTTTCTATCTTTCTGGTGATAATATCAAAGAAGCTATAGCTCAGCTGTTTTTCACTCAGCTAATGTCATTAAAATTCATATATGGCTTCTGCTATGGTGATTGCTCTTGTACAAGTGCAAGAGTTGCTTCAAATAATTTATTTCAGATAATATTCTATCTCGTGCTGTCAACTCTTCAAGTCAGCCATCTAACGTGTAAGACATTTAATGGACATTTAAAGTACTTATGATTAAATCAAGAAATATTTACTAGTCATCAAGGGCAGCAAAACCTTTTGCATGCGAGTGCGTCCACAAGGGGAGTGTTTTTCTTTTTCCACTGACGTGAAATTGCAGGCAAGATTAGTCGATAGTGTGGACTAACGTACAAGGCATTGGTTGGCAATCTTGAAGGGCAGTTCACATGGATACGCAGCATAATAACTTTTTTATAGCACAGACTGAGACGCGCACAAAAAGAGTAAACGACGCCAGCACTTCCAGATACATGCAGAAGAAACATCCACGATTCCAGGGGAGGCAGCTAACCCCCCATGCAACCTCCTTTGGATGCTTCTGCTAATTACATTTCTTTGATACGTTTTGCAGCAACCGGTACTGTATAAAGAAAACACTGCCATGAAGGTGCTGGATAAGTGCACTTTTATTTAACGCATTAGCGAGTAATCACGAGATTACAAAAGCAAAAAAGTACAGCCGAGGTGCTCATATAATGTGTCAGCCCCGCGACAGACAATACAAATAGTTGTTCCCATGTCACGACTATCACAAATACAGCAACTATGCAGATATTACAGACACATCCCTCATGCACTCAGCACTGAAAAAAGGCAAAACACATTTTCAAAATGTTTACTTCAGGCAAACACGCAATCGTACTATCACAACAACGTACAAAGCCAAGCTGCTTATACAAAGCGTGCAACACATCGCAATTGAAGAGTGTCTACAACCACAAGAGCTGCATGCGAGCATATGGCGCTAAAAATTTACTGATGTCTCAGATCAACGCAAATCGTGACAAAATGCGTACACTGCACTTTGATGATCCGATAAAAAAAAAGCAGTGGTCAATTCAAGTGAAGGCGTTGGATGAAGCACTTATTAAGCGCTCTCATTACACAAGCGCCCGATAAGTGACTAGAAACCTCGTGCAGCAGGGCTCGGCCATTTTAAAGCAAGTGCAACCGCATGAGAAGCATTCTTGGATACTGTATTAAAAGAAACGCATTACAATATACCACTCAGGCATGAAATCTCTACAACCAACAAGCCAAAAATTCAGTTAATGACTAAATAAGCTGCTCACACTTAGTTGCCTGACTTCACACAGCACTCGGCATGACTCGTGAATAGTCACAGCTCCTGCTCACACATAGCACAATTATATTGTCAACTACATGGCGTATGTCTTGATTAGCCACAAATGCATAAGAACCATTCTCAGTTACTGTACAAATATGTAATGGAAGCAAGAACACCTCAAGAAGAAGTGCACACCACTTGCAAGAGAACACAGTGAATAAAAAAGATGACGTGACACTTCATACTAAGAATATTGGCAAAATGTAAGCTGATGGTCTAACGTGCGAAAATTTTGGCAAAAATGATGAAACATAGACACTTTGATGATGGAAGCTGTAAAATCTGTACCACTAGTGCGGTAATGCTGATTGGCAGCACTAAAAAGATGAGTGGAACTTGAATTAGAACATTCAAAATGCATATTATAGCTTACAAGTATAACTATCATTCGCGAGATAACATTTAATGCAGAAACAAGCATCAATTATAAGATGTAAATAAAGGGTACGAATGTAGTTCATACTTTTGTGCATATCTGCCTCTTTGGTATATTACATCTTGTATACGCACTTAACTAAATGTGTATTAGTAAGAATGCCTCTCCTTCCATTTGTCACGTTACCTTGAGGGCTTTCATTCATTAACACATTGGTATAAAGGTAACGTGTCAAAGAGGAGAAACATGCGACGTAACCTGTGCACACTCCGTTGAACTACACAGTATGTCTGTCACTTTCAGGTGCGCGAAAATGTTCAGCCAACACAATGCGTCCAGACAGTCAATTTGCCGCACACCTTCCGGGTGAGGCCAGCAAGTGACGGGTACCTGGCAAACACCTGTGATGGCAAACAGGTGCATGGTAATGTGGCGGCGGGCATTTCGCATTGCCTCGGATACACAGCAGGGGCCGGCAACCCTGGTCAGATGGTTCTGGAAGGATTCGGTGTCGCAGAGCTCCTCGAAAATCTCAGCCGGACGCCGCTGGATGCCAAACTTCTGCGGGTCCAGAGCGAACTCGACAGCTCGGTTAAGGTAGGAAATGTTACGCCGCAGGATCTCGTTGATTTCGAAAATAACGTCCTCAAAGCCGGGCCCTTCCCAAATCTTGAGGGAGGTGAGGACACGGTTCGCAGGCAGCTCCCGAGCAATGACACGCAGTTCGGACAACTTGGTCGTAAGGTATCCAAAGTGGGTGAGCGTCTTGTTACCCTTCAGCATGTCCACAAATGCGTCGGTGCACGAACTGCTGATGGCTGAGAACTCCATCTCCATGTGCAACACAGACTGGTTCTTTTTCAAGCCCTTCATGACTGTTTCCAGGGCCACATTGTCCGCATCGCAGCTGTTGATCTGAATGTGCTTCAATGTCTTCGTTGTGGTTAGCAGCTTCGAAAACCTCCTTGCAGCAGAACCGTCCATATTGATTTGACACTCTATACACAGAGATTGGAGGCATGGAACTGAAGCCAGTGCAACAAACAGGTCCTTCAGGCAGTCGGAATCTACATCAACACTTGCGTCCAGGTGCACCGACGTGATTCGGTCTGCGTTCATGCGAAGGCTGGCTGAGAGCTGAAAGACTCCCGAGAGCATGTCGTAGCATAGTCGCACACGGCCGTGCGCGGCAGCATGGTTCAAGGCTGTCGTGACAGCCTTTTGATCATCTTCATCTTCTGTTTCAAAGCAGCCTAGCCTCAATTCTTTAAGAACTTTGTTAATGGCGAGAGCTTCGACGAGTGAAACCACTCCCTGCAAGTTAATACGGTTAGCCTCGAGGTTGAGAGTCTCAAGGTGCATGTTGAACTTCAGTGCTTGAGCCAATCGCACTGCTCCAACGTCATTGATAAGGTTGTCCCTTAAGTCTACTTCGAGAATGCCAGTGTTGAACTCCAGCATGATGGCGAGAGACTTTGTTTCCGCTTGGGCAAGGCTGCATGAGGACACTGTCAGGTGCTTGAGAGTGCTGTTGCTCTTTAGAACTTCAGCAAGCCTGTCAATACCAGCTGGAGTAATGTGGCTACCATGAATCTTCAGCTTTTCCAGGCTACGATTGGTCTTCAGCCCCTCCGCGATGAGCATGAGCTGCTCCTCAGTGAAGCACGGTACATTGCTTAGCGACAGATCGCGCAACTTGGAAGATGTGGCCAGGTATTTACCAAGGAAGCATGCTCCACCAATTCCAAGCGCATTGTCGTCGAGCCAGATAAGCTCGAGGCTACTGTTGCGGCACAGTCCCTTCATAAGCTCTGTGCCTGCCTCAGGCGACATGTCATTTTCCAGGAACTTCACGTACCGCACACACTTTGCCCTCGCTATCATGTCCCCAATGCGTGTCGCTGCACTCGGCCCGACAGACAATTTGAAGATGCCAATAGTTTCAAGTGCTGGCATCTTGCACAGTGAATAAACGAGTGTACGCTCGGTGCCCGGCAAGAAGTCCCAACAAGCAATGGCCAGATGCCTGAGTCCCCTGTTACAGGCCAGTGCATCACAGAGTATCTGGGGGTAACCGGACGCCACGGCCGTCTTGTCAAGGTGCAACGTCTGTATGCACTTGTGCCTCTTGAGAAGAAGGTGGAACAGGACGCAAGCATCAAACAGCCCGATGGGGTCAGAGTTTGCCACCACTGCTTCGTTAAGGGAGCAGACACAAAGCTTACGGGGCTCTTCCTCTTTCAGCTCGATGTCGACCTTCATTAGGATGCTGTTGAATGTTCTCAAGTTGTTGAGGATCCAGCACGGCTCTTTGTCTGTCACCGAACAGGGCATTTCCATACTGAGGCCTGCACGTTGAAACAATATCTGCATTTGTTGCAGGCGCTTCACAATATCCTCTACTGGGGGCAAATTGGGACAGTTGTTGTGTAAATGCAGCGCATACAGATGGCCAGCACCAGCGGCCACAGTCACGGCTGCAGGTCGTGCCTCTTGGCTACTAGACCGGCTTTTCCAGCTTTTCGAGGATGTCGCAAATTGTTTGGCACCTGGACAGCTACTAGAGGGGGGCATGTCATTCGCAGTGTCAGTTTTACTGCAGCCGAAGTTGTTCCAGGGTCTTCCTGCAACTGTCCTGTGCTGTTTTCTATCACGTTCCCGATAAGAAGCATGTCTGGGTGCATCTCTGACGCGTACCGATAAGTTGCCCTCACGGCTCCCCGAAGCACTGGCTGAACTGTTTGTATGTGACGTACGCGGAGGCCTCCCGTTGCTAACAGCATTTTGGACATCACTTGCTTTGTCACACCGACTACTCGGTGCCTTTTCGGGTTGTCTGACGGCCAAATTGGTGTGCCTCTTATTGAGCAGAGCAAATGTTGCGGCATCGCTACCACCTCCCTCATTTTTGCAATCCAAATGCCTGTGCCCAGACTTGTCATGAGAAGAAGTAGGCATTAAAGATGCTGCTGAGCATGCCTTCTGGTCCATGACAGCCACATTCGGCTTGGCAGTGTTGACAGCTCCAGAGCTGCTGTTGGGGGCCTCTATTGTCTGGCTGGGCCTGGAAAGGTTAAGAAACAATAAGAGATGCAGTAACATTGCAAGCTGGGCCAGTTGATAATGGTTCGTCGTGTAACCACGCAAAAAAAAAAAAACAGATGAGAAAACAAAAAAAGAAAACACACACACAGACCAATGTTAAGGGTCAAGAAAACATAGGTGGCATGAGAGGCGAAGGGGACAGGAAATAACAGCAAGCTGTGCCACATCCACAAGAACAAACGACACATCAACCATGGGCACCCTTAGAACAAGCATAAGACATTCTGGCCGATATTTAGCGATGCATGGCGAAAAAAATGCAGGTGCACAAAGAAATATAAGGGCACACATACTTGTTGAGGCTGTGCATGCATATAATAATCACGGCATATCCACAAAGTGAATGATAATGAGTGAGCGAAGCAGTGGGATTGCTCAGTGTTACTATAAATCAACAGTGACATTGACCACTCACACATGTAAATGAGTGCCAAGTGACGCACAGTTACATACAATGCTTATTGGTCATAACTGGTACGTTGAGTTATGAATTTTGTTTTGCCTTCATTATTACTGATTTGCGGTATCGAATCTAGCCTGAAGTTGGCAAAGACAAGGTCTACGCTCGTTCCCCTGGTGGTTGTTTCTTGTTTCCAGTCTCACAAAATGCATCATAAAGCACCTTTAGACGTCATATACTGCACAAACCAGTCCGTGATCATCATCGTTATAGCATATAGATGGCACCTTGCATTTGCTAGGCTGTAATGGCTGAGAGAGAATGTGCTGTATGGAACGTGCTTGCTCTTTATCACCAGCATCGTCTCAGCAGTGGCTACGGCGCACAAAAATGCCAACGGAGATGGCTCGCCCATACGGAGCTTTGGCCCCAAAAGCAATTGAAGGTCTAGCTGCTATACATCATATCTTCTCCAACAAGCTAAATAAGTGACCCATAAATGCTTAACACTTATCTCGCACTTGTTGGAAAGTTCTAAACTGCGAATGAAATACTGACCTTACGAGACTTGTCGAGCCTCTACATGAAAAGGGATAACTGTATATCTCAATAATGTAATAAAGAAAACATTTCTTTCTTGGCTGAATTTTTGATCTCCACAAGGTTTGTCCACACCCAAGTTTTCCAATGCGAGAGGTAGTCAAATAAGCGGCATGCGCTAGCTTTGTCCTTCATCTGTTTTGTTCCCGCTGCGCATGAATCAATTTGTTCAGTGTAACCATGATGGCAGAGCTTGCTTTGAGACTCATAATCATGCAATGAGGAGTCACTGGACAAAACTCGCATAATATAACATAAATAGTAACGTGACTAAAATAATGTAACATTATAGAACAACTACTCGTACGGCTGAAAAATAATGCACGATCACGCAACCCCTAGTCCCAACTAAAATCCCGTCACCTAGGCCATGCAACTAAAAATCCTGTAACTAGTCCCATAACTAAACTAACATTAACAACTTTTCACATGAATAAACATCACGTAACATCAATCAAGAACTACTCAAATGAATGTTAAAAATTTTCAGCAGATACCACCTACCTTGGGAATCGGTGTTACGCGAAGCACGCGAAGGGACGGTGACTGTTTTGTAATTATTTTTTATTGAGCGGTATGTTACAAAATGACGCTAAAGATGCACACAAATGTATGCACAGACATATGCTGAACAGACACACGTGTTTTATATAACCAGTCCGTGATCCGTGTTCACAGTTTCATAACAATGCGAACAGCAACATGGGTATTACCAGCAGCAAAAGCGATAAGCTGATGTGCAATGCTTGTGCTTGCAAAGCTGTAGTAAGTTGTATGTAGGCCCAACTTCTGTGAATGGTGCTTAACTACAACTGACGTATGGGACTCAAGTATCATAGGAGCACATACGTGATGCTCATGAAATTAGATGGGCAGCACTGTGACAAGTGATGTTTCACCAACATTGCACCTGCAGAGGCTGTTTTTCGAAACAGTTCTGAGACCTGGAGCGGCTTTGTGGTAGGACACTTATAAACGCCTCACAGAATGCTTTTGTTCGATTCCTGCTGGGTCCCTAATATTTACTATTTGCATTCATACAATCAATGCCACTGATAACAGTTATTCATAATGTTTTCGCATTTAGATTCCTTGCGAACATCATTAATAGATAGTAAGGCAGCATTTATTTTGGCATGACAAATGAGAAAACCATGAGTACACTAATGTACTATTTTAGACGTGGCAGCAGGCACGCAGTTTGGTTCTGTACCTTCCACAATGCTGGCAAGAAAAGTTGTCGCCGAGTACATACAACCTTAATTTAGGGCATCACTGCATGAAATAACACTAGGAAAATAAGCTTTGCATCCTCCTGGCCATTCTATGTATAATATTGTTCGATAGTTTTTGTTGCCTGCGCATTCCTGCTGACTGCACTTAGATGGAGGCATTATGTCAAGGCATTTTTTGCATGCTAGATTTAGGGTTGTGTGGTGCACGCTATCAAGAAGCCCTATACGTTAGGTGGACCGCATTGCCGAAGTGCTGCTTTGAGATGTAGCTGTGTGAATCAGTCAGTCTAGATGCTAGAGACTCCTGAGGAAAAACAAAACAAAGACAAAAATGTAC
Organism: Rhipicephalus annulatus; assembly: GCA_013436015.1. Lineage (NCBI taxonomy): Eukaryota > Metazoa > Arthropoda > Arachnida > Ixodida > Ixodidae > Rhipicephalus > Rhipicephalus annulatus. The sequence goes on from WOVY01004634.1 coordinate 399,761, forward strand.
AGACTAATGAGTCAGGAGCCCAAACAAGCTGGTCATAGTATGTAAACAAAACCACTGCATTGTCTACTCAAGGGGCAGGTGCTGATGAAACCTACGGTCCCTATACACTATTTTCGAGGACCGTGCACCACCGTAGAAGGAGCGACAATGAGCCGGTTTGAAGTCTATACATGAGGTCACGCTGTAAATGGTCATCTAAAAGCTCCTTGCTCGCAGCTGGTCTGCAGGTGGCCCACAGGCCAGACATGCAGCTTACACGTGAACCTAGGCATGAGTCTGTTAGAATTAGAGCTGGGACATGAGTGAGTGAGCGAAACAACTTTATTCAGTCCACAATAGGTGCGAGCTAACTTGACGCCACCTGGCTGGGATCTAAATTTTTGGGGGAAAAGTAACAGCTTTATGACGGATGGCATGCAGTAGCAGTTATAACTCTGAAATTTTTAAAAATTAAAAATAAATAACCGCAGAATAAAATCAAAGAAATAAATATATATTAATCAAGATATTCAGAAAAGAGGGAATACAATAGTGTAACAGAACATATCACAATATGCAGCAGATATTTCATCAAATGTTGCCAAGAAAAAAGTACAGGACCCTTAAGTTTGGCCTTTTAACAGTTGAATGCAATAGCAATATCAGCATGCACACACACACAAGCTATAACTTTCCTAATCTCTAGCCTGTTTTGGGTTCTTCTAGAGGACCTATGGTGTCACCTATTCACAGATTCAGAGTATTTCCGGTAGCCCTTTTTCTGCTTCATGCAGAAGAAGTCTGCACCATTAGCACACTGACAGTGCCCTCTAAATGTTCTATTGGGAGATTCGACGCAGATCCGCCGCGAGATCCACTCAACGGAGCAACTTCTACTCCACGAAAAGCGGCGGATTCGATCAGAAGTCGTAAGCACCGCAAGCCCTGGATCAGTGCTAACCACCGTATCTTCTTACAGCGTTGTGCCAACTGTGGGTCCACCAGCGGACACCGGTCGTGACAATCGCGCGCTCGTACTTAGCTATAGCGTAGCATCACTGTGCCCAGCGAGCCCACTCGTACAAGAAGAGAGACGCACATCGCATTTCATTCTTATCCTGCCATTTGCTCCAGCGGGAGTGCGTGTTTACCATTGGTAGACTCCTCTAGTAGACTCCTCCGTTAGAGTGGAGTGCTCCATCGTAGAGTTCGTCCGCCGCTCTGGACATGCTATCATTTTTGCAGCTACCTCGAACTGTTGATCAGAGCCAATGCAGCGTTGACGTTCACAACCAAAGACGCAGCCGACACGGAACAGGCTTGCTCGCGTTTGCTTTTTCTCTTGATTCATCAACGCCAGCAGAAATGTCAGAGCACCTGCTGTCAACACTTTAGAATAGAGTACGCGAAGGTTGCTGTCGCTGAAGTACCCCGCTATTTTCATCACTTGACGGGGGCCCGCAAAGGAGAGGTGTCCTTCTTCATGTCTGCTTGCGTTGTACTTCCCGTTGATTTGCAGCAGCGTTGCCGCTACTGTGCGTGCGTACGATGCATGCATGGTAGTGGCAACCGCTCATGCAAAGCTTTGTGTATGCCATGATTACTTAGCTATGGCCATCTTTCGCCATTGACGCTGCACACAGTTAGCTTTGTTCGGCCTAGACAGGGCAGGATAATATTTCTGTCACAAGGCACTGTAATGTCATTCGTTGCGAATGACATTGGGTGTTAATGTCATTTTTCTTGCTGCTGCGCAGACATAATGAATGACATTCACACCTAATGACATTTGCTCGTTGAATATATTCACTGAACTCATGGAAGCGTGCCATGTGTAATCTCGTCAACAGGAACTTGACAAGACATTACAAAATCGACACCTTAAAGCAAGTGTAAATGATGTTCAGATATTTATTAAAGATTGTTGTTAACTTTTCAGTAACTTTTCAATGCACAAAGGAATAATGTAAGCAATTTGTGCCGCTATAGTCTTTTTTCCTAGACTCCGAATGGATGCTATGACGCCTCCTGTCGGCCATGTTTGCAAACGCTTGCTGTTGTGTTACAGCATTGCCGCGTTGGACTCGCTAGTAAAAGAACACACACTCAAGTGTGGGACACCGAGTTTAGGAAGAATATTTTCAAAGCAATTATCTTTTCTTGGGGAGCACCACAATCCTCTGTTAATCCTTGACGAAGTCGAAGCCCAAAGAGCAGCTAAAGTAAACGAATCAACGTGTAGGCGCAGCTCAATACCTCGTCATCTGTGATATTTTTTCCATGGCAAGCTTAAGGCGCTTCAGTCAGTTCTGATGCTTCATTCGCAGTAGCTGGAGAGCAAATAATGCTTCTACTGATGCTGTTTTATCGCGTCGCAGTATATTTTGAACCAGCCGGACAATTTTTTCTAAACTTTTTGGTATCATAGTAGCCGGTCAATAAAGTGACGAATGTCATTTCTCATGGCCGTGTAGACACAGAACGCAAGATTGCAATGACGTTGGTTATGAATGTCATTCGCTGCGAATGACAATATACGTGCCGTGTGACAGGGGTATAAGAGAACGAGAGGCGAGACCGGACCATACAAAAGCCTGTAGAGCCAGTTTGTACGAGACGCCCCGCCGCGGTGGTCTAGTGGCTAAGGTACTCGGCTGCTGACCCGCAGGGCGCGGGTTCAAATCCCGGCTGCGGTGGCTGCATTTCCGATGGAGGCGGAAATGTTGTAGGCCCGTGTGCTCAGATTTGGGTGCACGTTAAAGAACCCCAGGTGGTCTAAATTTCCGGAGCCCTCCACTACGGCGTCTCTCATAATCATATAGTGGTTTTGGGACGTTAAACCCCACATATCAATCAATCAAAAATCAGTTTGTACGAGACGGAGACGTCTTTTCAATAATAAAGTCTACTTTATTCTGTCAACTAGAGAGTCGAAAATAGAGCACATACACGCGGTGCGCCGTAAGTGGCAAAAGTGAAAGAGACGAAGGAGTAACAGAGAGGAGAGCAGCACGTTGCTTAGAATGCTGCCCCGCAGGGTTTTTATGACCGCGGGGGTGCGCGGTAGTGGCCGCGTCGCTACAAATTGCTCCCCCTTAGAGAGGAAGCTGGTGCGACGAACGATTCTCAGTTTAAGTGTTCAAACTCAGTGTCTTTTGATTGGGCTGCAGCCAGATCCTGGAGTTTGAATGAAAAGGATGTTGAGGTGGAGGTTTGAGATCGACTGCGGGTGATGGTATCCACGCAACTGAGTGCGTCAGCTGGAGCATTGTCAACACCGCTGATAAGTGTATATCAGTTGAAAACTCCGAGATGAAGGCGAGTTGAAGCACCTCGTGCGGTGTGTCCAGTGAGTCAGATCGGCCGATTGAATAGTTGAGAGGTTTGTGATCAGTGAAAATTGTAAAAGAGCGGCCTTCAAGTAGGTGTGGAAAATGGCGCATGGCCAGAAATATGGCGAGCAACTCACGGCCAAAAACGGTGTAGTTTCTGTGAGCAGAGGTCATGCGCTTGGGGAAAAAGGCAAGGGGCTGCCACTGTTCGTTCACTTTTTGCTGGAGTACGGCCCCAAGTGCAGAACAGGATGCATCCGTGATGAGCGCCAAGGGGTAACTGGGATTGCGGTGCGTCAGCAGTGTGGCTTCAGCCGAAACGTTTTTGATGGAGTTGAATGCTTGTTTCCACCGCGATGTTCCATGGTAGTGTAGTTTCCGAGGGTTTGCCACAGAGCAAATTGTCGAGGAGCTCCAGCAGCGTAGCACAGTTCCTAATAAATTGGCGGTAGAAATTTACAAACCCTAGAAACTGGCGCAGCTTGGTTATTGATGTATACTTGGGGAACTCGACGATTGCTTGCACTTTGTCAGGAAGAGGGCTAATTCCACTGCTGTCCGAGCGATGACTCATAAAATCAAAAGATGACACTTTGAACTCACTTTTTGCAGTGTTCACAATGATTCCGTTGGCTGACAGGCGCTCGAAAAGTTGAGGAAGATATTGCAAGTGCTCCTCATGGAATGAGCTTGCCACCAGCAGGTCGTAGACGTAGGCGAACACAAACGGCAGAGCACGTATGACCGTGTCGATGAACCGCTGGGAAGATTGTGCAGCATTGCGGAGGTTGAATGGCATTCAAAAATGGCATTTAGCACTCAAAAAGGCTAAATGGGGTGATAATTGCCGTCTTTGAAACATCTGCAGCAACAGGAATCAGGTGAAAGGCTTTGACTGAGTCAATTTTGGAGAGCACTGTTGTGCCATGTAGAGCTGATGTGAAATCCTGAATGTTAGGCAGGGGGTACCGGTCGGGAATAGCTTTTATGTTCAGGGAACGGTAGTCTCTGCAGGGTCTCCAGTCACCTGACATTTTCGGGGACGAGGTGGAGGGGAGAACCAGAGAGTCGAAAATAGAGCAGGTGCACACGGTGCACCAGAAGTGGCAAGAGTGAAAGAGACGAAGGAGGACCAGGGAGGAGAGCAGTGCGTTGCTTTGAATGCTGCCCCGCAAGGTTTCTATAACCGCGGGGGTGTGCGGTGGCAGCCGCGTTGCTACAAGCCAAATGAGATGCAATAATTCATGTGGTGTCGAAATTTTGGTTACAGTTTCGGAACCAGTTCTCTAGCCCTACAGAGGGCGTTGTACAAATGTATATATTAGACATGCTTGCGTAGATAAGATCTTTCCGCCCGGGTCACGGCTGTGTCACTTTCTCCTCCGCATCGGCTCGCGCTTGGAGCACCGCGCCTTGCATTATTTCTCCATATGTCGCGTCCGACACACAGTACTGCTGGCGACGAGGATAAAATCCGCTTGCATTCGGCCAAAGGTGGGCATACGACCATTGCTGCTAGGGGTACTGTGTTCAGCCCCCTGAATACTGTCCCACCGGTACCGCATTTTCTGACGATCACCAGTTCGTGACAGCCAAGACCATGCACACTGGGCTACGCGCCTGACTCGGTCCTCCGATTCAACTACCTTCCTCCAAAGGGATGTATGCCGCTGTACCTCCGCCCCTGTTTCTGCAGTGCCCCGGTAGGCCTCCTATCCCATGGCGACAGTGGCAGCCGCTTCTTCAAGTCTACATTGACGCCGCTGTCAGGGACGCTACGGTGGAGCACAACAAAGCGTTGCTCCTGAACGTGCTAGACATTGAAGCTTTAAACTCCAACCTGGTGTGGTGGAGGACAAACCGATTCCGGCAGTGGCCCATATTTCCCGGCAGAGGCCGTGCAAGATTCGTGTGCTGCGACGCTCCAGCAGTTGTACACGATTTTCTATGAGCAATTCGATCCAACGTGCCTGCATGCCTCATTCAAGACCCTACGACAACAACCAGGTGAGACCGCAGTGCACTTCATTCTGGAACTTAACGGCTCGCTCGACTTTGCAATTTTGGTGCAAGTACCAACGTGCTGGCGTTCGACCAAATTATAGAAGGAATCGCGTCCTTGAATCTGCGGAGGAAAGTTTGTCAAAGAAGAGGAGCGCGTCAACTGCGCATTACAATAACTGGCTGCCCTTCCAAGCAACGCTATTTCTTCGCGTCAGACACCTCTTGGCGACGTTTCTCCCACCTTTCGGAGCGTTCCTCTTTCTCCAGCTGCTTCACAAGCCGGTGCCGTCTGCTCACCGACAGTGACTGCTCCCTTGGCTATCGACACGTCCAACTCCGTTTCTCCAGTCTCGCCGTCAGCTCGCGTACGAGCGCGCTCCCGCTGCGGTTCCTCACAGCACCTGGCCAGTGCTGCCGCTTGCCCTGCATGGCCCTGGACTTGTGTGCATTGCGGAAGGTGAGGAAATTACGGAAGTGTCTGCCGTTCCACAAGGGATGCACCTGCTGACAAACTGGGCCGAAAGGCCATTTCTTGTACGTCAACGACATCTGCTTCGACTGGGCATGGTACCACCATCCATGCTCCACAGGCTAGCACCCCAACTGCATCTGCTCCTATTGCATCACACAAGGACATGCCTGTTTATTAGAGCGTCATGCCGAACCTGCCGGGAGAGAATGCTCCTGCTCCGGTGATGCCTGCTCAGGTCGGATCTGTTGCTACGACCCATTCTGCACCTACTCATGTATGCACAGCGCTTCCTCGTGATGTTCCTGCTACAGTCGTCATGCTTACTAAGGTGCATACCTCTGCTGCAATTGAAGAGTGCCACTGCTTTTCGTGCGTCGGATGCACATTCACATGCTGTGCCAGCCTCCACTTTGCCCGCTTGCAGTAAGGCGTCTGTAGCGCCTAACACGCCCCTGCTGTACCTGACCTACATGACTGAATTTTGGCCCCGACAGTACCGAAAATGCACTGCAGAGGCCAGGGGAAGACGCTTCCTCCGCGTTCGCGCTTCTACCCCGCCGGCACATCTAGGGCTGCTACAAATCCACCTGCTTGCATAAAAACGGCATCACTACAGGCCCAGACGCCGGAGACTGAAACATGACAGTGACTATGCGGACATCCTCTCTGGGGGGGGGGAGGGGATGATGTGGTGGTGCGATTTTCAATGTGCCTTGCTTTGTGTGGTGATGCACTTGGCAATGTGCCTTTCTTTTGTGTGTCTTGCTTTGGTGTGTTAGTGTCCCTGCTGTACATTCTTATTCTTCATTGTGATAAGTGCAGTGTGTTACATTTTGCTTGTGTTACGTGTTACCTCCGCATGCTTTTCTATACATAGTGTGCACATGCGTCATGCAGCGCCCCTTTGTCACTCCCGAAATGCGCCACCGACATGCCCGGGTACCTACCGACTCCGTCGCCTACCGCTGCCGTGTTGTCTCCTCGTGTTTTCGCCCGTTTAGTTTTGCCTCACGATGCAAGTTCGATTGATTGATATGTGGGGTTTAACGTCCCAAAACCACCATATGATTATGAGAGACGCCGTAGTGGAGGGCTCCGGAAATTTCGACCACCTGGGGTTCTTTAACGTGCATCCAAATCTGAGCACACGGGCCTACATTTCCGCCTCCATCATAAATGCAGCCGCCGCAGCCGGGATTCGAACCCGCGACCTGCGGGTCAGCAGCCAAGTACCTTAGCCACTAGACCACCGCAACGGGGCACGATGCAAGTTTGAGGACTGCTAGTGAGGCAAGTTGATTTAGTAGTCCCCGAAGAGGGGGCAGAGCTTCGGGGTGTTTCTTCGCCTAAGTTATTACCTAACATTGAGAACGCACATTGCAATTTTCTAAAAAGTAGCGGCGTGTTTGGCTGGCACAAATTAACAAAAAAAAAACTTGAAGAAACTCTGTGATTGTTTGCGTCTTCAGCTGCAACTTCATTCCGGGTAAGTGCCATAGCGAAGCACTTACCTGCAAACAGAGATAGCATACCAAGATACTGTACATACAAACTTGTCCGCGAGCACAATCAGCGTGACAGGAAGGTGGTTAAAATCGCGATGGCGATCGCTTAAATTCAGGTATTGCATTGAAACAAACTGTGAAAATGAATGCGAAACAATATTACTTCACTTTGAAGTATACCCGATGGGTTCGAGCTGGGGGAAATCAGGATTTTGAAAAATTGGTCAATTAATTCCCTAACACGGTCTCGATCATTTTCAGGGACTCCACTGTACATTAGCGTACAAAAAAAGTAAAATACAAGGTGAAAAAGATGTCAAACATGCGAAAAAAAACGTGATGACCAGCGTTACTGCAGCACGCAGCACGCGAAGTCTCTGTCGGCCTCGCATAATATTTCCTCCGCTGTTTCCACAAACGCTCAACATCAGCACTGTTTAAAATACTTGGAGGGGGGGGCGGCCGCTGCTATTTTGGTGGCATGGGCCGCAGCAATATATTAATATATCTCTTGTAAACTTGCCTAGCTCTGCACGACTCGTTTTCTATGGGAGCTGCTGCGCTTCGCTCATCCACTCTTGAAATTGCGGCTCGAGAGACTTTGGGCTTTCACGTGTTCTTGCCATGCAATTTGTAGTGTTTGTAGTGAAAGCGGGATACTTGGCCCTCGTAGGTCGTGGCGGGCAGCCGGTGTAAGCGGTGGCTGGTATAAGTGTTGCACACCTTGATTTTCTGGTCTTGTATCGAGTGAACAAACAAGGACTTCCTGGACCGATGAGCTCGTTAAAGTACGACAACAAAAAAACACTGTTTCTCTTTCAACATCGTACACAGCAACAGATGACAAGCCCCCAACAAACCACGCTGCAGCACGCGAACTGCCGTAGGTACCCAGGGAGGTACCCACGCATGGCGGGAGAGGGCGACAACAGCGGAAGTGAAATCACATGAACACTATGTATTCAAGGGGGGGGGGGGTGATGTGGTGTCGGGGTTTCAGTTGCGATTTTGAGACCGTTTCTCTGGCTCTACAGAAAGAGTTGTACAAATGTATACATTAGCCATGCTTCCACCCGAGTCAGCTTCCGCCCGTTTCCGCCAGGGTCTCCAGTGAGTCACTAGAGGTTTTTAGCAAGCTACAGAAAGGCGAAACCACGGAAACGGCTGACGAGTGCGCATGCGCGACCATTGTAGGGTGGCTAGAATGGGGAGGTGTGATGACTGCGGCGGCGGCCTATTGCCTAGCGAGGCCCCTCTGTGCGTTCTCGCCGCTGGGGGGAAATTTGGCGCGTCAGTCTGGGGCACTGTTGGCATGTGCCGACTGTGAGCATGTGTTGCTCGTGTCTCGTTGGTGACGGAGCAGCGCAAGTAAGCTGTCGCTGTTCACGAAGTACGGCCTGCTTTTTCTATCGCTTCCCGATTTCTTGAAGGAGATGATGTCAGCGGTTGTCGTCGATTTTTGAACCGCTCTGAAGAATGCCGTCGACGGGGAAAAAAAAAAAAAACGCAGAGGTGGTGCTTTGTGCCAGGTTGCGACGCCGGCTACAAGTCCTGCGGTGAAAGACTGTCTCTCTTTCGTGCACCTGCCCGTGAGAATGAATTTGAAAAGTGGGCACGTGCCATACCAAGGGCCGACAAGCCACTGCAAGAGAATTCTGCAGTTTGCGAAAGGCATTTTGACCCAAGGTACGTATGGAATTCGTACATGTTTAAGCATATAGAAAAGTTGAGGTTTCTACAAGTTAACACACTGACCCGGTGTGATACACGGGTCATGAGCAGCAGAAGTGCAGTGGAAAGAGCCAGACTAATTCAGATGATCGGTTGTTCTTGTACTTACATTGGCATGTTGCTCCACGTGGGCGCGTTTTGCGTTCTGCCTCCATCGACCCGCGGCTAGATGTGTGTCACCTAACGCTGCAGCACATGCATTAATTGTTGTTTCGTTGCTTGGAAATCCGAAGTGTCTTCATTACAGAGGCTACGCTCACTTTTTATTATGTTTTCAGGTTTATCATGAGACACTACGTGCACATTGTGAATGGAAAGGAGGTCCATATACCACGCGATGTGCCTGCCCTTAAGGAGAGTGCTATTCCAACAATTTTCCCGAACCTTCCAAAGTATATGACGAAAACTCTGCCAAAAGAGAGGAAGAGGAGAATAGGACAGGGCTCTTCCGTGCCTGCAAAGAAGAGCCGCGAGGACATTGACGATTCAGAACGCGAATCGGTTCAGCTCATTCCTCATGACGAACTGGACATAGTCAACGATGAAGTACCTCGGAAACACTTCATTTTTGGTCTTCGACTACCATCGGAGTATTGGTCACGTCAGACATTCCAAAACAAAAACATAGCGAAATACCAAACAGCTGAACATCATAAAAACAAAGTACCTCCTGTTGCCTTCAACAAGATAGCTGTGTTCGAAATTGGAGAGCGAAATTCACCCTCCTGCACCATTTTCCTGGCTGGCCACCTTCACTGTCAGCGCACCGTTGAGTCTGAGGAAGACGCCCAAGAGCTTCTGGTGTATGCAGAAAAACTCTCTGTGTGTTGTGGAGTGGGAAATACCAGCGAGATTAAGCGATTAGATGTGTCTGACTGCACAACATTGTCAGCAAATGGCCTGTTCTCCGCTGTGTGTGATGGATCTGTGTCACAAGGTATGTTGTGTTTTGGTACATACGTCTTGGGCATATCACAACTGTGAAAAATTATTTCATATACTTCACATGTCGCCCATTTTGTTGTTTCTTCCAGGTATGCCGGCCCATATGCCTCAGTGGTGTCTGAAGTGCAGAAAAGTGAGGCGAATCCTCATGGCTCGTTTGCTGCGCTTAAAAAATAAGGTGCGACGCCCATTGATAAAGACAGCGGGAAGGAGATCGAAATGTGCCGTTCGCACTTTGAGGCGGCGGAGTAAGAAAGTGCACAACCTTCATGAGGTCGTACGAACGTTACGACAAAGGAATTCCTCTATCAAGGAAAACAGCTTTGAGGCAAAGGTAAGGTGCTGCATTTTTACATATTTAGCGTCATAAATAAAGCTTCCTGTTTCGTGCATTTCTTTCAGATCAAGCAGCTTCCGAAAAAGCAGCAGTATGCAGTCCGAGCATGTTTTGAGGCATCGAAGCGGAAATCCATGCGAGGATATCGATACGACAAAGCGTGGCTCTTAGAGTGCATTGTTTTAAGGATCAAGAGCCCGAGCTTATACGAGCATCTCAGGGCCCATAAGATCCTTATACTTCCAAGCCGTTTCTGCCTCCAAAAGTACATCAAGGTATACGATTACAATTTTTTCTTATTCAGCATAATTTAATCATCCTCATCTTGCATTCGCAGGCCTTTAAGGCATCTTATGGCTTTAGTCGCAAGCTTCTTGAGTGCGTGAAGGAGAAGGCTAGTGAAATGAATGAAATGAACAGACATGGCGGGCTCGTTATAGACGAGATGAAACTTTCTACACACCTGGACCTCAAGTCATCCATGGATATTGAAGGCTTCGTAAACCTTGGACAATTTACTGGAGCTCAGGACAAGCACACAAAGGCTGATCATGGCTTAGTCGTCATGTTTCAGCCTTTTGTGGGCAAATGGACGCAGATAATTGGTAAATAGCATTTATCAAAGTACTGTTATTTTCTGTAATTGCACTCATACCTGCAATATTTTTTTCTACAGTGGTCTTTGCTTCGAATGAAAATGTGAAGGCGCCAACGCTGACAAAGATAATTTTAGAAGCAGTTCTTCTGTGCGAGAAAGCTAATCTTTATGTGGACTACATCTGCACGGACGGCGCGTCATGGAACCGTGCCATGTGGCACAACATGGGTGTTCATGGAAATGCTAAACATGTACGATGTAAGGTTACACATCCATGCGACGACAAGCGCTTCCTCCATTTTATTTCGGACTTCCCTCATCTTGTGAAATGTGTGCGAAACATCATGACTAAGCATGGCTTCAACACACACAAGGGCCGAGTAAGCGTGTTATTTTATTCTCATAATATTTTGAAATGTTGGGTACCTGGTAAAGCTGGTTTACTAACCATTATGAACTCTTGCAGGTTCTTTGGGAACATGTGGCAATGACTTGGAAGGTCGACAGCAGTCCCTTCACATTGAAAGTTGCACCCAAGTTAACACGTTCTCACATATATCCTAGTGGGTTCGAAAAGATGAGGGTCAATCTGGCTTTTTATATTTTCAGTAGCGCAGTTGAGCACGCGATGGATTTTCACAAAGAAAAAATTGAGCAACAGTACCCAAATCTGAGCGCGGTCAAAAAACTGAGCGCGGTCGAATCATTTACCCGCCCAGAGGCAAGTAGACGACGCGAGAAAAGCACAGCGCCCCCACCGGCAGCGCCACCGCGCGTCAGGAACGCGCTTTTGGGCCAGCCTCCGGAGGCCGGTCATCACACCTCCCCATTCTAGCCACCCTAACCATTGTACGCGCAAACGGAAAGGAACCATGCCGTATTTTCGTGACGTGTTTCTATGGCTTGCAAAAAAACCTCTACTTTCTCATCCTTCCCGGCCCGCGCTTCGGGCGCCGGTCCTCGTGATCTAAGTGCGTCGCATCCGACGCACGATACAACAGGTCACTCATTTTGTTTAATGCATTACTACGGTGCCGTACCTCTCGTAGAAAGGCCGCAACTGCCCGTGCCATTGCTAGTGTCGCCTCTGTTTTGGCTAGCAAATCACTTGCGTGATCCCTCGTATGACGGAAATTGCAGAGCCGCACGAGATCGCTCACTGTGTTCCATTTTCAAGCGGCCACACATGACACACACACACGCCTACCCCACAACCATTGCGAGAGATTTAAAAAAATAATAATAAAAGGGCAAACATACCTGACGCGGCCTCTGCCACGACCCCGTCCTCGAGATGCAACGCTGCCGGCATTCGACATTCTCGGCGTCAAATCAACGATCGGTTCAGCTGTCTAAAACACTTTCAGCACGTCTACAAGCGGCAACTAGGCGCCTACTTCCATGACAACAGGTGGAGACAGCGCCATTATTTCTACAACAAGGCGGCTGACGGCCCCACCACAGACGCTACGGCTGCTACGGCCATAATTCCTTCCTCCATGGCTACGGCACAGAACACTGGCTACGGCACAGAACACTGGCTACGGCCGCAAAAACCAGATGCGAAGAATGGATGGATGGATGGATGGACTGATATGGATGTACCACAGTCTACAGAACACCTCTGTACCCATTAGGATGAATGGATGAGTAGATGGATGTGGCTGTACCTTAGAAGTGTGGCAGCTTGGGCTAGTTGGTATGGCATGACAATAGTTATAGCGTGAGAACAAAACGACGACACAGAGACAAGAAGGGCACGAAAGGCAAACATAAAACACGTGTCTTTCGTGTCCTTCTTGTCTCTGTGACGTCGTTTTGTGCTCGCGCTAAAACTATCGTCGTGGCTGTACCCTTTAAATCGGGCGGCGGCTAACGCCACCTAGCCGTAATACTTAGTGAACTAACCATTAGATTTATCTTTTTTTTCTTTAAATAGTGAGGTTGAAGATTCGTACTTTGCAGTGAAGGGTTTAATTTTCACTCGTGCCTTGACTTTAGCCACCAATCAGATAACCCCCTTTTAGTTAAGTCTACCCGCTTAAAGCCTATTTTGCCCTCACTGTCCCTAAACCCCAGTGCTTTGAAACACTCTGCGCCATCATCCTGAACTATAGGGTGAAGCCCTTTACAGAACATTATCAAGTGTTCCGCAGTTTCTTTTTCCTATCCACACGCATTGCATACCGTGTCTACCCCTTCGTATTTGGCCCGATATGTCTTAATTGGTTCGCAATACTCCCCCGTCCTGGCCTCAAACAGTAGAGAACTACCCCGAGTATTATCATAGATCCTTTCCTTGGCAATTTCCCTGCTTAAAAGTTCGATATATCTCTAGTGCGGACTTCTTAATCATGCCAATTCTCCACATGTCAGTCTCCGTTTCCTTCACTTTCTTCTTAACCAATACCTCTTTTTGGTTTGGCCACCTGCTGTTTTCTAAGTATTTACCAGTAAATTTCCTGGTTCGCTTCCTCCATTTTGTATCGACATTCTTCATGTACAAGTAACTGAGAACCTTCCCCGCCCAACGCTCCTCCCACATTTCTCTTAATCGCTTCTCAAATTTTATCTTGCTGCTAGCTTCCCTGCCCTCAAATGATGTCCATCCCATATCACCTTGTACTCCCTGATTTGGTGTATTCCCGTGAGCTCCTAAAGCAAGCCTACCTATTCCACGTTGCTTAATTTCTAATCTTGCTTAAACTTCTGATCTCTTGCACAAGACCACATTGCCGAACGTCAGCCCAAAACCCTTAAACCCTTTCCATATTCCTCTCACAACATCATACCTATTGTAATTCCCCAGTGCCCTATTTTTCATCACTGCTGCATTCCTGTTACGTTTAGTCGTCACGTATATTTCGTACTCCCTTAGGTACTCGGTCCCATTGCTTATCCATACGCCCAGGTATTTGTATTTATCTGTTATCTTTAGCGTGACCCCATGTATTCTAAGCTCACTACCTTCGAAGTGTGGCAGCTTGGGCTAGTTGGTATGGCATGACGATAGTTATTGCGCGAGAACAAAACGACGACACAAAGACAAGAAGGACACGAAAGACACGAGCGCCCTATATAGATTTCGTGTCCTTCTTGTCTTTGTGTCGTCGTTTTGTTCTCGCGCAATAACTATCCTCACTACCTTCGTTATCATTAAAAATCATGACTGCTGATTTTTCCTCACTGAATCTAAAATCTAACCCATCTCCCTCATTACCGCAGATGTCCATCAATCTGTGCATATCTTCCTTTTTGTCAGCCATTATCACTATATCATTTGCGTACATTAATGCTGGTAGCACCTGATCAATGAGTTTTTCCTGTGGAATATGAGGTCGGGCGGCGGCTAGCGCCATCTAGCCGCAATACTTAGTGAACAAAAACTAGGTTCATTTTCCCCCTTTTAAATGGTGAAATTACGCACTGGCACTTTGCATTGAAAGATTTAATTTTCACTCGTGCCTTGATTGTAGCCACCAATCAGATAACCTTTTTCAATGTTTTGCCCTCCATGTCCCTACACCCAACGTTACTAGCCTACACCCCAGTCCTTTGAAGCATAGAGTTTCGTACTTTTGGGAAACTCTATGCTTTAAAGAACTCGCCCTGTTATTATGTGTTCTGTGCTCTGGTGGTGAGTAGTTGTAAGGAAGAGGAAAAGGGCACCTAACTTCTGTCTGCCTCAAGGGCGACACGGTGCAGGGGAAGAAGGGATAAAAAGAATAGAAGGAAATACATGAAGAAATAGAGAGGCAAGCGACGGAAAATAGAAGGAGATAGGGAAGTGGGGGTCTGGTCGAAGCAGTCCAAGTACGGGGCACCACAATGCGAGAGCTTCACGGCGGCAGGAGACTGCGGAGGGCGTACCAGTCGGCGGGAGCTATGCTGTCGTCGGAGATCGCGAGGGCACGACCGTCCAGCTAGAAATCCTCCGAGCGAATCCCAAAGCGAAGAACTCGCCCATCACAGAACATTATCAAGTGTTCGGCAGTTTCCTCCTCCTCTCGACACACATAGCATACCGTGTAGTAGAGAACTACCCCGAGTATTATCATAGATTCTTTCCCTGGCAATTTCCTGCTTAAAAGTTCGATAAATCTCTAGCGCGGACTTTTTAGTCATGCCAGTTCTCCACATTTACTTGGTCTCCGTTTCCTTTTACTTCTTTTTAACCGATAGTTCTTTTTGGTGTGGCCCCCTGCTGTTTTCTAAGTATATGCCCGTCAATTTCCTGGTTCGCTTCCTCGATTTTGTATCGACATTCTTCATGTACAAGTAGCTGAAAACCTTCTTATCCCAACGCTCCCCCCCCCCCCATTTGTCTCAATCGCTTCTCAAATTTTATTTTGCTGCTAGCTTCTCTGCCCTCAAATGATGTCCATCCCATATCACCTTGTACTCCCCAATTTGGTGTATTCCCGTGAACAAGCCTACCTATTACACATTGCTTAATTTCTAACCTTGCGTGAACCTCTGATCTCATGCACAAGACAGCATTGCCGAAAGTCAGACCAGGAACCATGACCCCTTTCCATATTCCTCTCACAAATCATACCCATAGCAATTCCACAGTGCCCTATTTTTCATCACCGCTATGTTCGTGTTACCTTTAGTTGTTATGTACATTTCGTGTTCGTACGCCGTCCCATTGCTTATCCATACACCCAGATATTTGTATTTATCTGTCATCCTTAGTGTGACCTCCTGTATTCTAAGCTCACTACCTTCATTATCATGAAAAAACATGACTGCTGATTTTTCCTTACTGAATCTAAAATCTAACCTATCTCCCTCATTACTGCAGGTGTCCATCAAACTCTGCAAATCTTCCTTGTTGTCGGCCATCAGCACTAGCAGGTGTGAGATCCTTCTTGAGCTTGCGGCGAAAACCACTCGTCATCACGAAAAGTTGATCGCTGGTGTTGACAAGAGCAGTGACATGTACGCCGTCTACTTGTACGTCTATAAGGTTCCGTTTTGTCTGTATCGTCAAGAGAGGATTTTCTGTGGTGGAAGATGGTCGGTGGGGCAGTGGAGAGAACGAGACTGGCGACGTTGGGGGGATGGAGAGCGGGAGTAGCGGTGTTCAGTAGCAGGTTCCAGGACAAAATGGTCGCGGCTGGTCTCATGGCGATAGGCGGGACGTGCATGGAAGGTACGAGAGGAAGCTTGTGCAGGAGTACCCCAGCGAGTTCTGCAATGGCGAGAAATGTGCCCGATTCGGTGACATGAGAAGCAGATCGGCTCGTCATCGTGTGTTCGCCATGCAGACGGATTACAGAACGTTAAGGGAGAGCCGGTCGGGAAGGGACGTGCAAGTGTGTATTGGGGCTGGAAGTCGGTGCGGGGAGGCGGTGAAATAGAGTAAATTTCCAAGCTGGCGATTTCCTGCCGGACTTGGATGAGGGGCAACGTAATTGGAGAATAGGGGTCAGGGAAGGGTCAGTTGTGCGATCCCCATCCTCGCCACGGAACTCCCAAGCGGATGCTCCCTCGCGACTTTTAACATGACCACTCAAGACTCGCATACATCCTTTCCGGTCGCCCGCCCTTCTGTCCGGCCTGCCTACCCAGCAGCTCCACCAAATATGTTACGAGAAGGAGACCGACTCGGAGGAGTAGTCACACATGTATTTGCAGCCGGTTCACTCCCCTCTAATTTGGCCTCTAATTTTTGTATGTACATCATGAATAACAAGGATGACAGAGGTAGACACCCCTGCCTAAGCCCCCGTTTTATCTCTGTGGGCTTGGATACCTGCTTTTCCCATTTTATAAGTACCTTGTTACTTTTATAGATCTCCTTTAAAAAATTAGCGACTTCATCTTCCTTACCTAGTGTGTCCAGTATTCCCCACAAGTCCTCTTACAAAAAAAATATACAAAAATGCTAACCACAAAGGCTTGTGTTCCTTTTTTGCTATTTTGATGCACTGCGTCAGTGAGAACAGATTGTCTTCCAACCTCCTGTGTTTCCGAAACCCATTCAGGAGTTCATCCAGCACCCCCTCATCCTTCATCTATGGCTGCAGTCTTTCCTTTATAATCTGCATCGCCAGACTGTAGACCACTGATGAACCCAAGAACAGCGAGTGCCGGACTGTCCAACTGCGCATGACATCATTACGTCACTGATGTCACTGCCACCGCGAGTTTCGGTCCCTTTGGTAGACTGGTATTTTATAAATGTATGTAATGTTTATAAAATTGAGTAGCCAGCACTACAACCACGTTTCGCGAACAAAAGTAGTTCCCTGGCGTGGCTCTTTGTTGAATGTTTGATTGCTAAGCAAAATGCTTGGGTTTGATTCTTACTTGAACCCTTTGCATTCGTCAGGTCAACGCTGCCGATGTTTGATTTTTCTTAACGTCGATGCGTTAAAATGACCCATGTGTGTCCTCGCCGTTTCTGGAACGATACTAAGTGTCTATCACCTGTGGTACAAACGCACATAATAGTGGCATATACCAACGCCGCCTCTATTTTATCAATACTAGCCAGGTGTGCCTGATCCAGCTGATCACCACTCCTCTAGCTTTCCCTGCTCTTCCCCACCACCTAGCATTCGCGTGTGCTTTGACATCATGGGGAAGAGAGCCTGCCATGGAATGCTTCACAACGAAAATCATACAAAGTAATTTCTTCTTCAGTTGTGTACAATTCCTTAGGGCGGCGTCCTGCCTTCCTCGTGTTCACTATGTTTGTGGTCACGACGACTCTGTAGAGGATACGGTGTTTTAAGGTAGCGAGTCGTCGTTCGTGGCGCTATCGCATAGACGGCATAGACGTGCGCAGGGAGGTGGGGGGAAATGACGAAACCACGATTCGAACCCGCGGATTTCGTTTCACATCACCTCTGTGACGTGACCATACCACAGCCGTTCCTGCTTCGGTCTGCGCAGAGCGATTCGTGAAATGACGAACGCTCAATCACAGTTGGGATCTGCGCGGATCAATGCTCTAAACGCTCGCCAAAGCCCTCGCTTCTCATAGATTTAATATAACTCAATGTCGTTCGTAGAGCGGATCATAGAGTTTCCTAAATATGAATGGATTTTCTACGTCACACGTCTGATTCGTCCACAACAGTTGTTTCATAGTTCACAAATTTATTACAGTAAAAGCTGTAAAAGTAGACTCTCAGTAAACGGAAATCAGTTAAACGAAACTATTGCCTCTGCAATACTTGGTTTCGGGCTTGTATTCTGCACCCATGTACACATCTCAGCATAGGGAACTCCTGTTAAATGGAACACATTTTCCGATTCCCTTCAGGTTCTGTTTACTGAGAGTCTACGTATATGGCTAGGCATAGAGTTAATATACTGACTCTGTTATATTAACTCTATGTGGCTCGGAGAAATGAAAAATCGTTCGGCGGCGGTGTTCGGCGGCAGTTTTATTAGTGGTTTCCTTTGGCTGGTGTTATCAGTCGTTCTCAACATCGTACCCAAGCACGCGTGCCATTGGCTGCATCGTGAGTTAGCTCGCTACATCAAACGTTTTCATCAACGTGGCATTGCGGTGTCAATATGATGATTGCGGGAGCGCGCTCGTCGGGAGTTACTCCAGCGGCAATTTGGCTTTGGCTGCGACGTCTGTGACTGCGTGTGCTTCGGGAACAATCACTGGCCTAAACGCATTGTGCAACGCATTTAACTGCTCATTACACTCTTCCATGACCAGTGATCAGCCAGGCACAATGTGCGGCATGTGAAATAAGCACTGTGTAAATAAGAGTAAATCCAAGCCAAATGTGTGTCTAACCTCATGAAGCACGAAGACGTAACCAACAGCTGTGAAAGGCTCCAGTTCAGCGTCGGCATGAACTGAACCCAGACGTTCTTTGCATACATCTGGTCAACACTACTGATGTGAGCTTTTTCTTAATGCTTGCACGTAAAATTACCCATGTGTGTTTTCGCCATTCCTGGGTAGATATAAAGTGTCAATCGCCTGTAGCACATATACCTGTGGCGCATTTGCTATTTTGCTTTAGTCTTGTTCATATATAGCACATTTTCTTGTGCAACTCGTGGATGGGATATGATGGCTGTCCTCCTTGAATCGTACCCATGTGCTGCAAGCCTCAGTACTCATGTGCTTGCTTTTTCCAAAGTACAATAACTATCCACCAGACAATCTAATTTTTAACTTTATGGTGATGACTGCATCATTTATCGTCCTGTTTCAACATTTTTCTATTAACTTAACAACTCTCTTTTTTCTAAGAGCCGAAGCTATTCACCTTTTCAAGCCACTTTGCAAAACATGTGTAATGATACATTAACCACTACTCTCTATAATGCTACTTCGCACTGAGAGTATTTTAAATACATAAATAAACCACAGCTGGTAGATTTCAATTAGGAAACTACAACGTAAACAAAAAAAAGATGTTTTTTTCCTTTACAGAGCAACACAATTAGTCTACTCCGACAATGAACATTAAGAGAAAGCGTGTGCTATCAAAAACACATGCACTACAGCTCTGTCCGACCAGGGGAATCGATCGTTTGTGTGTGTTAGCCTCCCAGTATAAGCAGCGATTCGTGGAGATTACAAACCCACTCTGCGTGAACATCAAATGAACGAGCTGTTTTTTTGTTGCTACAAACTTGTGCCACACAATAAAAAGTGTTAGATGCATGCAAAGTGATTATTTACATTGCTGTTACTAACTTTAGTAGCACCACATTACTTTGCTTGCCAGGTAGAACGTTGCTTATTTCGTAGCCTATAATGACCAAAGCAATCAATCACATGCGTTACAAGCATGTGATCACACTATTTAAGCAAACGACGAAATTCAGTGCCCCTTTTTTCCGTGATGCACTGTGCCAATGCATGGTGGGAGGCACAAAAAAGATCCAATGGACTTTCATCCACATGGTTAGCAGGGCAACGATTCAGTTGGTGCAGGTAATGACGACAGTCACACGTTCATATTCATTGATTGATTTGTGGGGTTTAACGTCCCAAAACCACTATTTGATTATGAGAGACGCCGTAGTGGAGGGCTCCGGAAATTTTGACCACCTGGGGTTCACGTTCATATTCAGGCAACACTGAAATACGAAATGAAAAATCACTCTGATAACTCTGATAAAAAAATCCGATTGGCTGCTGACAAGCCTTTAATCGAGAGAGCATCAGTTATTGAAAAATGATGCACAAAAAATATATGCCTTCGACCTAAACACTTTTAAATGCTGCATTCCTTTGTGCTCATGGGCGCAGGGTTTATAGCATATGATGCCAAAACCTGCGAGTTATTAAGAGCTTCGCCTCAAAAGTTACTAATGACTACAAGACTCCCTGATGCAACATTTGAAACGTAGCTATAGCATGTTCTGCCGACAGCCGGACAAAAAATGCGAACAGCATAAATCATCTACGTTTCAGCAGCACGTAATACACTCTTAAAATTGTTCAACAATAAGAATGCCTGATGTGTAATCACTGAATGTCACTTTAGCCATTTTGAACACTACATTGTGACAGCGAGAGGCAAAAGGGAGAAAGAACGCCTAACCTTAGCATCAGTAATGAGTCTTCTCGCTTAAAGCAGAGGTCTAAAACTTACATCAGCGCCCAGGCTACAGTCATGAAATTTAGTCCCACAAATGGCAGGGACAGTGAACAAGTAGGAAGCACAAGGAGAGGCGAGTTTCAACAAAATGTCAGCTAACAAATGACTTTTGAAAGAAAGCCATGAACTTATCTCATACATTGGTCGTCTCTAAAGGGGATTCAACCGCAGGGGTCCAATAGCATATGATAGCAATCTACACAATGATTAAAATGTGGATGCCTATCCTGAGGTGAAAAGTTTCTGTTCCGCAGTCATTTTTCAACACAAGGTGACCGCATTGGGTGCCTCACGAAAAGATGCTTTGGAGCAGTCCTGCCTGTGTAGCTTACCCGTGGAAAGAGTTATTAATCATGTTACGCAACCAAAACGATGAGAGAACCGTTTAGAAGTGCCGCGAACGGTCACAAAGTCTTGAAAGAAATATGAGACAAAGACTCATTTGCGGGCCGTGGGCCGCAAGCAAGTGGTTGGCAGGCCGCATGCAGCCCATAGGCCACGTGTTCAGGATCTCTGATCTCAAGGCCTCACTCAATGTGTGTGCTGTCTCTGCCAAGAAAAAGTGATGCAAAGCTTGTGTGCATACCAATTGGGCCCAACTAAAGATAAGCAAGGATAAAATAATAGTGTAGTAAGGTAAACGAATACATAGAAAATGTATCTCAATTACAATACACTTTACTTAATAAAATGACACTGCCTTGTGTAAAGATGCAAAACAATGCGTGAACTTTGTGTGAGGAGAGAAAAAATATTGCAGTTTCCCGCAGCAAAAACAAGTTTTCTTACTCACAGTACAAATTTGATGATTACAAGGATCATCAATGTATAGAACATGTGATGCCAATTTTACTATATTCAAGAACAACACAATACATGGGTAAAAAGAGATACAAAAAATTATTACACGCAACCATTTACATGCCGCACTCATGATGCACTAGCAGACATACACCAAACTTGGTATCGCGAGACATGACTGCATGACAAGCATGAATGACGGATGGTAAAATGAACATCACGATATCCTTGTCATGTACAACATGATTTACATGCCACACTCACGGTACGCTCACAGCCATTTCACTAACTTGATCAATACACCGAATTTGGTATTGCATAACGTGACTGTAATGAACATAAATGGCAGGTGTTAATATTAAAACCATGAGATTCGTGTCATGTCAGCATGTCTTGTATGCCACGGTCAGAGTGCATGTGCGGCCAGTTCTCTTGCTTAATATACACTAAATTCGATATTGCATTACATGTTTGTATTATGAACATAGATGACAGCTCGTAAAATGAAAATCGCGACGTACATATCGTGAGCAATGAGATTTACATGCACGCTCATGGTGCACTCGTAGCAAGTTCGCTAGAATGACATACACCAAGATAGGTATTGCGTGATGCGACTGTATGACGAACATAGATGACAGGTGGTAGCTAGCACAAAAGTCACGGCATGCATGTCATTTACGCGAGTGCTGGGTATATTAAATACACATTTATCTTAAATACTCTTTGGGTATTTTGCATCAGTATAGGAATACGTCTCTTTAAAAGAGCATCCGTATCTGTATTTCCGATACGTTTAATAATGCATCGTGTATCTTGACATACAAGACACTGCTGGGGAAACACCACCATAAGAAACAATAGACGTTGGCTGAACTCTACTTTTCAAGCTGATGCTGCTGCCATAAAGCCCCCTGAATAAAACCGATGACAGCTACATGTTTATTTTTCCATCAGAGTGGTCCGGCATGCACAGGCAATTAGGTCTGCACATTCCTAAAAGAAGCAGTCAAGTGATGGCGATCAAGCCATCTCGACAAAAACGAGTGCATGAATACTTGCACGCAGCTGACATTTCTTTTTCGACATTTTTTTTCTTTTTAGTTCTGTTGGTACAATGACACTTGTCTATAGCCACTGCACTGAGCTGATTATCCAAAGTGTACAAAGTCTTTAGCTTAAATTCTGAAGCGGCTATCGTGTCATTATCTAAGTTTGTCTTGCATGGTGGACGGTTGCAAAGCATTAGGAATAAAAGAATGGGGCTGCTTTGCGTCTTGCCGATACATGAGCTTGGCTTGCATACAATGAGATTGACTTATATGATGAAAATTATTTTTAAAAGAATCATCAAGATGCTAGAAAGAGGGCTTAAATAACATAATACCAACTGCTTGGTTTTTTTCACGAGTATCCCCACCTGCCTTTTTATGCTATTTTGCAAATTTTATGCTATTTTTCACGAGCTTTGAGTTTTCTGTTATCTGACCTTCACATTGAGTTGACAATCTATCATGCTCTATTCTAATAGCTTTTAGAGGTGCACCTGTATCGTGTTTATACAGGTTGTTTCACGTAACTGGAACCAAATATTTATAAAAGAAGTGGTTAAACTCAAATTAATAAAACCAACAACATGGTATACCATCACGTTGCTTTCGCTAAGATATTTTTATATTGTGCTTAGTCTGTTAATGAGCTATGATGAATTATATAGCATTACTGATATTCCTTTAAGGCTAAGTGCACTTCCTCGAGTTGGAAAGCGCACTCCAAAATTAACGTTTCAAATTTTTTTGTGCAATCGTACGTGCTGTATGACGACTCTTTCTAGTAGTTGCACTCCCGTATTCACTGTGATTGTTTAATATAGAACCACCTTACTATTCTAGTTTTCCCATTTTATGCTATTGTCAAGTGTTTATCTTTTCTTTTTGTTGTTGCAATAGGCTGGCAAGCAGAGCTATAAGTTATAACACTGTAAATAGCAGCGATATCCTGCTGAACTTTGTGTCACAACAATATGTCCGAGACGTTTTTGGGCGCCATAAGCTCTCTCAGAGAAGAAATTGTAAAAGATTGCATGTTAGTGATTATGTTGCTAACAAACCCTTTTTGACGGTAGATAAGTAGGATATGAAAAATGATCGCAGTTTTATGTCCTGAATGAGTTGTGACCACTGAATCTATAGTTATCCTTGCACAATGTGTAAAAAAAAAAGGATATTACTACCGTTAATGTTGCTGCTCTACAATAGTGAGTTGATGCAATATTGCAAAAACGGAAATATAATTACGGCAAAGGTAAGAGTGCACAGCAGTATTTACGTCATTATGCGGAGGTTTCCTATTATCGTTCCTGCGAGATCATGGCACAATCTACTGGCTAGTAGCCAAGTAAAGCAACAACGTTCATCAATTACAAGAACATCATGCAAAAGCCACTGACAGCATAGTGTACGAAGGGCTGTCATGATTAAGTCCCGACAAACAAATCCCAATAAGTTGCATTAGAATGAAGTTAGTATGCTTTGAACAAGAGAGACACAAACAAATATTTTGTTAAGGTTAAACAAATCTGGTTGGAATTAAGAAATTTTCAAGTAAATGCCTTTGAACGTAGGCCTCCACTGCTTCGACAGACCGAATATATAATGGCGAATTTTCAAATGTATCAAAGTATCTTAAGATATCTTAAGATATAATTTGAAAGTATTGTATTAGATACAATAAATCTACAAGCATCTGTATCTGAAATACTTTGATGCCGAGGATTTTAAATCTTATTGAGATATGTTTTCCAAGTATCTTTGCCCAGCCCCGGTTTACGGCATCAGGCTCATGGCAGTTTTGTTAGCTTGATATATATAAAAATTGGTATCGCACGACGTGACTAAATTATGAACATGAATGACAGTTGCTACCACACAAATAATGATAAGCATGTTATGCACAGGGTAATTTACTCCTTGCTGGCTGCTTCACATTACCTCTGTGCCTACGATGCATGAGATCTGCTGGTTTTGTCTGGAATGTTGGCAATAACATTTTGGAAGTCGGGACAGTAAGAGGACACGTTTTCTGAGAGTGGGCCAGTAAGCATATTACACTTTGCTTTCGTTGTGTTGTGATTTTGCCTTTGTCAGCCAAGCAAAAGCAATACCATTGAAATACTAATAGGCTCCGACAATTACTGGCAACCTGCGAGTGGTGATGCGAGACCCACATGCAAAAAGTGGAGGGACTTGAAAGCTGTGCATGCTAGATCAGGAAGGACTGTGCAAGGGCCACTTCCATTTCCAAGAAAACCACTCACTGTTCTGCTGAGAACATACGTTGGAGAAGACACGTGGTTCGGAGGCTCTCACAAAAATTTGGGATCCAGAAAATATAACTGAAAGAGCTTACAAGAACAGATAGCTGGGATTGTTCGTAAAAATTCATGTTAAAGCAGGTAGCGCAAAGGAACGACACAAGTGGGAACAAGCACACTGAAGTTAGCACTCGTGTCGTGTCACTGTTCCTTTGCACTGCCTGCATTGACATGAAGTGCCGGAGCTGAGGAGGAATTTATGTTGGGCAGCAAATTCAAGCTAGAGCCATTCGGGAGAAATTGGATGAAAAAAGAAGGATGCCATCAATTTCGACTTCTCTGAAAGGAAGTGATTGATCTGAAAGAGAACTTCACTGTGCCTTGGATGTTTGAGGTGCAAGTTTGACGACTGCAATCACTTGAAGAATGAGAAAACTATTCATGTGTACCCAAGAAAAGAGCCAGGAGAACAAATCTTTCATTCAAAATGAATATAAATTCCATATACAACATCTAGAATGGAACAGGAAACACCTTTATTGGAAACCAAGTGGCCAAAATCCGCAAGTCATGCAGCCTTCATGCAGCCCTTCTACCAAAGCAAAGAAAATTAGCCAGACTTGCTGCCAAGAGGCTTACTAGCTGAAAGAGTACATCCGAGAGAACCGCAGAGACATGAAACAAAATAGAAGAGCATTTCTTCAAGGGTCCCAGAGGTCTTGGGTCGAGATATACGAGGCCTTCCAAAATGTGCCACCACGATATTTACCCACAATGTCTGGACGGAAATGCCAGTGGAAAGAATAACTGTCACGAAACAGTTGCGTGTTTCACAGCGTAGTTATACAAGTTGCGAAACACTGGATCAGATGTAAGAAAACAGTGAATGATAACGAACGAGCTTGCTCAGGAGGTTAAATGCAATAAACCGTCAATCCTTCGAACATTCGCTCGATCATCATACAAAGACGTGACACAGGAAGTGTGGTGTGATTGCATATACACATTATATGCACAGCCCTCAGCTCAGGGTCTGCTTGTCAACGAACCCGCCCTGCTTTGGCTGCACAAGCCCCTGCCACTGTTGCCGCCTCGCTGCTGCTGGCTTGTGCTTGCTACCAGCGCTGGCCCTCTGGTCTCACGAAATCTGAAAACAGGGTCTTCACGGCGAGTCCGGGCTGCAGCCGCATTGCGAGTCCTTACGCCACTGCCTTGGTTTCTTCAGTGTTTATAATGGAAGCTGAATGGCAGTATCAGAGGGCACCAAGTGATATACGGCGAAAAAGAAAGGAAGCGCGCCAACAGTAAGCGCTATACATGGGTGCAGCCCTCTAGCGGTCTCCTGTCAAACTAGAGCCCGTGCCGAGAGTGGACCACCATCAGAGTGGTGGCGTGCCACGTAGTGAGCACTCTTTAAATCAACGAAGAGCACAGCTGCGCCTCTAGCGAGGGCAATGAGACCTAGCCTACACGACGCTACGGTGAGAGACAACTCCTCAGCATAAGAAGCAAGCTCTTAAAATGGAAAAGAGAGCCTGCATCATCGCATGAGCTTTCGATTGAACTTTAAGGGCTGAATGAGACCATATTTGCCTCAAACTAAAGACTTTTCATTGAAAACATGGCGTGCCTTCGGGAATCAACACCTATTCATGCAGTGACCCAAATTTAATTCATCTACGGTTTTTCCTCAACAAAAGCAGATTCACACGTGAAAAAGGTCTGCCTTTGTCTTCGTTGGCCAGGTGGAGCCGAAGTTAACCACTGTGTGGCTGTTTAATTTTTAGAAGTCGAGTCGAGTGACGTCATCTACTGGGCACGGGAAGATGTACAATAAGGTGGTGGTCAAAAATTTCCAGGCCACCATCCCATGTATTCCTATAGGGACATGCCCTGATAACTTCTGACCCTACCCCCCCCCCCCCCTGCAACTTCATTTTTATCAGCCTAGAAGATTATTATTATTGTCATTGCTCCTCAAGAGCTACCGCTAGCTCGAGGGCACGAAATCCTCTGTTTTTTTTTTATTCAGTCATGTTCGATTAAAGTGTTCATTTCGGGCGTGCCCTCTGCTGTTCTGCAAGACACATTAGTAGCCGGCCTTGAGATCCACCACAGGGTGTGTTCCAAAAGTAGCTTCACTCGTCCACATTTAGTGCAGAAACGATCCCAGGTTAGGTGTTGATGCAGTGCTTCAAATATTTCTGCACTAACATTCACATGAAATTTTTATAAATTGAAAAATTATTGCGTTCAGGTTACTGCCTATTTAATAACTTCAGCAGCATGCTTTATGCATGCCCCGCCAAGGTGGTCTAGTGGCTAAGGTACTCGGCTGCTAACACACAGGTCGCGGGATTAATTCTCAGCTGCGGCGGCTGCATTTTCAATGGAGGCGAAAATGCTGTAGGTCTGTGTGCTCAGATTTGGGTGCACGTTGAAGCACCAGGTGGTCGAAACTTCCGGAGCCCTCCACTACGTCTCTCATAATCATATGGTAGTTTTGGGACGATAAACCCAACATAGCAATAAACCAATCAATCAAACTTTATGCATGCAGTGAGCTATAGTTGCTATGTTTACACGTGCATTCACGAAAGCAGCCTGGATAGTGTCTATTATGTTCCCTATACATATATTCTATTGTTTCCATGGTGTCTTGTGTATGAAGCTAATTCGTGGTAACCCTGACAAAGTGTTTGATCTCAGTTCATGTAGCATGAGCTAGTATGAGAATATTTTCATGTACCCGACGCAAATATCTTATATATGGAGCATGTGGCCCTTAATGAAAGAAGAGCTATCAATACAGACTGCCTGCTGATCTGGCAAGAACTTGAACACTCCAAACCTCGAGACATCACATGGCCGTACTTAGCACCAGCTTTCGTAACTGTCGTCGACCACATCAAGCACTCTTAGGTATTTTCCCAAAGTAAGCCAGCAGACACTGTTCAGGCTGTCTATCTGAGTCTCCAAGTGAGTGTGGCAAGAGATGCCTTGTGACACGACTCCAGTTAGCAAGAAGTAGTTTCTCGCAATGAAACACTTTGCTGAACTGATCATTCTCAAGGCATCCTTAGATGACTTTCCCGAAGCTCTCGCAACACGCTGGACAAAACAAGGCTTTTCTAACAGTGACTCGAATGCAATGGCCCAGCGCTTGTTGACGCGAGGCTCGAGCACGAACTGAATGGCACAGTTCCACTTTTTCCTGTTGTGATCCACATGGTGGTTGATTCCAGCGAATAAACATTCAGTGCGACGTCTCTCATTGAAGATTGAAAAACCCGTTAGCGTGCCATTTGAGCTCAGTGAGCGGCCGAGGCTGCATACCTCATCCAAGCAGCTCAAATCCACATCGATGCAGTTTATCCACAGCTTCTCCAAGAAATCACGGTTAAGAGCCACTGCCCCAAGGCTTCGCAGCATCCAATCGTCCAGCCTGTGGATGCTGAGTGAAATTTCAGTCAGTGTTATGTTGTCCCACAGACCTTCAACCACACCTACACAGCTACCCTCGGATATGCTGTCTTCCTCCATTACAAGCTTCCAGATGGAGGAGTTGGCATCTAGTGCTTCGCGCAATGCTTCCGCCTCGCTGACCGTGCACGTGGAGAATTTAACGTGGAGGCACTTGATGGTGCTGTTAGCGAGGACTTTGCACAGTCGTTGACAAGAGCTGCTGTAAGAGCCAAAGGCAGCGAGGTGCAGCTCCTCTGGACATAGAGCGGGCACCTTTAAGGCTTCTGTGAGGGCTGGAGTATATGTGTCGGGCCAGGTTGTTCTTACGCGGGCAAAACATTTGGCTGCCACCAGCTTTCCAGACAAACCAACCCTGTAAAGAGAGAAAAAAACGAGTGGAGGTTGGTGAAGGGAGGGCATTATTGCAGCTCTCTATTAAGATCTACACATTTAAAAACGTGACAGTCACTGTGCATCTTGCAAAAAAGAAGCAAATACATAATAGTGTTTCACGATTTTGAAGAGCCTATGTAGTTTCTTTTTGAAGAGTGGTTATTTGCGAGGCATGCCGTCATAGGAAAGAATCTCGAGGAACCTTTTTGTGTAAGCTTTCCTCAGTTCCACCCAGTGTGAAATCTGCAGAAACAGCAGAGCTGTAGTTATTCCGTGTTTCCCTAGTGATTTTTCGGGCGTGTCTGGGATCACATTATTTGTAGAAATTTATAGGAGAGGATGCCTGGCAGTTCTTGCCACACCTTACCCAGCTACTGTGTGTTTGCACGCTATTCATGCTCGAGACTCCCTTTCCCGTTTAGCTGCGCAGCTATGACTCTGCCTGAAAACTAAAGTCCCTAGAAATAACTAAAGTAGCGCCGTTCCTTTCAGTGTGCAGGCTTCTCCTCTCCTCGACGCTTGGTAGCCTTGGTAGTGCAAGCTTCATCTTGTCTGTCCTAAGTAGCGCATTTTTTTTTTTGCTTCCACGATGACACTGGCTTACCCTACCCTATGTGCCGGAAGAGGGTATTATGCCTGTGCCCATCCTTTCCTGCCAGACACTCTAGAGACTTTGCTGCAGCTGTTGAGAGAGGAGGC
The DNA here is from genome assembly GCA_013436015.1 of Rhipicephalus annulatus. Taxonomy (NCBI): domain Eukaryota; kingdom Metazoa; phylum Arthropoda; class Arachnida; order Ixodida; family Ixodidae; genus Rhipicephalus; species Rhipicephalus annulatus. The sequence goes on from WOVY01004634.1 coordinate 428,931, forward strand.
AGAAATGAAAGGGCACACTCAGCGCTACTTCCGTTTTTTAGGGACTTCACTACAAACAAGGCAATTTATTTATTTATTTATTAGTACCTCAAACGCCCCATGAGGGGTATTACATGAGGGGTGGGTATAACTATTACATGATGGTTTCTATAGATGCCTTGAAGGATGTATGACTGGAGTGGTGCACCACGTTGGCAGGAAGACGGTTCCAGTCTTTTGCAGTTTGAACGAAAAATGACTTTATGTGGGCGGTAGTGCGAGCTGCTGGGGGATAAACTGCTTTAGGGTGGTCATGACAAGATGAAGAGCGATGCAAGGGTTCGATATTATTCTGTTGGCGTAAAGATAAATAGAACTTATGGAAAAGACATAATTTGGCAGTTTTGCGGCACTGCTCAAGGGTTTGAAGACGAAGACATGATTAGAGTTCGGTGACACTGGTATGATAAGAATAGTCGTAAAGAACAAACCTAGCCGCACGATTTTGTATGGATTCCAGCGCGGGTGAGAGGTTAGTAAGTGGAGAGTTGTGTCATCAGTGGAGAATAGTTGTGTCATCTATGGGTGTATCTGGAAACCAGAGCATGATGTGAAGACACTTATCTGTCCTATGGCCAAGAACTACAACAGCTTCAGTGATATAAAAAGAATGGCCAGCTACAAAGTTTCTGTATCTGTCTGAAAGGTCAGGTCAGGGATGTTTTGGCATCCTTGTTTTGCCAACATGCTATTGTGAAAACTTCTCTAGAATAAGGCATTTAATTACGTTCCAACTAAATTCATGAAAGGAGGCAAGGATAGTTTATTGCCAAAAATATCTACAATAATTTGTGTAATGCCTCAAAGGTAATCGGAATGAGACAGCCTAGTAATTTGAATGACACAGACCCAATAGCAGCCACTTCATAATGAAACAAACAGACAATGAGGCCAATGAAATAAGGAGATACATTTTTCGGCTTTTAAAAGGCTACTGACAAAACATTTTGCAGGGGAGATAGTCTGTGGGATCGATTTCTATGAACATGCATATATCATCTGCAAAATATCAATGGTGCATATCGTTTGGTAGATATTTTAATAATTTTAGAAGTTTGCATGCATGAACCAGCACTACAAGCCGCACCTCACTGCAATGACACCTTTGAAAGTGACTCGGCAGTTACCCCCTTCCTTTCCCAACGTCGGTACAAGTCATGATGCCATCATAGCCACCATTTTCATTTTGCTGTGCTTGTGGCAGCAGACTACTTTTCAACGGCTGCTCGCGAATCCATGGAAGCAGCGCATGCATTGAGTTTTGCGTTTGGCAACACTGCTTTCACATTTTTTGTTTCAAAAGACCTCTTGATGCAGACTATGCAGAAGTGTGCCACTGTTCTGTTCGCTGACATCCTAACTGTTGCACTCGCTAAGTCGAATATAACAGAACCCTTTAGTGCCTGAATGATGAAACTGCCGAAGAAAATAAAAATTGTCATTTTTCAAATTTAAATATCAAACTTAAAGAATTCCACAGTAAATTTATCTAAAGTGCACCTTTAATGCATACTCTTATGTATGTCGTGAATTCTCCGCATGCCACAGAAGCAAGCACCTTGCAACAAAAAAGGTACTCCAGAACTACCCAATATGTGGCATGTCACATCTTGAACGCGTACAGACCAAATAAACACAATTATTGAAGGCAGAGCTTGCATCAGCCTGGAGAGCAAGAACGAAGAAGTTAGCATTCTGACACGTGATTCGCCCTCTTTGCGATCAGCTACACAACAATTGGTTCTAGCATAGAATACCTTACATAAGATAGCGCAAGATTTTTCATGCTGAAAGCTATATTCCCCGCGAGTACTTGACATCTGGCATTAAAGGTGGCACACGCCTTCCGTGACTAGCATGATTGAAGTTTTTCAGTATGTTGAAAATTAGCGACACCACGCAGTAAAGCGTTAAGAATTCCTGAGAGGCCAGCCCAGATGACCGAAGCGTGCCAGCTGATCGCCTACACATGCTCCACAAAGGCGGGGTCCTGGCTCATGACATCAGTACAGAGTGCATGTCGACTGAGTCAGCCTTGTATGAATCTGCCTTTGAGAGAGAAATGCTGCAGAATTCTAAAACTGTGTCTGAGTATAAGGGGTGATAGCTGCACCTGGCAGCTTGTAGTTTTTGGAGCTCTCTCACACAAAAACTGCGAATCGCAGGTAATAAGGAGCCTGTCATTATGTGTCGTGTTCTGCAACAATGTGCCGTGTTATGATTATTAGGCCCCCGGCATCACATTGCAGCACAAAAATGCGAGGCCAAAATTTTGTACCAGTACCTTTTTAAATGTAGAGTAGTGATTACGAAACAAATGCAAATTAATTACCAAAAAAAACTTGCTGTTGGCCAGCATCAATATTAAAACCTCCAAATGACACATCCGATGCTCTGTCAAATGAGCTGTGGCAGCAGTCGTTCCCCATCCACTCCGTTGGGGATTACTGCACGTACATCCTGAGAGTGTTAGCCAGAGCCACTTTTAGCCATGGAGATCAGTATAGCATACTCCTTTACTGCCAGTTGGCAAGGTGTAACACATACTCTTTTTGTGAGCTGGCAACTGACCAACATATCTAACATGCTACCTAAAATATATCAAGACTTTCACTACGAAAGAACAAAATAAAGGGGATGGATCAAAGGGCTAGGTTTTTGTCGGGCACAACCTATTGAAGCCAACTAGGTAGTGAAACCATAGCTGCATTGTCTGTTCATCCATTGTCCTCCTTTCATTCCAGCAGCCACTAGTCGGTCAGTAATGGCAAAATTTGCCAAGCTAGTCCAAGTTGTTTGTTGCTATTACCTTAAGTCGCTACAATGCTGGCAGTTTACGCTAACCCTGTACACAAGTGCTTTGGGGAGCTAGTTGGTGCAACATTCAGACTGAAAGATAACTGTGCAGGAAGTCTTCTATTACTCTGAATAGAACACTGACCATTTCTTTTATTATTACTCTAAACATAACACTGTCAACTTCTTTTATTATTGTTTCATTCCCTGCACAGTTTTATTTGTTTCAAAATACCTTAACAATGCAAGAATGTCATTCAATTTTTGTACTTACTGCTCATGCACGAAGTTATCGTCGCAGGGAAACGCCAGGATCTTCAAGGTATCATTGGTTTCAAGTGCGCTGCATAGTGTCAGCACTATGCCAAAGTTGACGATACACTGAGATACATCGAAGCGCTCCAGGGAACCGTTGAGTGCCAATCCAGCAGCGACTTCTTCAGCAGCAAAACTGGTCCAGGTGCAATGACGTACCTCCAAGCGGCGAAGTCCAGCATTGTGCACCAGAAGTGCGTTCAACGGCATGCCATGGTGCTTTTCCAACAACATTGGTCTCTTCTTGTCGCCACTCAGAATCAGAGACTCGAGTGTGCCATTGCACTTGAGCAGTTGAAGCAGCTGTCCGAAGTTTAGGCTGGCACATTCGAAGTGCAGCTCCGTCAGTGAGAAGCTTGCACTCAGGCTATTGCGTAGCGCACTTAAGATGCGTTGGTCTCGTGTATTGTCTTGGACAGATAGCTTCCGGAGAGATTCAGTCGACTGCATAACTCGTTCCAGTGCCGTGGCGGCATTCAGAGCCGGCTGTCCGAATAGCGACAGCTCGGTCAGGGCTTCGCACCGGCGGAGGGAGCAAACCAACTCCACCGGTATCTCGGGGGCCGCATCGTACGCGGAGAACGAGACTGACCGCAGGTTTTCCCTATTCGCCTCAATGAGCTTCACCAGTCGCGACGTAGAGGCGTCGTCGAGGACGAAGCCTTCTATGCGCAGGCTCCTCAAAGTGGATACGTCCCCGACAACGTCTAGCAGTAGAGTCAAGAAACGAGCCGCGTCTCCCGAAATCTCCACGTACTCGACGGCGCAACCCGGACCCAGCTCCAGTACTTCAGACGTAGACACGGTCCGGCAATCGAACGCGCTGTGGCAAATGCTGAGCCTCTTGATGCACGCGTGCTGGCGGACAAGGCACGCCAGAAGAAGCGCCGTGTTGCAGTCGACGGAGTTGGCGTAAATGTCCGCGTAGGGTTCAGTGTCGCGCGAAGTGCGCAGGCACAAGCGTCCGGGCTCTTCCTCTATCAGTTCGAGCCAGAGAGAGGCCAGGGCGGAGTTCCAGTGGTTCACTTCTTTGCAGAGCCAGCAATCTTCGGATGGTGGTGAGGACGTGCACGGCTTGGCTGTCGCCGACAGAAACTTACGAAACGGACCATCAATGAACGATACGGAAGAAAACATAACCGGAGAGGACGACATTTTGTCCGATGCGGCAGCCGGAATGTTGACGCGCCGTCGATTCTACGACCGGTGTGCGCCAAGCAGGGTAGACTTTTTTTTTCACTGTTGTTTAAGCGGCACAAAATCTGCACTACTACGGCAACAGCTACCCATGCTAACGCATGCGAACGCTACAAGCAAGCTGCAATGTGATTGCAAGTTTGTTTACTTTCTCGCGTACTGGTAAAATGGCAGTAGGCTTCGGATAGCGTTGGGTCGCAGGGCAGCTATAATACAATTTCATCTGCAAAGACGTCGTCGTCGCATCTTTGGTTCGAAATACTGAAATAATGACTACATTTCAGTTTATAGGTCGAAGGGTGCGCGTGTGTACAGCGGTACGACTAAGTCGACGTGCAATCGACATAACTATGGCCTCTAAGATTGACATCGTCTCAATTTTCTTATTGATTTTTGGTTATTTTTAAGGTATTGGTTTACCACGTTCTTACTAAGTGCAGGCGCTGCAATATTTGCACTACTTGTGGTCATTTAAAAACCTCCTATGAAGATTGCCTTCAAGAAAAGGCGGATAGAAGTTGTTTTCATGGTGTTAGATGGTTGTTTCCTTCCTCCATGGATGATAGCGAAATAGTGGCCTAAGCAAAGAATTGTGGGCTACGGCGCTCGTCTGCATCGACTTCCGGTTCGAGATGCTGCGCCGCCCGACGGGCATTCTTGCCAGTGCCGTCGCTTTCGGAGTGTTCCACTTAGCGCCTGTGGAGGCCTTTCCTCACAAATTGCTGCTTTTAAACGTGGGAGTGCTATGCAGCTCAGATGAATAAATAAATTCAGTCACTACGAGATAGTTATAATGGTACGAGTGGCCATTTCTTATTCAAACAGCATGCACCTCCGGACACATGCACGTTGCAGCGAAGGGTGTTCTCGCGCGTTTTCTCGCTTAGAGAAATTTTGCTGCCCACCCAACATGAAACATCCATCCATTTGTTTTCATGCTGCTCACTTGTAGAATTCAGTGAATGTCCACAGTAAACTGTCTCATTCTAAAAATCAAATGTTCTCGCAGTTTTGCGGCCTTTCCCCCCCTCAATCTCCCCTTACCGGAAATGCCATATCCTCACACACTCAAACATTGCGTTTCATTGCATCCTAAACATAATCTTACAAGAAAACGTATATTTACAGATATTTACAACGATTACACGCGATGACAATGCCTGGCGCACTGGCAGGCTGGAACCAGTCTCTAACCACTTCGTAGTCTTTTCTTTCAGCCAGGGACCCTCTACCGCTTTATGCCCCAATCCCACTACTGCCTTGTGGCACTACCCCGCGGCGTTAAAGCGCCGGCCCGGCGCTTGTCACGAAAGGGGAGTGTTGGGTGACACATAAGGCTTCAGTCTGACGACGTGCACAACAGTGGATGGTGGTGGCATTGAGTGCGCTTCGTCGACGACTCGCTGTATCTCGTAGGTGAGGTTGGTGATCTTGCGAAGGACTTTGTATGGTCCGTCATAGCGAAATAAAAGTTTTTCTGAGAGGCCGATGTGACGACATGGGGTCCACAAGAGTACGAGAGAACCTGGTGCATACGAAACTTCGCGGTGGTGACGATCGTATCGATCTTTCTGAGAGGCTTGGGAAAGCATGAGTCGTTCTCGGGCAATCTGTCGTGCTGCGTCGGCTCGCTCTATGGCATCGCGGACGTATGTGACAGGGGAGCTTGAACCAGCGGGAAGGAGTGTATCAAGAGGCAGAGAGGGTTCCCGTCCATAAAGAAGGTAGAACGGGGAATAGCCTGCGGTGTCATGTCTGGAGGAGTTGTAAGCGAAGGTGACGTAGGGTAACGTTGCGTCCCAGTCACGGTGGTCTGGAGAAACATACATTGACAACATGTCCGTGATAGTGCGATTCAGGCGCTCTGTAAGTCCATTAGTTTGTGGATGGTATGCCGTTGTGAACTTATGGTTCGTGGAACAGGAACGTACGATATCCTGGACGACGCGAGATAAAAAGTATCGGCCAATTGGTCAGTAACGAGCTGTCGAGGAGCGCCGTGATGCAATATGATGTCATGTAGCAGAAAGTCGGCGACATCGGTAGCACAGCTGGTTGGAAGAGCGCGGGTGATCGCGTAACGTGTCGCGTAGTCGGTCGCCACGGCAACCCATTTGTTCCCGGATGCAGAAGTGGGAAATGGCCCGAGAAGGTCGAGCCCTACGCGGTAGAATGGTTCAGCAGGGATCTCAATAGGGTTAAGAAGGCCAGCTGGAACTGATGTTGGTCGTTTTCGACGTTGACAAAGGTCGCAGCTGGCGACATACTTTTGCACAGAGCGATATAGGCGTGGCCAGAAAAAAAGGCGCCGGACGCGATCATAAGTGCGGTGACTCCCAGGTGACCAGCGGCAGGTTCATCGTGAAGCTGTCGGAGAACATCTACACGCAAATGGGAAGGCACGACGAGAAGGCGGTCAGGACCATTAGGGCGCATGTTGTGGCGGTAGAGAACTCCTTCATGAAGGAAATACAAGTTCAGAGAAGTGGGTGGAGTAGCGGAACTCAGGCTTTCTATGATGGGAAGTAAATCCGGGTCGCGGCGTTTCTCAGAAGCGATACCAAGAAAGGCTGATATTGATGAGACGCAAGCCTCCGTAGCTCTCTCTGTGGCGTCTGGTGGATCCACTGGATACCGTGACAGGCAGTGGGCGTCTTGATGGAGGTGACCAGATTTATACACGACCGAGAAGGAGTATTCTTGGAGGCGTAGAGACCAACGACCGAATTAAACGTCCCGTGGGATCCTTTAGCGAGGAAAGCCAGCAGAGTGCATGATGATCAGTTACAACAGTAAAACTGCGGCCGAAGAGGTACGGGCGAAATTTAGCGACAGCCCAAACAAGAGCAAGACACTCTCTTTCGGTGATGGAATAGTTCCTCTCGGCAGGGGATAAAAGGCGGCTGGCGTAGGCGATGACACAGTCACGTCCATGCTGACGCTGAGCTAAAACAGCACCAATTCCGTGGCCACTCGCGTCCGTACGAACTTCTGTCGGGGCAGTCTGATCGAAGTGGGCTAATATTGGCGTAGTCGTGAGGGCTGCAATGAGCGCCGAAAATGCAGCACTCTGAGGCGAATTCCAAGTAAACGGGACGTCTTTTTTAAGAAGCTCGGTGAGAGGCCGTGCAATATCGGCGAAATTTCGGATGAAGCGGCGAAAGTAGGAGCACAAACCAAGGAAGCTCCGGACATCCTTATGAGAAGAGGGCACGGGAAATTGAGTCAATGCGCGAATTTTGTCCGGATTGGGCTGTACCCCAGATGCGTTAACGAGGTGACCAAGTACAGTTATTTCGCGACGGCCGAAACGGCATTTGGAGGAGTTCAGCTGGAGACCAGCGTTGCGGAATACTTGGAGAATACTGGACAGTCGCTCTAGATGGCTTGCGAACGTCGGTGAAAAAACAATTATATCATCTAGGTAGCATAGGCAAGTGGACCATTTGAAGCCGCGCAGAAGGGAGTCCATCATGCGCTCAAAGGTGGCCGGCGCATTACAAAGCCCAAACGGCATTACTTTAAATTGGTATAACCCATCGGGGGTTACAAATGCTGTTTTTTCTCTGTCCCGTGGGTCAACAGCGATCTGCCAATAACCAGATCGAAGGTCAATGGACGAGAAAAACTTTGCGCCATGAGGGCAGTCAAGGGCGTCATCTATTCTTGGTAAAGGGTAAACGTCCTTCTTAGTGACCTTGTTGAGATGTCTATAGTCGACGCGAAACCGCCATGTGTTGTCCTTCTTCTTGACAAGCACGACCGGGGATGCCCACGGACTAGATGAGTGTTCGACGACGCCTTTGGCGAGCATTTTCTCGACCTCTTTCTGGATGACAGAGCGTTCGGCAGCGGAGACGCGGTAAGGGCGGCGATGAATTGGGTTGGCATCGCCGGTGTTGATGTGATGGGTCACAACTGATGTCTGGCCTAAAGGGCGGTTGTCAAGATCGAATATGTCCGCATAGGATATCAACAGACGGTGGAGGTCTTGTGCTTCGGAGGGCGAAAGATCTGGCGCTATCATTTTGGCAATGTCAATGCTTGACAGGTTGGGCGCAGTGAGCAAGTTGACGTGCGGAGTAGGTTGCTGAGCCGACAGTTCAGAAATATCACACTCTTGCAACGACGACATGACGCCTAGTTTAATACCAGCAGGCAGCACATGCGTGGAGAAACCAAAGTTCAAAAGAGATAGATGGGTCTGATTGTGGCATACTCTCACCACGGTGTGCGGGACAGCAATGGAGTGCTTTAGCACAACGTCGGTAATAGGTGAAACGACATATTCACCATCGCGCACAGGCGGATCACACACGAGCTGCACGTAAGTCGCGGCTTGCGGCGGAAGATGCAGGAACTCGGTGGCACAAAGGCGACTTTGAGCGTCATGAACAACAGCGGCGTCAAAAGGCAGTTCCAACTGAAGAAGACCCGTCAAGCAGTCGATAAGGGCGGAGTGCGCAGAGAGAAAGTCGAGGCCAAGAATCACGTCATGTGGGCACTGCTCAAGCACGGTGAACAATACGACGGTCTGGCGCCCAGCAATACACACGCGAGAGGTACACATGCCGAGAACGGCAGATGTGCTCCCATCGGCAAGCATTACTGCACACTTAATAGGAGGCGTGATCACTCTTCGCACTTTAATACAGAGAGCAGCGCTCATGACTGAAATTTGTGCACCAGTGTCTATGAGGGCTGTAACGGTAACGTCATCCACCAAAAGGTCCAAAATATTGCGGCGTGTATGAATCGTCAACAGAGGATTTGCAGAATGGGTCGTTAATGCAGCGTCACCTCCGGGAGCTGCATGGTCTAGTTTCCCGAGGTTGAGGGCCCAGGTCGTGCAGGGGACCTGGATCGAGAAATCATCGGCGAGAGAGATCGGCGGCCTTGGGGTGATGGTGACCGGCTGAACCTTCGGCCCTGAACGTTAGTAGGAGCAGGCTGTGGATCGTACGGAGTAGAAAAGCGGCGAGAACTGCCTTGAAAGCGACGCCATGTCCCAGTGTTCCAAGATGAATTGGATGACCAACGATTGCGACAGTAGCGTGCAATGTGGCCGGCGCGAGAGCAGTGAAAGCAGATCGGTCTATCATCCGACGTTCTCCATTCAGCAGGGTTCCGGTAGCGGGAAGGGTAGCGACGTGAAGGGTACACCGGAATCTGGTTAACAGAAGCCGACCTCTCGGTGGTGCGAACAGCGCGAACAGGTGTGATGCCGAGATTTGCTATTTCTTGGCGAACGACGGCTTGGATGAGGGAGACGGTGGACGCGTTACCTTGAGGACCGTCAGAGGCGATGGCTGCAGGAGCCATTGCTTCGAGTTCGCGACGAACGATTCGGGTGACATTTTCGGACGATGCAGCTTGGGTGAACTTGGGGCTGTCTTCACAGGTCGAAGTGGCTGCAGTATTAGGCAGACGCGCAAACTGGCGGGTCATGCGATGGTTCTTGGCGTGCTCGAAGCGCTGACACTCCTTCACAACCGCGTCGACGGTGGCGCAATCTTTAACGATCAACAGATTGAAGGCGTCATCGGCAATTCCCTTCAATATGTGAGCGATTTTGTCAGTTTCGCTCATGTTCTCGTACACCTTTCGACAGAGGCCCAATACGTCCTGTATGTAAGATACATACGATTCTGTCGATGTCTGCACGCGACATTCCAGGTCTTTCCTCGCGGCCTGCTGTCGCCCAAATGGCCTGCTGAATAACTCGAGAAGCTTCAATTTGCAAACGTCCCAGCTGGTCAACTCCGAAAATGGCCTGCTGAATAACTCGAGAAGCTTCAATTTGCAAACGTCCCAGCTGGTCAACTCCGACTCATGCGTCTCATACCAGGTGAGCGCCGTATCCCGCAAGTAAAATACAACGTTGGCCAGCATCAACGTAGGGTCCCACCTATAGTATTCACTCACGCGCTCGTACAAAGCGACCCAATCTTCAACATTCACCTTGTCCTTGCCTGTGCCCGAGAAGGTTCCGGGGTCTCGTGAAGGCAGGAGAATCAGAGGAGGCAGCTGCTGCTGCTGGTGCTGCTGGTACTGGTGCTGGTGCTGCTGCTGCAGCTGCGGCTGCTGTTGCTCTTGTGGGTGGGCCTGTTGAGCCATTGCAGGAAAATGAAGGTAACGACCACTCCGAAGTTTCGTGTTGGTTTGCCGGAAAAGCCAGGTAGGCATACCCAGCACCTCCACCAATAATCTTACAAGAAAACGTATATTTACAGATATTTACAACGATTACACGCGATGACAATGCCTGGCGCACTGGCAGGCTGGAACCAGTCTCTAACCACTTCGTAGTCTTTTCTTTCAGCCAGGGACCCTCTACCGCTTTATGCCTCAATCCCACTACTGCCTTGTGGCAATATATTTGTAAAAGCAAAACAAGTCTGACCCAATAGAGACGTCATACCATGCATGCAACTCTTTGCTTCTAAAGAGAGTTCGATCGTTTTACGTCCTGCGATATCTTTAGTTTTGCACCATGGGCATAGCTTTCATGCGCTCAGTTGTTTCCATAAGCTCAACAGGCAGTAGGGGATGCAGAATATAGGCTATGCAAATATATTGTATCGGCGCACTTTATCGGGTCCAGTGCGCATACATATGTGGTCAACCTAGTTGACATTTCACGGCATGTATTCATATGTGCACGTGATTTTGAGGTGGCCATCATTCGTGGTCGGAAATAACAAATCGAGGCGATTCTGAAAAAGACTACTGCGTGTTTCAAAGCATAAATGCGCTCGAAACCTGCCTCTCACTGTTCCTCCGCTTCACCCATTATCACTTCGCATTTCGTTCTTTCAAATGCGCAAAATATAATGTATTGATTCGCAAAAGCATCTTAAAACACAATAACTACACAAGGGGCAACAAAGGCGTCGCAGAATTGCACGTGTCTCCTTCTTCGTTACACTCCGCAGCAGGCACCTTGAAGCGGCGAAGGGATATGCCTCGAACCAGAAGTACCATAGCATACGACACACCATTTTGCTATCATCAAATTCCATAATGCTGTTAGAGTTGTGAAGGATGAGAGCAACCACGTAGTGTTTCTTCCTTTTCTCCAGGCACTGAAGAATGCTGCGAAGCTCCGCCAGGTCAAACTCATTGGAAGCTAGAAGCTCATCAACTGCATTGATGATCTTGGTACTGTGTCGCCGTCTTGATGCTCTCGTGTTTCGCAGGCGTTCCATGGCATGGAGTTTTTCCCTCCTCCAAGTTATATGGTCTTCCTTGAAACCGGGCTGACTTTCTGCACCAATGTAAACCCCCAAGACTTCTTTCGTAGAAAAACGGGTTTAAAGGACTAATACGCCTGGAGATGAAGAGCAGAGCGAACAACAAACTCACATGCCACGCGCTATTCCTTGTTCCTCTCGTGCCCACAATGTCCACTGTTTTTAACAGTGTTGACAGGACTTCAATGTTTTTTTTTTCCCCTGGTTGTGCGCGCCCAGCCAATTGACACAGCAAACCAGCTGGCAGGCCAGCATGTATTACGATTTATGGAGGAATGAGCAAACTTTGGAAAATAACTCACCGTGAAGCTATGGGGCTCGCTCTTCTGGCAGCTCCTGTAAAGCCCCTTTTCCTGGTACTATCAGCCCAACATGTAGAGATTCATAATTATAGTGAACTAGATGTATTCATAAGAAAATGCGAGTATAAGCCGAACAGCACTGCACCTCCAAGACTCGATCCTAGTGTGCTTATTCAACAGCGACAATTATTTCAGTGTTCATAGCCCTATGTCACACAGCAATGATCAATAACAAGATACACTAGTCATTTACATTTTAACCGACATTTCATGTCCAGGACTGATGGACAAACGCCAGGATGCCTCTTTCTGGAGTTACATTTCTGGATTAATAATTAGTCAGAGATTACTAGTTACAATCATTATTGTGAAAGAAAAATGAGCTCAAAAATTTCTCGTTTTTCTTTTCTCTGGATTGTGCGAGATCATACCACATGTATGAAAGAACAGTTAATTGAGCGGGTGAATGCGTGTTTTTGTTTTTCCACCATAATCCTCTTTCCAATGTTGCTGTCACAACTGAGATAAGACACTGAAATGACATTTGGCAACAGCCCAAGTGTTGTAACTGCCAAACCACAGAGGCTGCGTCATAGAAAGAACACACAACAGCTTTTTTGAACATTTATTGGCAAGTACTACGGACCAGACAAAAGTGAAGGCACGATGGCACGATTACTTAGTGTCCGTAATAAAACATATATTACAGTTTCTAAAAGAAATTTTTCAGGTACTCAAATTATAGTGCCTTTAAATAAAAAAAAGTCACATTTTATAAAAAATTTCTCAGGTACTCTGAAATTAAAGTACTTTTAAATTTTAACAAATGTTACATTTAGAAACAAAGCTTATAAGCCCAGCTAGCTTTCTCCAATCTGAGCAGCTAAGAAAGTTACACAAATGAAAGACATGTGTCTCATTTGTACAAATAACTCAAAACGCAACTGTTCTACTCGTATAGCAGCACTGTTTCTCAAGCAATCTGGTTATATTGAGGAACAGGAACTCTAACTCTACATCATACAAAAACATTTCTGATGTCAAGTTTTTCAGAGAACACTAGCAAAGGTGGGCAAGCCTTTAGGGTCGCCAAAGAAGTAATGGTGTACATATAGAGTACCATAAAAATACCAAGCACAAGAAAGAAACACTGAGAGATTATTGTTCATCACACACGTCGGAAACTCTGAGGTACTGTGCAATTGCTTGCCAGCAATAATCGTTCAGGGCGTCCACCTGGGTTTGTGTGCTCGGATGGCACTTTACCGAAAACTTCACTACCCCTGTGAGGTAGAGGTAGTGTGAATGTATGTATCTGTTTGCTGCCTCAACGGCTGCCAAACCTTCTTGCTCAGACATTCCAGTGACCTCGGAAAGCTGCAACACGAATGAAGGACCTACACGGAGAGTCTCAAACGCCTGGGCGGAGCGTTTCGTCAGCGTTATCCGCATCACAAACTTTGCCGCCAGGTTTAGCAAGCCGACGTTTCGTCCGATCGCCTCCCTAATACGGAGCGTGGCACGATTTCTCGGCAAGGACGTGGACACGAAAGAAGTCACAACATTGTTCTCAGCGAGTCCCCGAGATATCATCTCTACTCGCTTTGTTTCAAAATGCTTAGAGTAAACTGTAATCGTTGTCAGGGTTCTGTTCTGTCTGAGCATTTGGGCAAACAACTTGGAAGCGCGAAGTCCAATTTCAGTTGCAAAGAGGGTCAGTTTCACCACCGTTGTATTGACAAGGAGGGCCTTGCATACGTCGCAAATGAAGGAGCCGTCAAATGAGCTCATGCCCACCTCTAATTCCAGGTCCTTGATGGATCGGTTAGAGATCAGGGCATTGCGCAGTGCTTGCCCCAGGTGACAATCGTAGTGCCGTGCTTCCATCTTCAGGACTCTGACCATGGTGTTGCTGGCAAGAGCATCAAAAAGTAAGCACAAGAGAGAGCAGGAGAATTCGTTCAGGTCACCGAGGTCAAGTGTTTGGAGTGACTGGGAATCCGCTATCAGTGCTATTGTCAGGGGTGTCAGGTCAGCATTCACCCACGGTAGTGCAATGCGACCATAGCACTCTTTCTGGCTCAATCGATGAGACAGCTCCAACCTGTAAAGCAAAACCATTATGAACATAGCTGGAGGCATTCAAACACACTATGCGTCACATTGTTAAGGGTCACTAAAGAGCAAAACATCTCTCGTACCACTAAGTACAATTTCACAATCCCGAAAACACCTCTCTTACCATGACGCAACACTGCACGAGCAAGAAAATGCCAAAAAAGTACATGAGGGTGGAGACTTTGATTCCCGCACCAAACGCCACGACGTCGCAGATTTCGAAAAATGTCTACTGGATCTTACGTGGCTTCTAATCGATAAAAATGAAGTACATTGTCATGTGTAAGTGCCATAGACTTAGCATACAAAGCTTCAGAAAATTTAATTCAGCCAATGTCATTAAAATATTCAAAAATACCTTTCAAAATTTTTTATGTCGCGGGCGCAGATTTCGGCAGGAAACTTAAAAATGAAAGTTCAACCATAATTTTCTCCACCAATATATAACTTATGATAGTGACACATATGGCATTAGAGTCGTCAGAGTGCAGTTTGTCAATCTAGACCAAGTCGTTGTTTCTCTTAATTGTCCCTTTAAATAAGACAAACATTAGAACCCATTTCAGCAACTGGTTTTCTTAAGTACAAGTTACTCAAAATAAGGCCTTCCAAGCCCCTTATGCAATTTGTGGAGTAATAGTCGTTTTTTTTTTTTTTGCTTAACCTTTCATTCACGTCTAAAGCAGGAAAGAAGAAACAAGCAGAAAGATAGGGAGGCATTCACATCTACTGCCACAAAGAGACCATAAGAAGATCTGTCAGCTGACTGGGCCTGCTAATGATCATGATTTTCACTTTAAAAGACTATAAACCTGAGCTCGTTGGTTTGGCTTCATAGCAGGTGACAGGGCAGATACCCCCTCTTTGTTATTTCCATTTCCCAAGAAGCGTATATATTTGTAAACATACAAAATTAATGCTGATGTTCTTAGACAGTGCCAAGGCCTGTCACTCTTTATTTTCCCACGTATATGCACGTATATACGAAATAACTTGTGGGTTTTTACATGCCAATACGATTCTGTAGACCATTTGGTTTTTAGCAAAATGCTCCACCATCGCACGGTACATGGGCCCCAAGCATTTCTCTTCCATCGAAATTCGACCTCTATAGATGGGATCAAACCAGTGACCTTTGGCTTAGCAGCGAAGTGCCCTAATCCCTACATAACCATGGCAGATGACAGGGCCTATTGTTTCAAACAGGTACAGCAAACTGAAATTCAGCAATATACTATTATAAAGAAAAAATACATCAATGATTAGGAAAATGAACATGCACACAAAATATAGAAAAACTGTTAAATAGAACCAGTGTCTCACTTTATGAAATATTGGTAGAACTAGTTGATGGCCTTGTATACAAAGGCCAATATTCAGTTGACTTCCATCAATAAAGTACCAGATAAAAAACCTTGCCATAATTGTTTTCTGCCGAAAAAATGCTTGAAGGCTAGCGAAAACACTGCATTTAAATGCAGTGTTTTCGCAAGCTATTGCAGTTATTCATGGCCCAAGATGTGGAGCTATGGTTCTTCATTGTTGTCTCACTTGGCTGCCATGCACAGACAACAGAAGTCGCATCATGTAGTTTGTTTAGTTTGCCCCGTCTTAAAAGATACAGTGAGTTGTGGTAAAACGGGAAGTCCTCATAAGCACCACAATAAGCACATAAGTGTGGAACATATGTTTCCTAAATGATAAGATGAGTGAACAAAGTGGAGCTACGCCAACTGTAGGTTAAAAAAGTTAAAACCTCAAATGCTAGCTGCGATTTGTTCAGGAGCCATGTAATAATAGTGTTTGGTAAGAAAGCAAATAAACAGTGTGCTTATACATGAAATATGTCAAATTTTTTGGTGTAGGAAATTATGAACATTCGGCGCATTTTTCTTCTATTCTGTGTTTTATTAAACTCTGTCTTGTGCTGTTGCATAACATTGATTCATTAGTTGGCTGGATCAGAAGGCTTGACGTACAAAAAGCAGCTTGGGCTATGAAAGGCGGTGTGACGGGCTATAAATAATTTCAATATCTTATAATGTAGTTGCACTGAGCGAAATGCACAAATGGCCGATTGAAAATAGGCCAGGACAAGATTGCACACCTCTTGTCTTGTCCTACTTTCAGTCAGTTATTTGTGCATTTCACCCAGAGCAACCACTTTACAATGCATTTTACTCAGTGCAACCACTTTACAATGCCGCACCAACTAGCCACTTAGTCTCTTTTTAATGTGCACCGACACATCACAGCATGACACGCCTCACCATGTTGCTTCCATCAAAATGCGACTGCCATGGCTGGAACCAAAGCAGCGTTTTTCAAGTCGGCAGCCAAACTATCATAAATTCTGGTCAGAGCGGCTTCATTATGAATGAAGTGTACTGAAGTCAAGTACATTAATCACTTTAGATTTGTTAAGTGTGCACAAGTGAAATAAGTTATACTACATATACAGAACAAAACTGCGGTCAGCTTGTTTCACCAGCAAATGCAGCTCCTGCATGTGTTACGTACCTCTCCTGATCAGATGCTGCAGTTAGTCCAAAGCTGATGCTCTCTAGAGCGTGATTATTCTTCAGAGAATCGCAGAAAGACATGACAGCTCGAGCACCACACCAGTTATGCGACACGTCCAGTTTTTCGAGCGTGTCATTTTTAGCCATCGCACTGGCAAGTTCCATGACACCCGCATCCTTCAGACTGCAGTGCGGCAGCAGCAACGTCCGCAGGCCTTTGTTGAATGTCAAGGCTCTGGCAAGGTGCTTCACTTCACAGAAGGTCATTGTGCAAGAGTCCAGGTCCAGCACCTTTAATGTCGTGTTGGTCTGTAGGGCCTCAAAGAGCAGTTCAAACTGCATCTGGCAGGCTTTCAAGCTCAGCTCTTCGAGAGATGTGTTGCTCTCCAAGGCCTTTGCAACGGGGTCAAAGGGTCCACACGCAGAGATGCTGTAGCGAAGGGTGAGCTTTTTCAGGCTCTGGAGGGTGCACACGACCTTGGCCAGGGTTCTGACATTGCGTTTGTTCAGGTAGTTGTGGTCGAACGAGAGTTCAGAGAGAGCGTGACACCTGA